>JANAVB010041620.1:21297845-21567123 GCA_029216955.1 Iris pallida
TATTATAATATATATATATATATATATAGATTATTTTTTATATATATAGAGATATAGATATGTTTAAATATTAAATATTTGGATAGGTAATATTAATTTGTTATTTGGTTTTAAATAGATTATGGTGTGGTGTATATATATATATATATTATATATAATATATATATATATATATATATATATATATTATATATATATATAAGTATGATATAGAAAAAAAAAGAAAAAGAAAAAGAAAACAACTTAAGTGGTCGGCCCCCACAAGGAGAAACGACCACAACACAAAGCAGCAGCACATAGTTGACGCCCACAACACAAAGCAGCAGCAGCAATGCTGCTATGGGCCGAAACCCCTCCCTCCACACACACACACACAACACACACACACACACACACACAAACCACACACAACATATATATATATATATATATATATATATATATATAATATATAAATATATATATATAGATATATTATATATATATATATATATTATATATATATATATATATATATAATATATATAAGATTGAAAACCTAATCTCCTCCTCCTTCTTCCTCTCCCTTCTTCCTCCTCTCCGCTCACCCCATCCCGGCGAGCACCTCTGCACCCAGCTACAGTAGTCCTGCCTCACGGTCGCCACGGCAACACCACTGCCAACAAACAAACGACAACAACAACAGAATTTAAAATCAAGGTACCTAAGTTCTTCATGCGATTTCTCCATCAATTTAAATCTTTTTAGATCCGTAAATTCGTGTGGAAAGCCCACATGACCGCTTCGAGATCCCCAAGGTAGATTTTGACATGGCTATCAACTTGCCCGAAAAATCGAGACAAAGTGGGAAAAACCACTTTTCTGGAATATTAAAAACTGTTTTAAAACACCAACTTGTCGGCCACTTTCTTTTTGTACAATAGGATTTTGTAGAGACTAATTAAAGACAGTCAAGAGAACATAACCGAAATTGTAACGCACCTTCTGTATTACTTTTTATCTAGTATATAGAAAGTTACATGCTGTTAAAGTTTCACAAAAGTTGTAAATTCTGTTTTCAAAAAAGTAGAAAAAACCCCGATACGACGTCCGTCCCGACAAAGGGGCGACGTAGTCGTACACTATATCATCGAAAGGCGCGAATGGATGTTGTCAACGTGTGGGAACTGACGAACTCGATTTTGTTGCATGTACGAGACGAAATCAGTGCGTATCCGTCGAGATACCCCGTATCGACCTTTTGCAAATTAAGTCACAACTTTGTGCACACTCATCAAATGCGACGAAACTTGCGCCATTAGACACGAAATAATTTTTGGTCCTGTATGCCAAGTTTGGTTCAATTCTGGAAGGTTGATCAGGACGCTATTTTGGCGGGCCCACAATCCCACTCAAGGGGCGATTTGTGTACAGCCCACCGGAATCCAAAATGGATATACCGTTGGGTTCGTCTCATCAAAAAAATCTGTAGACATGTAGTGACGACTTTAGATACCGTAGATTCTGCACTATTTCGGTACAAAACGGGTCCAACGGTAGACATCGTTTTGATCCAAATTATGAATTTGCCCCTATTCCAGAATTTGACTTTTGGACAGGCATTTTTAGGCATATTTTTATTCCAAACTCGTTCGTGATGTTTGTTGCAGCATCGGTGTCATCGACGGGATTTGGCTTTTTTGCTTCGTTTATTTGTTTGTTCGAGCTACTGGATTATCTTTTGCACAACCTCAGAAAAGATACCTTGCCATTATATGTTTATATTAGTCTGTATTTTATTACATATCACTGTTCATTATTTTCAGTTATTACAGTTCTTGATTTACTACATGCTCAGTGATTATTAGTTTACTTTGTTACTATCCTTTGATTGCATATGAACCTAGAGTTAGGGGACTACCGTTTATAGTATATTGCATATGCCTCGACACAGTTGTACCACGAGGATGTGTGAGACGAGTAGCATGTAGAGGCCCTTGCGTGTAGGCTGATCCCCCATGTGCATGCGTTAGGGCTAACTGCTAATAGAGGCATGTTAAAAGACTTAGCAGTTAGTAGAGGTATGTGAGACATGGATGTGGCTCTGTTAGGCATTGGGTGGGAAGAACAGTTCCTTAACGTATGGGTCCCTTATGCACTTCCATATTGCCGGTTATCTCTGGTGGAGATACGGTCCTGGATCCTGATACCTGATTTTCTGCTGGCCTCTAACATTCGATGAATGTTATGCTTTGAGGTCCCTGGTATCCTGATGGGACCATACGTGAGATTCTGCTCCTGAGCTAGATGCCCATACGTTGGAGGTTTGTTCTTAACTGCATGAACACAGTAGTACGGTTAGATTACCTTATTGTTGTCTAGTCACTTATTTTCTTGGTGGCTTATTTTGTATTCAGTATTTATGGCATGTTCTTTCTGTATCTTGTTACGTCCCTCTGAGGACCGTTATCTCTCCAGGTGTGTGCTTCTGTGATATTGCAGGTGTTCTAGCCGAGGCCGTGATCTTCTTCATCCTTTCGAAGATGATCGCACTTGGCCGTTCCATTATTTCATTTATTCCTTCTTGTATATTTTATTTGAGATAGTTGGTAGTAGACCTTGTCTCCGCCCAACTTTTGTACAAATTATAATTCTGTGTTGATTCCTATTTTATATTGATTCTTTATGGTGGATGAGATTAGTATCATGGATTACTGCATTTCACAGCTTATGCATACATACGATGGTTCCATATATTGGGGTATACTTCGTATGTATGCAGCTGGCATGGATACGTACCTAGTTCTAAGTATTTTGGGACTGGAGCGTTACATATTTTTGTGGTGGCCCACGCAGGTCGAGTTTGTCACTTCGGTTATGTTACTGTACCAATGTGAGCCTGCAACATAGGATTAGAACCTAAGAATCTTATCCATACTGCTTGACCTCTTCCCTTGGCTTCAAATTCTAAACTCTCGTTCGACATCCTTGAATTACATCTTGCTTGATTCCTTTCTACCGTTGATTCTTATTTTCGTGCTTAGTGTCAACTAGGAAGATGACTACACTAGTATATGCTCGTAGGTCAAACATATGGCTCGAATGGTTATATTAGAAATTGGAATACATTTAAGACTCTAATTGAGTTAAAAAAGGCTTTTTTTAAAAAAAAGTGTGATTTAATGATTAGTAAATTGTAAAGTAGGATATTAACAAGGAAAGTTTTAATCTTGAGATTTCTAAATAGTAAACACCATAGGATTGATACTGCAGAAAGAAAACATATAAAATATATATATAGCTAGAATCTTTATACCACTGATTTAAGAAATTGAATGGATTTTTGAGTTTTGATATTTATGAATTATGGAGTTATAGTTATACATCTTTGAACAAATATAAAATTGATTTAGTTTTTTTGAGTTATGATATCTATGATTTATTGGGTTATGGTTATACACCTTTGAACAGTTATAAATTGGGTTTGAAAATGATCTTAGATTTTAAATGTGGTTGTAGAAATTACTTAAATTTGAGTCGTACAACTTGCGATTTTCGTGTTTAGTAAATTTTGAAATTTAAGTGGAAGTAATGATGGTAAATTTTGGTTTAAAATATTTGAAATTTATGAAAACAATTTTTGAGAATTTTTTATTTTAAATTGTGTCCTATGATGGAGGATTTACAAATCTATTAAGATTTTGTTTTTATAAAAAATAATAATAATAATTTTTATGACTAATAAGATTTTTGAAAATTTAGTTTAATGTTGGATTGCTAATATTACAAATTTTGGAAATAAATATAAAAAAATAAAATAAAAATATATTAATGATGTGATAAGGTTGTTTTGATTGATCAAATAAAGTTACCATTTAAAATTTGTGATTATGTTGGAATGACTTAGTATGAATAGAAGTTATAATTGATGAATGCATTAAAATATTGAGCTAAAAATTTTAAGATTGCTTCGTAATGTGCTAGAAATTTTTATCTGGGGAGCTATTAATTTTTGTAGAGTTTTAAAGTTATGATTGATTATGGATATTTTATATATAGATTCATGATTTATGAACTCTTGAATTTAAAAGTTGAATTGAAAATGTAAAATTTTGAAAAAGTCAGTAGTAACATGATAAAAATTTGCTTTGAGATTTATGAAAGTGATTTAATTTTTTTATGATAAATTTGAACGGCTTGGAGTGAATACAAATTTTGGGTGGTTTATTTTTGAAAAATTTATTAAGAAACTTTTGGAAACTTGAGTTAAAATCTTAATGGTAGGCCATTAAGATAGCTCTAATAAGATAGATGTACTCCACACTAATTGCCATATCACTCATGACCATGATAGTAGTATGTACACAAGTGTTGTCAGTCATCTACCAAACTATGCGACTGTATCCCAATCTTGACTTACTCGACCTTTCCTCGTGACCTACTAACCGTTTGTGGATTGAATAACGAATTGATCGCTCCTTGACTGTATTCATCTAGAAGACTATCTTCTCACTAGAATTGTGTCCCTAAATTATTATTTTACTGGATTCCTTAATTAATTTTATCTCATGCTCTAACTTGATCTCCTTTATTTTTGTGCATAAATTTTCACCCCATGAACTCCCACTTTCTATTTTTGATCTTTTGGCGTCTCTTACCGTGACTTGGATAGTTGGAGTACAACACTAGACTTTTTCTTCCAACAAATTTATATGTAAGACCTAGACGAGCCCACCTTCCTGTAGACATATCATGTCCCACCAAAATCTATCTCCTTATACTCTATTTTCATGATACGACTTTCTGGTCAAAATGGCTAAACTAAATACTTTACCATGACACCGATATATTTTTGACCATGGAAAGGGACACAACCTCGACTCAATTATTTCGACCCGGTGTGTGATTGTGTTCTAGTTGATTTCTTAAATGCTTAAATTTGTGCTTTATCTTGATTGCTTGACCCATTGTCCCATCACATTACTAGCTTAATACTTGTAAGTTGGGTAGAGTACCTCACGGCCCAACAAAGCCTTTGTCCTTGTGACCCATGTTGATAAGTTTACTCAGACTATAAATTCAGAGGAACCTAATTTAGCTAGTCAACCAAGCCAACTGTACAGGCCCAAACTTCGGGCAGAACTTAGATTTTAAAAGATCCTGGACTATTTAATTTCCTTTATCATTCTCCCTTACTTATGCTGCTAATTAGCCTCAGTTTTGCAAGCTTATTTCTTTACAAAGCTTGATCATGACATATTTTATTGGGTGCACCCACTAACATATTGTCTAATCAGAACCGGTGAATGATGGTATGATCAACCTATTGCACTTTGGTTCGCCCTCATATATTATTCTACGTGGATGGAGACATAGTTAAACTTGCCCTAGAGTCTCATCCACGATAGCCTTGACAATTCTCTTTGAATTATTTTCGTCGCCTATGAACCTCATATTCGTACTCAATAGCCTCGTCTTTGAAACCTTTATTGTTCTTGTCTTTTACTTATTTCAGAAAGACAAGACACTGTACTTGATAGATAGACCCAAGGTATCACTTTAGTCATGTGGCTATATCCTCGCCTTTAACTACTCCTCATTCCTCAACCCTAGAATTGTTATCGTGCCCTCCCAATTATTCTTGAGCAGCCGAGAATGATTCTAATCATTCACTTAAATCCAACACTCAACCAAGATGATTAGTATCCAGTTTTCTCTCAGGGAACCACATCTCCCAATTGTCAAATTATTTTCTTTGAACTACCGAATTCTTTGCTACTCTTTAATTCGTGTTATCAAAACTTTTCTTACCTTCACTAGCGACCCTCAATCAATCCCATAACCATGATGAGTTTTCGGATATATCGAGTTCCCAATTTTCTAATGTATGGTTTTGTTGAACATCGTTTCATCGCCTCCTCCAAAATTTAATTATATTTTAGTTTTGAAGAACTCTTTATATCCCTCAACCCTATCTACCCTATTATTCCTAAATTTCGAGAACGAAATTCTTGTAAGTTGGGTAGGATGTAAAATTCCTAAATTTTGGGAATATTTTTGTTATTTAAAAAGACTTAAAAAATTAATTTATGCAATTTATGATTTTTTATTAGAAATGACCCTAGCCATTGTTGAATTTTGGACAACAAGACTACCATAAATTTTGGCACGGAAGATGTAGTAGTGTGCCTTGACTAGTGTACTAGCCATGTCGGAGGAAGCCTAGCCATAGAGATGTCCAAACTAGAAAAACAAGGCCAAGTTGTGAATTGACTTATTTAAATTATTTTAATTAAATATCATTTTATATATTGATTTTTAGATGACCCGGTTGGACCAAACCAGCCCGAACTGGGCCGGACCGAACCCAAGCCAAGTAGGCATGTGGTGTGACCAACGACGACCATATAGGCATATTTTATGTGTGTGCAAATATTCTTAAACTATTTTAGTAATTGATAAATATTTATAAATTATTGGTACAAAACTTATATTTTATTATTAAAATAATGTTCCCAATATTTGTACAAATTTTGGACCCGGATAAGGGTGTGGGGTATAAGTTCACCCATTGGGACGACTTTATTAATTTATTATTATTAAAGTCATTTTGTGGAGATTTAATGAACATGTTTAATCTATTAAGATATTATTATTTTGAGTTGATTTATTGTGAATTGAATTTATATATATATATATATATATATATATATATATATATATATATATATATATATATATATATATATATATGTTTAAATATATTAAATATTTGGATAGATAATATTTATTTTGTTATTTGGTTTTAATAAATTATGGTGTGTATATATATATATATATATCTATATATATATATAGTATATATATATATATATATATATATATATATATATTTATATATATATATATATATATATATATATATATATATATATATATATAATATTTTATATATATATATTTTATATATATAATATATATATATATATATATATATATATATATATATATATATATATAAAATATATATATATATATATATATATATATATATATATATATATATATATATATATATATATATAAGTATGCATATAGAAAAGAAAAAGAAAAAGAAAAAAAAAGAACAACTTAAGTGGTCGGCCCCCACAAGGAGAAACCGACCACAACACAAAGCAGCAGCACATAGTTGGCCGCCCACAACACAAAGCAGTAGCAGCAATGCTGCTATGGACCGAACCCCCTCCCTCCACATATATATAGTTATATATATAAGATTGAAAATCTAATCTCCTCCTCCTTCTTCCTCTCTCCTTCCTTCCTCCTCCTCTCTCCTCCGCTCACACCTCATCCCGACGAGCACCTCCACGCCCAGCCACAATAGCCCCGCCTCACGGTCACTACGACAACACCACCACCAATAACAAACGACAACAACAACAACAAAATTTAAAATCAAGGTACCTACCTTCTCCATATGATTTCTTGTAAACCGTGGTTCGTATTACGTATTTTGGTATACGTATACGTATATTGCATGTTTTCTGGCATGGTTCATCTTGGTATTTCTCATGCTTGGTTCGGCTTGGTTGGCTTGGTTCGGTTTGGATTGGTTTTTCTTCATGTGGACCAAACCCCCACCTACCCCCACTCTTCTCCTTTATAGCCGTCCACTCCTTCTCTCTCTTCATTTACTTCTTCTTCATTTACTTCTCCTTCTTCACCATTACTCTCTTCACCTGCCAGAGAGAGAGAGAGAGCCTAGGCAAGTACAGCTTGCTTCATGGAGGAACTCGGTTTTTATTATTCAATTCTCTTCCTCACGAGATTCTAACACACTTTAATACTTAGCATTTCTAATTTCCATGGTTCAATTTGTGTAGATCTAAGTTTATTATATTTTTAGATTTCTTGGATTTTGATCTATTTAACCTTGTTATTATCTAGTTTTGATGGTACCATGTTGTAGAGAATTTGATTCTGCCCCATTTTGACCTATGGAAGTCTGGATTCGGACCTCGGATGAAGGATTTAGGAACCTTTGAAGCCATGAAGCCATGGATTTCATGGCTCTTCTTCTCGGACAAGTGGAGAAGAAGCACAGTACTTGACCGCATGGATTTTCATGCGGCAAGTTTTCCTTAGCCGCATGGCAGTCTTTGTCGCATAGGCCATGGGCTCCTTGCCTTAGCCGCATGAACTTCTGCCCTTCAGTCGCATGAATTCATCTCCTGGCCGCGTGGCAATAATGGTCGCATGGCAAATCCAGCCGCATGAACTCAATCATTCGCTGCCGCATATAACCCATCCCTTCTTAGCCGCATAAGGCCTTGGCAACTCTAAGTCGCATGGCCTTATTGATCCTTGCCGCATGAGCCTGCATGCTTCTTGCCGCATAAGCCCCAGCCTCTTAGCCGCATTGACACCTGCATCCCTAGCCGCATGAGCTCGCTGTCTTTTCTGCCGCATATGCTTGCGTCCTTCTTGGCCGCATGAAGACCCATCTCCATTTGCCGCATAGACCCGCATGCTCCTTGCCGCATAAGCCCGCTCCTCTTCCAGCCGCATACTCCTGTTCCCCCTCCTGGCCGCATGAAGACATTTCACCTTGCCGCATATGCTTGCTGACCCGCAGCCGTATATACGCGCATCACTGATCCGCATGAACCGTTCCTTTCCAGCCGCATGCGCCCGTCCTCTTCCAGCCGCATGAGCGCACACCCTTTCTGTCGCATGAACCCATTTATCCATACCGCATGCGCTAGTTCCCTCTCAGCTGCATGTGCTATCTTCCAGCCGCATGGCCCTTTCCATAGTCCTTGTCCTCTTTTATTATTATATTATTATTTTTATTATTTGAAATGCTACATTTATGCTTATGCCATGTAATGTAAATTCTGATATGTTCCATGCACACGAAAGTAGCCCGTCGTGGTGCACTATTGACAAGTAAACTTGACACGATATATCTCGATACGCTGTTATGACAGCTAACCTGACACGACAAAAATGAGTGACCTGGACACTGTGGGCGATTGTGTTTGTACAAATAAACCAGTATTGTCTTGCATCATGTCTAGGATAGGGATCCCTGAATACCACGGTCAGTGGTACCTACTGAAATTGACTAAGGCTAAAAACTAGAAAATCCAGTAGTCATAGAGAGATTTTCCAGCTACAGGCAATCCCGTTATCTGGGTGCCCCATCATGGGATTTGTAGCCTACTGTCGAATAGGGCACATTTCCAGCACATTGTCATGTGTTGCACCCACTAAACTACTTAAGGGTACATGCGTTTCCCGGACGATGTACCCACATGAATTCAATCCCCAATTGCGTTTGGATAACCTGGATGGTCTGCAGGGCTTATGGTATTGGGATAATCTCATTGCATTTGCTAGTAACTAGGCATGTGATAACCTTAGTTAGTTAAAGTATCAAGCCGTACTCATTGCTTGGCCGTGATTGATTGGATAGAGTTTAGCCCAACTTAGTCTTGTCCTGATCCTGTACAAGATTGTGACATGACGGGATTATTTATGCTTGCCTTAACAATAATGATCAGGGGACCAGTTCTGTTCAGGCGAAGTGTTACAATCCTGGTCCTTGTTTGGTTTAAGGGTTGTAACCTGGCTCCCGGAGCAGTTCTGTGTCCTCTCTTCGTTTATTGTCTTATTGTGCCCCATGCCATGCTCGTCATCTTTTACCTTACTTCAATAGCATGATTATTTATACTGGCCTTAACAATAAATATCAGGGGTCCAGTTCTGTTCAGGCGAAGGGTTACAACTCCGGTCCTTGTTTGGTTTAAGGGTTGTAACATAGCTCCCGGAGCAGTTCTGTGTCATCTCTTCGTTTATTGTCTTATTACTTTATCAATAGTATTTGAGACGGGTTCCTATTCAGGTGAAGGGTTGCAACCCCGGTCCTTGTTTAGTTTAAGGGTTGTAATCTGGCTACTTGAATGGTTTCCTCGTACTCAATTCATTATTATTGTCCCTGTTATTATCAGTTTCATTTATAATTATCTTTAATATTCAAATGTTATATGCTAGTTTTAGTTCCTAAGTGAAGCCTCCTTTGTGGTACTTGCTCTTTCTAGGGTCTGACCCAGCTGGTTTTGTCTGGCCAGATATCAGAGCAGCTCCAGAGGATCTACATACCTTCCAGCCAGATGGTGACCACCAGGCCTAACCCTGGTAACGAGTGGGTTTATTTTTGGCTCTCCCACTCTATTATAAAATTATTCTTTTGAGGCATTTAGCTGGCGAGCATGTGTTAGCTCGTATTGCACCTTTATTTACTGTCTGCCTACGGGCTGTAACATGATTGGCAAATCCTAGGGTTGATCATGTATGACTAAAACTCTTGCTAGTCTTGATATTTTGTACGACTAGCTTCATGATCATCCGAATATGTAATGTATGGGACGTCTTACTATTGTATATTTGGTGCTCTGACATCTTGTAACTATTATTGCTTGCTTGAGATTGAGACAATAGGCTTGTTCATGACCGTAGGAGACTGATGGCTTATAGTTAAACCCTTATGTATCTAGACAGCCGTGACCGTATAGAGAGGTGGGTTGCACTTCAATATACGTAGCTGGCTATGTACGCCCCCGTTCTCCAGTATTCTGGTTCTGGGGCGTTACATTTCTCCATCAATTTAAATCCGTTTTTAGATCCGTAAATTCGTGTAGAAAGCCCACATGACCCTCTTCGAGATCCCCCAGGTGGATTTTGACATGGCCATCCAACTTGCTCGAAAAATCGAGACGAAGTTGGAGAAAAACTACTTTTCTGGAATATTAAAAACTGCTTTAAAACATCAACTTGTCGGCCACTTTTTTTTTTCTGTACAATAGGATTTTATGGAGACTAATTAAAGGCAGTCAAAGACAACATAACCGAGATTATAACTCACCTTCTGGATTCACTTTTCATCTAGTATGTAGAAAGTTACACGCTGTTAAACTTTCACAAAAATTGTAAATTCTGTTTTCAAAAAAGTAAAAAACACCCCGATACGACGTCCGTTCCGACAAACGGGGCGACATGGTCGCGCACTATATGCATCGAAAGGCGCGTATGGATGTTGTCAACGTGTGGGAACTGACGGAACCCGATTTTGTTGCATGCGCGCGACGAAATCAGTACGTATCCGCCAAGATACCCCCGTATCGACCCTTTGCAAATTAAGTCACAACTTTGAGCACACTCATCAAATCATGACAAAACTTGCGCCATTAGACTCGAAATAATTTTCTGGTCCTGTATGCCAAATTTGGTTCAATTCTGAGAAGGTTGATCGGGACGCTATTTTGGCGAGCCCACAATCCCACTCAACGAACGATTTTGTGCACAGCCCACCGGAATTCAAAATTGGACATACCATTGGGTTCATCTCATCAAAACAAATTTATAGATATGTAGTTTGACGACTTTAGAGATCGTAGATTTTAGCACGTATTTCGGTGCAAAGCGGATCCAACGGCGGACATCATTTTGATCCGAAATTATGAATTTGCCCCTGTTACAGAATTTGACTTTTGGACAGGCGATTCCTAGGCACATCTTTTATTCCAAACTCGTTCGTGATGTTTGTTGCAGCATCCGGTGTCATCGGCGGGATTTGGCTTTTCTTGCTTCGTTGATTTGTCTGTTCGAGCTACTGGATTATTCTCTTTTGCACATAACCTCAGACAAGATATCTTGCCATTATACTGTTTATATTCAGTCTGCATTTTATTACATATTACTGTTCATTATTTCTAGTTATTACAGTTCTTGATTTACTACATGCTCTATGATTATTAGTTTACTTTGTTACTATCCTTTGAATACATATGAACCTAGAGTTAGAGGACTACCGTTTGTAGTGTATTGCATATGCCTTGACACAGTTGTACCACGAGAATGTGTGAGACGAGTAGCATGTAGAGGTCCTTGCGTGTGGGCTGATCCTCCATGTGCATGCGTTAGGGCTAACTGCTAATAGAGGCATGTTAGGAAGACTTAGCAGTTAGTAGAGGTATGTAAGACATAAATGTGGCTCTGTTAGGCATTGGGTGGGAAGAACAGTTCCTTAACGTATGGGTCCCTTATGCACTTCCCTATTGCCGGTTATCTCTGGTGGAGATACGGTCCTGGATCCTGATACCTGATTTCCTGCTGGCCTCAGACATTCGATGAATGTTACGCTTTAAGGTCCCTGGTATCCTGATGGTACCATACCTGAAATTCCTGCTCCTGAGCAAGATGCCCATGCATTGGAGGTTTGTTCTTAACTGTATGAACACAGTAGTACGGTTAGATTACCTTATTGTTGTCTTGTCACTTATTTTCTTGGTGGCATATTTTGTATTCAGTATTTATGGCATATTCTTTCTGTATCTTGTTACGTCCCTGTGAGGACCTGATTATCTCTCCAGGTGTGTGCTTCTGTGATATTGCAGGTGTTCTAGCCGAGGCCGTGATCTTCTTCATCCTTTCGAAGATGATCACACTTGGCCGTTCCGTTATTTCATTTATTCCTTCTTGTACATTTTATTTGAGATAGTTGGTAGTGGACCTTGTCTCCGCCTAACTTTTGTACAAATTATAATTTTGTGTTGATTTCTATTTTATATTGATTCTTTATGGTGGATGAGATTAGTATCATGGATTACTGCATTTTATAGCTTATGCATACATACGATGGTTCCATATATTGGGGTATACTTCGTATGTATGCAGCTGGCATGGATACGTACCTAGTCCTAAGTATTTTGGGACTGGGGCGTTACAGCTTGTGAGTTAGTCGGGTGAAAGAATAGGCTAGCAGACATGTGGTGCCGTAGTGTAGCCCAAAGTTTATTCGGTCACGGGACCATCTTACAATATTTGTTCAATCAATACAACTTACGTGTTGACTATTCAATTCTTAACCTAACCACATGTTGAACATTGGTATTCTAAAACACACAGTACACGTGATCTCTTATTGCTATATTATTCATTCATTTTCCTTCCATCGAGTCTTCTGACATATTGTCATCATGTTATAATTGTACTTTTTTGTCATATCGTATTATGCATATAGTTAGTTTTTCTTATTATTATTTCCTTTACGTATGTACATTATATTGTGTAGCGTAGTGTTATATTGAACATATTCTAATCCTGATTGGATAACTATTTTTTAGCTTTGGATGATGTCATCTGTCATAAGGTCTATGGTGCGTCTGTTGGCAAACTGGCATTACTGACGTACCAAATTCTGGTACTGATGCAAATTAGCATATTTTCTTTCTTATGCATTTCTATTAGTTAGTTATCATAGTTTTAGATTATAGTTTATCTATTTTACTTTTCTAATACTGGGTTTGTTTTCGAGACTATCTGAGTTGTAGTGAATTATTTTGATAATTTTTTTTAGTTTATTGTTGAGACTATTGGATATTATCTTTAATGGTTTAGCTGTGGTTGTTATGTACATATTGTTCTTGTTGTGGACCATGTTATCATAGACAGCGTATTTACTGCCGATGCTGTGGCGTATGCTGGACTTGGCTTCGTACTCGTATCCTCAAAGTGGGAGCGGATCGTGACAGGTATGTTCTGATTAGGTACATGGCAACTCATTTTTGGCTTCGTACTCGTATCCCCTTTTCATATCTCATCCCCTCTCTCTCTCTCTCTCTCTCTCTCTCTCTCTTTCTTCTAAGATTTTAATCTCTCCCAAGATCGATCTCTTCTCAGGTTCTCAGTTTCATGTCTCACGGGAAAGGGGGTCCTAGATTCTCTATTTCATCTCTCCCATCTCTCTCATCTGTGATAAAAATAGAGGATGTGTTTTAGGTTCTTTAATTTCGTCTCTCCCATCTTTTTTTTTTCAGGTTTTGTGGCCTTAGGGCCGATCGAGTCCGGCCACAGCTAGCCCTAGTAATTTTGTGGTTCATCAAAGAGAAAAAGGGGGTTTTACTCTTTGATGAACAAAAGGGGATTTTGCTCTTTGATCGAATTCACAGCCCTAGGTAAGTTTTTCTTCTTCTTCTTTTTCTTCTTTTTCTTCTATTTTTTTAATCTGAACTTAGTCAATTTGGTATTCTCTTTGTTCGTGGTTCATGAAACTCTGAATCTAGGTTTTGAATAAGGAATGAGGTTTTGCTTGGAGCATACAAGATTGAAGAACTAATTAGAACTCAGGTACCATATATCCTTGTTATTTAATTTATTATTATTATTATTTGTTACTTACATTGTTGTTCCGAAATCGATTTTGGTTACATGAGAATTTTTGTTTTTTTAACATTTGTTCTATTGACATTACATGAGAATTTTTGTTTTACTAATAGGAACCCTATTATCCTTTCTTTCTGAGCAGACCGGAAGGAAAGGATTCATGGACAGACCCTAAAAAATGAATGGAAAAAAGGCTTTGTTGTTGTTTCTTTCTGATTTGATTTTAGGTAAATTTTATGTTTAACAATTTGATTTTGATGTGTTCTTGCTTCTCTTTTCTAAGTCATCTTTGAAACTATTTTTCCCACAGTAGCACGTCTAGCATGCTTCACAAGAAATGTGCAAAATGGTTGCATTCTCTGAAGCTTTCTAATATAGAATCTAATGGCAAGTACAGAAATATCATCAGTAGAGATATATGCAACTCCTATGCATGATCAGCAGTAATGTGTAACAATATGGACATAGTGAGAGAGACTTGAAACATCAGTAACATCCGACATGTTTTAAACATTTGCATAAATGCCTACAGATTTCTGCGTTTTTCTTGTACATTGATTCATATCATAACAAAAATAATGGTGACACTCGTCATTGTTGTCTAGACCTGAGATTGTATATACAACAGGAAGAGTATGATGAATGTAACTCTGAAACTAGAGAATTATTCTTTGTAATTTGTATGGAAAATAAAACAATAGTTTAGCGTACAAGAATCATTCATTTTACTCTCGGACATTACATGACACATTGACGGGTAACTCTAGAGAAAATGTTTGAAACACTGAAATACACATATTGGATTGGCAGGGGTCAGGCGTCAGACATATAATCATAATCAAAATATTACCAATAATAAACCCAGGAAATCCTGTGAGATTCTCTCTGAAGATAACAAGCATCAAGTAGTGTCTCGAGCAACAATGAAACAAGAACTTTGAAAGCATTCAACTAAGCTCTCTTCACCTAGAGATTGACACCTTACGAATCGTTTAAACTCTACTCAACTCATTCCCAATTAATGCAGGGAATTTGTTAGCTTTAAGATATCTTCAGACAGGTAGGTTTGAACCTCAAATGTCTTCCAATGTATGCCACCAGGAAATGTAGAACTGCTTTAGGCATCAACATTAGCAAAATTCACCACACTCCTCGTATACTTCTCCAGGTGCAAGAAGATATAGATGTGCTATTGTGGGAAAATAGTTTGGATTAGCTTCTCTTTTTCTAAGTCATCTCGATATATTCTGTTTAACAATTTGATTTGAATGGAGTAATAGTCATTTACTGGTTTACCTATAATAAATAAATTCTCTTCATTTACATTTACAACATTTTAAGCTTTTATACCCTTGTTGATTGTTTTTTTTTTCAATGTTCTTTATCACTGACTGGGAAAAGAGACCTCCACTGTTAGTATCGGTAGAGGCTAGTTTGGATTAGCTCTCGATATAGACGTGCTATTGTGGGAAAATAGTTTGGATTAGCTTCTCTTCTCTAAGTCATCTCGATATATTCTGTTTAACAATTTGATTTGAATAGAGTAATAGTCAGTTTTACTGGTTTATCTATAATAAATAAATTTTCTTCATTTACATTTACAACATTATTAAGCTTTTATACCCTTGTTGATTGGTTTTTTTCAACGTTCTTTATCACTGACTGGGAAAAGAGACCTCCACTGTTAGTATCGGTAGTGGCTAGTATCGAACCGAATATATTAAATTGTATCGATATCGGTCAATACTTTAAACTATTGTTGTAATATAATAGAAAGGAAGGGCTTGTTTGCTGAGAATAATTGATGTTGAGGCCCTGGGCTGGCATGCATTGTTCTGAGGACATATACTAATCTTTGTGTGATCTATGGATTTTGTCGGGACATTTGTTGCATTATCAAGTATTGGCAGGCAGTGGGTGCTGCTACTTTGATGAAGGGGAGAATTTCTAGGCTGGAATTGATTTCGTGCATGACAGTTTATGCAAGGTTTTAGTGTTTGTAGTTGCAAAATGGACCCAAATGTGAGGACACATTCATATGACTTTATGGATTTAGGGATCCTTCGTGTATTGGTAGTTGGTCCCACAGATGAACTACTTGTTTCATTAGCTCTCTTTCCAGTTTGAAATGAAATTTTTGTTTCTTCTGAAATTTATGACTTGACAATCCAATGTGTATACTTCCTGGAATCCTGATACTAACAAATAGCAATAGAAAGCAAATAAAAATTTTAAAATAAAAAAAACCAATGTGTATACTTCCTGATACTAACAAATAGCAACATTTGATTGTTGGATGCAATGTTTCTTTTTAACAATACTAAAGGTATCTGCTATAAAACATGTAATGGAATTTTCATAAGATTCATCATGAAGTTGGTAAGGAAGCAAGAAAAAAAAAAGTAAATATACTACACACAACTGGATGCACAAGGGTAGCACATAAGATGGTAATTACATTATATATATATATATATATTCATTTTCATTTTCATTTTCTTTTATCTTTTCTTATATTTTGTTTCAATGTGATATTTTGTGTTTATTTTTGTTGTAGAAAAAGGAGAGTCCTACTGGTAAGGTCAATAGAAGTGTGTTATATGTGACCACACATATGCCCAAGGATACTAATTCCTCTACCAGCTCGAACGATTATATTGTAAGATTAGCTTTCTCTTAACTGAAATAATAATTTTGTCAATTTTGAGTTTCACTAATCATATATATGAACCATTTTTATATCTTGTAGGAAAAAATTAGAAAGCTTGTAGAAGATGATCCTCTAGATGATTTAAAAAATCCAAATGTAATAGCACTCAAAGATAGAGAATTCAAACAGCTTCCCGGGTTTCTGTAAACCCGATCACACCATATAGGGTTGAATCCAAATTGTCTGGGAACTGCTACAAGGAAGGTCCACTCAACTCTATCATAGATGTCCAACTTTAGAATTGTATTCCATCAATGTACTTTTCTATCAATCTCTATCACCATTTCATGTGCTAAGCCCACATTCTCATGAATATTCCTGCCTTTAACAAAGCCTGACTATTACTGGAGATAATATGAGGAAGAATTACTGCCAGTCTCTCATCTAAGATCCTTTTTGATGATATGCAACAAACGAATAAATGTTACATGTGGAGCCATCTTGTCCAGGAGAGCTAGTAGGGGGATAATTATTTAATAACTTTAAAATTTCCTCCTCTTAAGGTATTTTGCATAAAGGTTTACTCATATCATCACTAGAGATGGTCGAGTTGGTATAAGGACCACTTGACCACCTAGATTTTTGTGGCTACATCCTACA
Source organism: Iris pallida (assembly GCA_029216955.1). NCBI lineage: Eukaryota > Viridiplantae > Streptophyta > Magnoliopsida > Asparagales > Iridaceae > Iris > Iris pallida. The sequence continues at coordinate 21,315,361 of JANAVB010041620.1, forward strand.
TTACGTTTTAGTTTCCTATGCCAGAAATAGGAACAAACTCAAAAGACTTGGTATTTTACTGATTGCAGGTCATGGTCAATCCTTTACTTGAGCATTTTCCATTTCGAGTTGCATTGCCAAACCCATTTTGATTCCAACAAACTTGTATGAGAAGAATGATGATCGCCCTAGTGGTGAATATAGTTTTTTTTTACTCTTTCAGTTACAGTAAACAATAGTGGTTGGACATTTATTTACTGCTATGAATTACAATCACACCAAAATTGATGGTACTCCGTGTTATATGTGTTGGATACGAGTGGACACACCAAAATATGTACATAGACAATAGTAAGTGCCATTGACAACTCTAGGTGTTATACATGTTTTGGCCCATGCATATGCCTGTGAATATTAGTTTGATTGTAGTAAAATGAGAATCTTTCGTTTAAAGTAATAGATATGGCATAGGATCTCAGTTATCTGAATATTAGTTTGGCAAATTAGAATAAGAGAACAAGAGTCAAGACTCTTAGGTTCGGTTAGATTTTGCTATCCTGTTTGTATATATTAGAGGACTTATGTTTATTTTTTCTTTCCTTGTTGAATGGTGGTCTTTGTAATGGACATAACAAAATTTGGTTACTATTTGATTGGGTAACAGATTCTTGCTTTGCTGGATCCTATGTTAATATAAGTAGAATGCCTACTCATGAAAACATTGCAATTTGCATAAAAAATTAGTGATCAAGTGATCTTCATCTTTAGTACCAGAAGATCCAGTAGAACAATATATAAATAGCTGCATAGTTCAAATTTTTGAAGAAACATATATATAATTGCATTTTTGAAGTTCTATAAACTTGTGTTGTATGCTCATCTTATATTCTTACCAAATTTAACATGGTTTGCTACATTGCAATATCTCCGAGGATATATGGTCCACTGTATGAGCTAAGACTGAACGTTACTACGCACTCACTCTGCTAGCTTATTTCTTTTCTTCACTGTTCAGAACCAACTGGAGTAGAAGAAAATTGTATGATAAAGTTAAACATCTTGGAGTCTTGGTCTGAAACTCCTTGTTACATAAGTCCAGTGTTGGCATCCACCTAGTGAAGGAGTCCTTCACTACAACAAATAGGGCCTACAATAGCAGTTTTTCTATAGCGTTCAAGTGTCCTCGCTATAGAATGTTATCAACAACAGCATTTTTTATGAAGTGCTATAAAAATATCTATCTATAGCGTTTCCTGAATGCCGCAGAATGTATAACATTCATCTTTACAGTATCATCACAAAATTATTTCTTCCCCCCAAAATTTTTATTTTGGCGCCCAACCTATAGTCCGATTAAAGTGTTTCCCCCAATCTCTCTCTTCCTTCCTCACTTCTCACACAAACAAAAAAGCTCTCTCTCTTTCACTTCTCACATAAAATTAAGTCTGTGCCTCAAACTCTCTAAAGCTAAGGAAAGCTAGGGTTTTTCGACCTCAAAATTTATGTTTCCTCGGCATATTTCCTCCAGTTTGGCTCAGATCAATGGAGCCGGTGCCTAGCTCCAACGTCAGATCAGGAAACTCCGGCACCACCTACTCGCCGGTCGAGTTGTCTAATACCCTCCTTTTCGAAGAGGAGATCTAGAGCCTGATGGTGGCGCTGGCAGCGTCCGGGACCTCCTTGATCGACCTTCTCGGCCTCCCGTCGAGCCAGGTCATCCTTCTCGGCCTCCCGTCATTTCCTCGTGCTGGTCGATCGCGCCGTGAGGTTCTCCGTTTTCCCCGTCGAGGAGGACTCCTCGCTGCGAAAATTGAAGGACGAGCTGGCGGATTCCGGCTATCGCCCGTGCAAGTGGCCAAGAGGAGGGGACGAAGGTGAGTGAGGTTGAGAATCTAGGGTTACATTAGGGTTTCCTTGTATTTTTCTTACTAATTTTTGGTGGTGAGTTTTATTTAACTCTTTTTTTAGGTGAAAGGTTTGGTGGCTGTGAAGCAGAGGAGGAGCACTGACAGTGACGAGAAGCAACTCCCCTATGTCCACGTCCGGGCGAGGAGAGGATAAGCTACAAATAGCCACAACCTTGCGGAGAGAGTAAGCCATAATTAAAATCATTCATAGATTGAAGCTTGATTAAGTTGCATCTCATAATTAATTAGTGACAATTGATTATTATTCTATTATTAGGCGAGGAGAGAGAAGATTAATGCTAGGATGAAGCTGCTCCAGGAGTTGGTCCCAACTGCAACAAGGTTTGTTAACTTGGTGACACAGAATCAAACAAAAATTCTCAATTTTTCTCTTCATCACATATAGTATACTTAGAATCCAAATAAATTTTGTTATGGTGGCTGCTTGTTCAATTATATGGCATGAGTGTTATGGTAGGGTTGGTTGTATCAGGGTTTAAATACTATTTGATTGTTTTATTTGTCATGAGTTCAATTAGAACTTGCTCAATGGCCTCACACTATACCAAAATGGACGATTTGAGTCAGTTAGAGTTGTACAACAACGACATATTAAAACTGTCATCAATTTAAACGTCTACTTTTTAAACCTCTACGATGGTTGAGCCTTTGATAGGTTGAAGCTTGAATAGATAGCTGATATCTATAAGTTTGTACTTATGTGCACATGCTAGAAAGTTTTGGTAGTATGATGGGGATATAATGACCTATTAACCTACAGGTCGATAATAAGCATATGCTATTTCTGAAAAGAAATGTGTGGACATCTCAGGCAGATAACTATTTGCTTGTGCAGACAAGTTATTTTGCAACTTGAGTGAAGAAATTATTCAACTAGAAAGTTGAATTGGATTGGTGATGGTGTGTTTAGTGTATGATAACTGACGATAATATGTTAATAGAAAGTGGTAAATGTCACTTCGGTTAGTTCACAAGCCACATCTCATTATTAACCAAACGTTCGATGGGCTGCATATGCAAGGAAGTGGAAAAAACAACCCACTTCATTGCTTCATGCACCAACCAAACAGACCCTTAGTACAAACTGTGGGATCAACCCTTTCAGGAAATTTATTTTACTGACTATTGGTTCAGCTCTACTTGACATGGTAACGTACCAAGTCATGCAAGTTCTCAGTGCCTTCACAGTTGCACTTTACAATTGGATGCTCTAGACAATTGTTACTAGTCATGGGTGTATGTAACTCACGTGGCATCTGATAAATATTCATTAAGAGATTTTTTGGTATTCATTTTTGCTAATTGCTAATTAGAAATGATAGTTTTCATCGTCAAGTGAATATATTTTTCCATCAGAACTACCTGATCTTACAATTGAGGCTACTTTACGTACCCAAGCCTTAAATTGATATGCAAGCAAAAGCAATCCATGTGAGAAGCTAATTCAAAATATTTAATAGTCTTAAGGTAATGCAAAGCAAATTAGCAGACTTCAGAATTTGCATCATCCACTCAATAGACTTGGATATTCTTTTCATTTCTGTAAAACGGGGACATTCCGAATTAGGAATAACAACTTTAGTTCCAAAGGGGCTTAGATATTCTTGTTTTAATTTGTTTCTACTATAATGGAACTTATGCAGTGTCCAATTTAAGTATTTTATAGTTTTTAAATGAATCTTTATTTAGGAAAAGTCAAATTGATAACAATTATTGCATTTTAGCAGGTGCATGAGGCTGCATCGACCTTACCCTCATTTTTGAAGAGGGATCTTGGGAACCTTTGATGGTTTGCAAATCATGGTATGCTCATTGCTCTGACTATTTGCTATTTCTATTTGCTTCTCCATAATAGTTGTTATAAGATCAAATACTATACATTCTGAGATGTCGTCCTTTAAAATACTGATTTATTGGTGATATTTGAAAATGTTTGAGAAGTTTAGGATCAAACAGAACACAAGGCAGTGGCATATGCTTACGTCTAATTATATTGTTTATATTAGAAATAATTGAACTCTATTATTGATAAAGATTGTAATAGGTTTCACATCTGCTTTCTAGTTAAAGCATTTTGCATTGGCTCTTTTGGTCCTTTAAATTAGCAATGATGCCAGTCACCAATTTAATGAGTAGGTTCTCATGAATCATGTCTTTTGCCATTGAAAGGAGAATAATATTATTGTTGAATATTCAAGTAACACTGGATCAAACTGATGATATGACCGGTGTCGATCGAGAGGGGAAACAACGGGCTTCTGAATGATTCTATTATAATATTGATTGCGTATAATTCAATGCCAAGTAGAGACATAACAGTTTACATTAATAACTTTATAAATTTAATTATTTTGTTACCTAAATGATAATTATTGATTCTCTTTATCACTGGTTTAGTAATTACCAGGTCATGGTTACTTTCTGTGTAGCAGAATGACAATGGTTACAATCATTCCATATGTATGTAAGCAAACACACACGTCTATTCCCTGACTACATGGTTTAGACCCTACAACCTGTAGTACTGCAGTTACTCTACAGATGGCCTCCAAATCCTGTCTGCACCTGTATCTGCCGCCCATCAGCAGGTTGCTGCTCCTGCAACTGCTCACTAAAAAATGAGCCCTCCTCTATTGCATTCCTATAGTTCCTATATGAAGGAATCATACACACACACATAGAGGTTCACATAGCTAATACCCTTAGTTGTTGGACAATGATGCTAGATTTCCTACTTACTGCACATATGGACTGATGCATAGTTGTGCAGTTGAACCACGCACATGCACCATAAATACCCATTCACTCTGAAAACGGGAAATAAAAGTTTTCTACATAGCTGCTATCCCTGCACCATCATCGATTGGCCTCATGTTATCAGCCTCAACTTCTCTTACTATCACGTCCCAATACCTTAAATGGGTTAGAGCCTGGTCTCAATGGGTTAGACCCTGGTCTTTTTTATTCTCAGTTAGATTTAGGAAATATGAATGCTTAATATCCATATTTGTCTCCTTTTTATCTTGTAGGAAAAAAAAACTAAAAGGCATATATATTATTCTTAGTTACTCTACTTCTTCTTTTATTCTCAGTTACTCTACTTCTTCTTTTTCGTCGATTTTTTTTATCTATCAATTTTTAACATTTATATTATAGTATGTAGTGATTGTGATAGTTGTTACAACAGTGAAAAGTTGTCTCCGAGATCCTATCAAGGGAAACTCTTTGTTGCATCATCTACTCTTCTATCATCTATTTTTTGTATTTAATTTCTTCTGTCCTTTGTTTATATGGCACAACTAGCTAGAGTGGCTTCAAAATCAGGATGTGAAGGGTTGCTTCTATTAACACAATCATGAGTGTGATTGGGGTTGATCTCAATATATTGCGTCGAGAACCTTGTGTCGAAGGGTTAGTCGCCTCTTTGTTGATATATTGATAAGTAGTTGCTGCTGGGATCAAATAGTTTCATTTATTTCCTATTGTAAGTTGATTACTGTATCGAGTAATCCACGCCTGGGGGCTATTCTTCAAAGATGATTCATCCTATTGCTCTTTCTAAGGTGATATAGATAGCACAAGTGATGAAAGTCGAATATGCTAATGATTTATTACTTTCGGACATTGGAGTAGAGACTGGTGGTGATGTTGCTGAATTTACTTCTTTTCGTTCAATTTTTTCCTTCCAATTTTACTGGTTAAATTATTTTATCTTAGATCACATATGTACGCATGCTAACTATTTGTAAAAATATTGACATCTTCAGGTTGTCGCATCCGTTCTCGGAAGATTGTTTGGCGCTTTCGAAGCTGCATACTCTACATTCTAGGTGCCTACAACCTAATATGAGCTAGTGGCACATATATGAAGATCTATGTTACATCTTGGTCCCCATTCTGACCACATTGTAGCTCTACTATACGTCATTTTAAGCCAGAGCCCCCTTTCTCGGCCATGATTGCGACTCCTGATAAAATTGAACTCAAGACCTCCCAAGTTATAGCTTTGCTAGTACGAAGTACCAACATCTTTAACCTAGTATATAATTTATTTTCCTGTTCAAAGTTTGCTTGCTTATAGATGATGTTAATACTAATATCAAAATGTCCTCCCTATAGCTACATTGGTATGACAAGGTTCCTTATAGTGTGCCAAATCAAATAGGGTAATGAGCACAGGTCCAAGCTTTATATATTAGTTACTTATCAACACCATGGCTTAAAGAACACTTACTTCGATATCTTCGGCTAGAAAAAGAGTCATTGTTCTTCTGAACTATGAAAAGGCAGAGACACCATGGCAATAAAACAGAAAGCTAATTAACCTTCCTGACACTATTGAGGAGCTCCTCAGGATATGTGGTAAGTCACTCTTGACAACAAAAAACTATTTGATGAAAAACTGGTAACAAAATTTGATATAGTATGCTTCGTTTGAATACCAAAATATATACTTCGAACATAATTTCTTTAAACTTTTATTCTCTATGCAAAAAAATTTATTGTTCTCCCATCAAAACAATACATCAACTTTTAGTCTTTGTCCAAATTCCCTGAGTCACCCATAATTTGGGCTAGGATTGGCAATTTTCTCTGAACACTATGGGGACCCAATTTTTTTTGCCAACGGGGAGCAGGTTTGGGGATTTAAAAACAGGGACGGGATGGGGATGGGGATTAAAAAAAATTTTGGTCGGATTCGGGGCCAAGTATAGTATAGTACCCTCCATCCCGATAAATTCCTGACCCTGATTACTTCTACCCATTTGTGCAACCCATTGGTTTAGTTAGACATTAATCTTCTCTCTTTTAGTTAGACATTAAAATGAATATTAGCAAATTGGTGGCATGCACTAACAATTTAGCTTGTTAGATCATTATAGTCCCCTGATAATAGGTAATTCAGGTTATGTGAACACTTAGGCAAGTCATTTTGATTTTGCCACCAATCTATACTAAAGTCTAAACTGATAATGCTCCTTCTAAGATTATATTTTTCTTAGATTCCTAGCACCAAATTTTGCATTTGAATTCTAATTATGATGTATCTAATCCTAATGCATTTCTTAAGTTAAAGCTCACATTTCTACACTTAGATGAATTTCTGTCATGTGAACTTCTGTGGTTTTGTTTACTTTTGTAAGATAGTACAGATACAATTGGATTAGATTTGGGTACAACTGCAATGAATTAATGGTATAACCTTGAGCTTTCTGAAAATGTTCGGGTGGTTAAAAAAAAAACCTGCATCTACCAGCATAATTGTCAAATGCTCGAAAGTTATGAAATTTCTGAAGTATTAATCAGTTCATAGTTGATCCATTTGAACTTTGAAAAGGTCAAAAGTAAGAGCCTACTTGCTTGAGGAGTTTACTTGTATTTGTTCTTCTTGATATAGATTTTGTTATTAATTTGCTGCTTCTAGGATGATGTCTGTAGTGTCATGATTGCTTCTAGGATGATGTCTGCTTCTAGGAGTCTGTTGCTAGTTGTATACTCCTGATCATCTACAGGGGTGTATTTTTTTAGTCTAGAGCAGAGCTACATGGTGAACATTGTGATCACTTGTCCCCACGCATTTCATAGAGTTGAAGCAACAGAGCTTCTATTGCATCATAGTTTTTGTGCTAGGAATCTAAGAAAAATATCCTCAATTCTCTTAAGTTAAGTTCCAGTTCTTCTAGTGTCATTAATTTGGATCAAACCATATCTCAAATATAGTTCAGTTCTCATTTGGATCAACTGTTAGTATAGGCTATTTGTTATATCCTCAATTCTCTTAAGTTAAGTTCCAGTTCTGCTTTACATAACACTACTGTCCTGCAACTTCACATTTAACACACTGCATGCCTCCTTAGCCACTGAACATACTTGAGTATCAGAAATATTTCTATCTTATTTTTTTATATCATAATGTGTTTTCTTCTCAATTTTGTGTAGGTTGGCGTATATATTTTTGATGGTTGTGGATAGCTGCTAGAGGGAAGGAGGCGAGCTATTTTTTGGCCTACAGATATTTGTAAATGGAATGGTTTATTTTGGACTACAGATACTTTGTAAATGGAATGGTTTATTTTGGCGTACAACTACTTTTCTACAACTTGAATGTTTTAATGACTACTTTTTGTACATCTTGAATGTTCTAATGAAACATTTCATATTTTGACAAAATTTTACTATATCTTGATTGATCGAAATGCAAGTTGCGATTGAAATTGTCTGCGATTGAAATTATCTGCGATTGAAATTGATCGAAATACAAAACAGGTTATGAAATATGAAATTCTGTAGCAGGTGGATATGAAATTCTGTAGCAGGTTTATAGCACTCAAAACGTCTAAATTGCTGCTACCACGATAGCATATGATGAACGCTATAATAAATCAAACCATTCATCAAACGCTATAAATCATCCACAGCATTTCACAAACGCTATAAATAATCCACAGCATTCATAAACGCTATAAGTAATCCACAACACTCACGAACGCTATAAACAATCTACAGCGTTCTAGAATGCTATAAAGTATTTACAGCATTCATAAACGCTATAAAACATCAACAGCATACACGAACGCTATAAACCTTCTACAGCATTCAGGAACGCTATAATGTTATAGCGTTCACATGTCTGGACATACTATAGCGTAGGCGATCATAGCAGACAGAATATGCTATAGAAGGCTTTCTATAGCGTTCTGCGCATGCTATTATAGGCCATTTTTGTTGTAGTGCTTGTGTTACTGTATTAAAGCAATACTTGTAAGACCCGTGTTTACTGACTTTCTATAAATTGCAGTATTCATGTTATTGCATCTTTGTGTTTCAATGGTTGTAGGTACCGAAACAATCTAATTTTCTAAAGACATGTTTTCTAAAGGACTTCAAAAGCAAACATATTGCTTTGGACGCTTAAATTCTGATACACCGCCAAAGGAAGATGTTTATAGTATCATCGTCGATGAAATCTTTGATCGCAATGCATATTTGTTTGAAGGGGATGGAAAGTTTGAAGATATTATGCTTGGTGATTTGAGCAATTGGCCAAAAGAGTGTGTTCAATTTATTATAATTTTAATATTTGCTTTTAGTTTTATTTTTTGTAGGAAACTTCGTATGTATTCTGGAATACTCTTTCATCAATTTGGATGTTATGTATGAGAGAACAATAACAATTGCAAGTATTTAGATACCAGAAAGACAATGTCTAATTAGTGATATTTCAATATCAATTTAGATTTTTGAATGATTGGTGGTTTATTGAATTGAGTATTCATTTTCTATTGAGATTCTTGAGTAATTGGTGATTATATTCATTGTGAATTGATCATTTTTTGACTTATATTCAGATTCAGTAAGTACGTACTGGTTTACAGGAAAATTATTTTAATTAATTAAAAACAATTATTGTGAATATTTTACAGAATGTCGACAGATATTGTCCGTCAAAAATAGCCATTCATGTTGGATTGGTTCAGCGAGATATTCAACGGATAAAGTCCGTCGTTTATAATGTGACGGACGGAATCTGTCGTTTCCTCCAACTACTTGTTGACAGTAGAAAACCATCGTTTATAATAAACTACACTTTATTTTTGACGGACCATGTGACGGACCAAAATCGTTGAAATATACAGTTTTTGACGGTTTTAGTCCGTCGAGAACCACAAATTCTGGGGTAGTTTCAGACTATATGCATGGGTCTACTCGGATGATGCACATGAATTTTCTCAGATTATGCGTGTTGGTCTTGCTCGGATTGGCACATAGGTTTTGCTCTAATATGCACATGGTTTCGACTGTATAGGCTCATAGATCCTCCAGGAGTGTAATAGCCCAACATAAAGACAGTTTTATTTATGCCCAAGCTTGATGGGGTTAGTTACGACTGTGGCTTGAAGGGCCATTTAAAGAAGAATTGCATATCCGATTCAAAACCAAAATAGAAAGGTAAAGCTTAACTTGATTGTTTTGCTTACTTAGCTTGGTTACCGTGATTACACAAGTTGAGTTATCTAGCGTAGTTACTGACTGGTGGATGGACATTGGTTCAACTGGTTATGTGTGCTCTAAGAAGGATATGTTCACCGAGGATGAGCCTATCTTTAAAGAAGGTCTTGATAATGGACAAGTCTCAAGCAGAAGATTGGGAGATCGGGCTAGTGGTGCTGGAATTGACTCCCACTAACACTGGAGTGCATGTAGTACGTACCAATGATTTCTAAGGACCCGATGTCAGGAAGTGTGAGGCACCATGCAAGCTTGAGAATGGACATCCATGTTGGGCAGATGGTGATGACATGGAAGGATCATGCTTCGAAAGGCTTTCAACATAAAATGGATGTTCAAACTTCTGTTTATAACTCCTTCTGATAATGTCAATATAATTTTTCATTGAGTTATAGCATAATAGACTAGGGCATGTGCAATGTAATAGCATTAAAAATATATAGTCTAGGTCTTATCTCCATATATGGGGGTAAGGGGTGGAGAAGTGTAAATTTTGTGTACAGACAAAAAATACCAAGAAGCTGCTCAGACTATTAAACTGAAATACAAATCTTCTGAAGTTGATGCACTCATATTCTATGGCTTCTAGCAATTCTCCACAAAGATTGGGATGAAGTTTTCATCGACACTTCTCAAAGTACGCATTCATGTATCGAAAGATGAAGCATTTAAAAAGTTCAAGGACTTCAAGGCCGACACTGAATATGAAACCGATCATCAACTCAAAATACTCATAAGTGATCAAGGTAGAGAGTATCATTCTCTTGAATTCACATCATTCTACAAAGAACATAAAATTATCAATAAAATAACTGCTCCGTATACTCTCTAATCCTATGGAGTTTCAGAAAGGAAGATCGGGACACTATCAGAGATGATGAAATTTATACAGCAGCTCTTCCAAAATGCTTCTGGAGATAGATTGCATTTATGGCTATGTTTATTCTGAATTAAGTACTATTTATCACATCTAATATGACTTCTCATGAACTCTGGTTCAAGATCAAACCTAACTTAAATATCATTCGAGTAAGGGGGTGTTTGGCGGATGTGAAGCTTCTGGATGTTAAGATTCAGGAGCGGAGGCAAGGACTACCAAGACCATATTTTTGGAATATGCTATTGAAAGCTATGCTCGGAGGTCTCTTAATATTAAATCAAATCATATCTTTGAGTCTTGGGGAGCAGAATTCTTTAAAGACAAGTTTGCAAGGGACAAAAAAATTATTCTTGCAATTGTTTCGGAGAATATTTTTAGCTCTGAAGAAACAATTACTTCTAAAGAAGATGTAGTCCAGAAGGTGGTTGTCATTGATGAGACATTGCTTAAACTAGTACTCGCTGAGCAATTAGAAAAGCGAGTGAGTAAGCTGAAAGATTTTAGAGATGGCTTTATCACCTATCGCGTGGAGGCTGATAAGGTGATGAAGACTAGAGATGCAATTTTTTGGGAGGAGACAATCAATGATGAGATTGACTCCGTAACGTCAATAACACTTGGGTGTTAGTTAATCTTCATGAAGGAGGTAAACCCGTCGAATCTTCAAGAAGAAGATGACGAAGGTCAAAGGAACAATTGATAAGTTCAAGGCTAGGCTGGTAGCCAAGGGATTTGCTCAGAAGCAAGAGATTTATTAGTTTGACTCATGTGCGCCCCAGTGGTTAGGATGTCAACTATAAGGGTGATAATTGCAGTGGTTGCTATTCATAAGCTGATCATTCATCATATGGATGCCAAGATAATATTTATAGATAAGGAAATGATAGAAAAGATTTACGTGCAACAACCAAAAAGATTCGTCGTTTAGGGTTATGAAGACAAATTCTGCATGTTGGTGAAATCTATGTACGGCTGAAGCAACCTCCAAACCTGCAATACGAGAAATTTGACAAGGTCATCAAGTCAAACGCCTACAAGATCAGCGAGATTGATAAAAGTGTTTACACAAAGTTCGCTGATGATAGAGGAGTCATTGTTTGTCTCTATATGGATGGCATTCTAATCATGGGCTCGGATATAGATTATGTCAATAGAACAAAGATGTTCCTCGCATTTAAATTTATTATGAAGGACATGGGAGATACGAATGTCATCATAGGGATTAAGATAATTCAGACAGACGCTGGGTTTGCTCTGTCACAAGCTCACTATAAGGAAAGATTCTCACACGCTACAAATATCAAGATCTTTTAGGGATCGATACTCCTTATATGTGTAATATGAAGCTGAAGCCAAATCCCGGAGAAAGTGTCAAACAGTTAGTGTGCTCAAGTATCATCAGAAGTTTGATGTATGTTACAAGTAAAACCAGGCCTGAAATAGTTTTTGTTATAGGCATGATGAGTCGGTTCACGAGCAATACAGGTGTTGAACATTAGAAAGTTGTGAAAAGAGTGATAAGATTCTCAAGAAGACTCGACAATTTATATTTGCACTATAGTGATTACACAACAGTGGTAGAATGCTTTAATGATGTCATTTGGTGCTCAGAAGAAGAAAGCGAAAGATCTTTAAGAGGATATGTCTTCTCCATGCGTGGTACTGCTATATTATAAAATTAGAAGAAACATACCTTTCTCTTTCTCTCTATTATAGAGTTTGAGTTCTAATGCACTATAAGCTACAGTGGATGAAGCGAAATAGCTTCTGGAGATCAGGTATGATCTTTCTGTATATGTGGTTGGTGTGCAAATATGAGTGATGCCGATGTATTGCTATAATTAGGCGGCTGCAGCAGTAGCATCAGATGATCTCTTCAATGGTAAGAAAATGACTGTACATTTATGGCATATGGCACTAAATGAGCACAATAAGCATGTATCATTATAGTAGTTCAGAGCTAGAAGAATCTGACGGACCCGTTCACTAAGGCCTCAAGCAAGCTGGTCGAGGATACAACAAAAAAAGGGGCTTGAAGGACCATGAATATTATGTCTTTGCAATCCTATATAAAGTTTAATGCTATTAATTCAAAGAGAAATCTACTAAGCATATAGATTTTAGTTCAATGGAGGACCATTTAACTAGGAGAATATCAGGAACAGTGGGTAGTCCTTTGTGATATTGAGGGATTACGGACCCAGAACCACTGTTGTCTACTAATTGTTCTTTGGATAGAACAAGTCCTGTGAGAGGATGGCTTCGACACCTTAATGAGTTGTCGGGTATTTTGAATGTTCGTCGTGCTATTCAGAAGCACATGTAGCACAATACTACGAAGGAACATAGTACTCCATGCTACAATGGAGTGATGCCACATGAGGTACATCAAGAGGGTAAAGCCTCGACTTCGAGCCATGTCACAACAGCATAGCGCCGCATATAGGCAGGTAGCCTAATGTTGTATAATCAAGAGTGGTAGGCAGCACTATAAGAGACCGATGATCTCTGTCACGATCCGCACCCGCTTTTTGGGATGCAAGTGCGTGCGCAAGCCAGCCTACGACGCAATATCGGCGGTAGAAAGATGTCTAGACGCAATGCTCAAAATCACATAAATGATAATTTTATTGCTCATTCACATATCTAAATTAATTACAACATTTACAAGATTTATTTCGAAAGGAAATACAAAGTCTCATAAAATCTATTACAATAATTTAAGCTATCTAACTAGTTTCTAGGTTTTGACCTGCGAGTACACCCGTATTTCCCAATGCTAAGAGAAGCCGCGGCTAACCTGAAAAATATTAATTTTTAGTCAGGAATGGAACTAGTACATTCTAACCGAAGTTTCAATAATTTGATAAAATCTATAAAATAGTAAGTAGTACTGAAATACATGATGGTTGTATAAACAGGGAATCATGGTATGAAACATATGAGTAAAAATAGGAGATGAAAGCAATAAAGACAAAGAAGTAACTGCAATAAACAATTGAAATAGGAACTATAGTATAGCAAGACTGCATCTAAATAATGAGTTGAAACATACACTTTCGATATGTAAATGGCTAGGGGTAAATCTAGCACCCCGCACGTGAAGTGTGCGGCTGCTATTATCCTCGAAAGACACGGAAGATGTTTCTGGGTATATTTACATGTCTACTAATGTACTTTTCTGTCCAACTAGTACTCATGGATCCAAACAGGTCACGAACACAAGAATATATTGGTCACGAACAACATGTAAAGAATCCATAACTACTACCTCGTGTGATCAACGTGTCGAGAATCAATAAAAATCAATATACGACAAATACTATATATATGAATCATATAAGTTATCAAATATGAAAACTAACAGAAATGTACTCGTTTGATATCCTTAGCTGCTGAAACTGATAATCTGGTTGGGTTCGGAATGGCCCAGTTGGCTAGTGTAGCACACAAAACTAACGATGCTCAACCTCCAGTACCACAAAAGTCAACTCATGCAACAGTCTTCGGATGCTGAAACAAACATCACCAATGAGTTTGGTATAAAAAATGTCTAAAAATGTTTACCCAAAAGTCAAATTCTGGATAAAAGAGCAAAATCATAATTTTGGGTCAAAACGATATCCGTCATTGGACCTACTTTACACCGAAAAGCGTACCAGTATCTATGGTCTCTAAAGTCGTCAAACTATATGTCTACGGGTCCGATTTGATGATACGAAACCAACCATATGTCCAAAATTGGATTTCGGTGGGTCGCGCATAAATTTGCCCATTGGATCGGGTCGCAGGCCCGCCAAAATAGCGTTCAGGTCGACCTTCTCAGAATCAGACCAAACTTGGCATACAGGACAAGAACAATGACACGATCCTGTTGGCATAGGTGTTATCTCGATATGACGAACGTGCACTAAGTAATTGGCTAATTTGTAAAGAGATCGATATGGAATATCTCGACGGATACGCTTCGATTTTGCCGTGCACGTACAACGAAATTGAGTTTCGTCGAATCCCACACGTCTGCAACATCCGTACATATCTTTCGATGATCATGGGTTGCGACCACGTTCCTCAGTTTGTCGGGACGCACGCCGTATCGATGGAAATTCTTAATTTTCTTAATATTTTAAAATAAACAGTTTTTGTCAATTTTGGGAAACCGATTTCTCAGCGCACAGTCGATGAAATCAATTTTTATAAAAAGGGTTTTGAAGGCCTATATTTTGTCTAGGAAATTATTTTATTGGATTTTCAAGTTGATATCTGGTTTGACGAAAATCGGGACTCAAAGTAGGGAGTTTGGGACAGTTCTATGTCCTATTTTGGGACAGTTTTTTTCTGACTTCATGTCAAATTTATGGACTGACGAGTTGTCTATATTCGAAACCTAAAACTAGGGTTTCTAGGTGGTCATATAGGCTTCTTACAAAATTTTACGGAATTAAAATTTGTGGAACGAGGAGGACGCAAAGTTACCTGAAACTTTGGTTGTTGCTGCTGCTTACTACAGCATCACAGCAGACTTGCTGTATGCGCACCGTGGCTACGGCTGCTCTGGGTGGCGGTGCACGGCCCCGACAATGGCGTTGGGTTCACACGTTCATCGTAGGGATCTTCCAACAGGTAGGGATCAATGGGTTTGATTTCAAGGTGGAAGCACACACACACACGCGAGAGATATGGAGAGAAGTTGTTTGGTAACAGAGATTTGAATCCTCTTATTAGGTTTTAGGGAGTTGATTGATCAAGATTTGGATTTTAGTTATTAGGATTTAAATAATTTGAATTCAAATCTCTCGTATACTTTCTTCCCTGGCCTATTCTGATAGTTGGGTTCTCATGGTCACTGTTCCCTCTAGGAACAGTAAAGAATAGGGTTCAATCTTTTTTTTTAATCTATTTAACTCATATATATATCTATATATATATATATATATATATATATATATATATATTAAACCAACAACCCATTTTATTCATGAAGGCCGAAAGGTCGAACCTTTACAAGTATACCATAAGACGCAAAATACCGATGCCTATACACGTATACTGACAAAAGAAGAAAAAAACGAGAATCAATATTGCTAATCCGAGGATTGGAGAGTGTTCCAGAAAACGGTCTGGCCATGTTTGCAGTGATCTCCATTTGTGGCATTGACGAATGGTCTCCCATATGAGTTGGTCTCCGTTGTACTGGCGGCCTTCATATCTAGCCTTGTTCCTGTTTTTCTAGAGAACCCACGTGGCGGCCGCAGCGACGATCTGGTGACCATGGGACGCGGAAGCCCAGGTTGCCATTAGGTGGTGAAAGTTGTCTCCCCCATGAGGCAATCTGTAACGCTGAAAAAGGGCTCTCGAGACCTTGATCGGTAGTTCTCCTTGGCTGAGGATGTGGTTGACTATTTTCGACTGTCGATCAGAGCAGCATGTGCAAGCAGAAGCAAGGCTGAACCCGATGGTGTTGAGAGTGTCATCAATAGTTAGGATGTTGCGTAGGGCTCTCCAGAGGAGGAAGGACCACTTCTTGGGGATACAGGTATGCCAGAAGGATGCAATAGTAGGAGATGGAGCCTCATTACCTAGGATCACTCTTCTGGCCGACTTAACCGAGAATGCCCCGTTGACATCGGGCGTCCACTCGAGCATATCAGCGTCCGGTCCGATCTGCACTCTGCTACGGCGAATAGAATCGACCGCCTCAGACCTAGCCCATACCCGAACTTTGTTCCAATTCTAGGTGTTATTTGTAGGGTCCCACAAGTCCTTGATAGAGCTGTTCCTGGGGGCTTCTGAAATATTGGGAAGTAAGACATCGCCGATCCAGCGCTCCATAAATGGCGAAGCTTCGCCGTTGCCTACCTTAAGTCGAATCGCTGGTTCGGCGAGGGACCGTCCGTTGAGAATGTGATGCCAGGCTGCTGAAGATCTGTTGTTCGCGATGGCCGTAGACGGGTGGATGTGCTTGAAGTATCTGGCCTTCATGAACCTGGACCATAGGTTCTTACTCGTGCGAAGCTTCTACCATAATTTTATTGAGAAAGCTTTAACGATGTGAGAGAGTTTAGTGAAACCCAGGCCCCCCTCCCCGGTAGGCCGAGCCATGGTATCCCAGCTGGCAAAATGGTGCTTGTCGTGGCCGCCACTGTGTCCCCATAAAAAGTTGCTGATGATGTTCTCGATATAGGATAGAACTTTTTTGGGAGGGAAGAAAGCTGCCAGGGTGTAGATGGGAATGGAAGTGAGGACGTGATTGATTAGGATCATCTTGCCTCCGGGGAAAAGCGTGGCATTGTGCCAGCCTTCGAGCTTCTTTCTGATGCGGATGATCAGGTTCTCGAAGATCCCGACGTTAGATCTGCCGTACACGAGGGGGCACCCGAGGTAGTGGACTAGAGGGTGCTGGTGTAGTAACCCTAGAGGGGGGGTGAATAGGGTCAAGCTAACTAATCAAGCACTTAGCATAAGCTAATGGGCAATTTTAAAATATAAGTACAAGAGAAGAAGCAACAACAATACCGACACATGATATATCCTGATACCCTCCCAGGGCACTCCAGTCCCGGAACTCTCTTCGGCATTAATCCACTATTTGAGTAAATAGTTACACACGAGTTTGGATCCGAAGAACTCGTCAACTTCTACACGAGTTTGGATCCGAAGAACTCGCCAACTTCTTACGCGAGAGATTTAGTCCGAAGGCCTCTCCGACTTCAACCGAGAGTTTGGATATAAAGACTCTCCAACATCAACCGAGAGTTTGGATCCAAAGACTCTCCAACTTCAACCGAGAGTTTGGATCCGAAGACTCTCCAACTTCAACCTTTCACAATAAGTTTTGATCTCCTTATACAATAAGATGAAGATCTTACTTTTCAACTCAATAACTCTAACACAATTTGTAGATGGAAAATGAAAGCTTTGTAGAGTTATTTGTGGATAGGCTTTGGTGGTTTAGAAATTTTTAGGCTCAAAGCATCAAACTTGAATGAAGGGGTTCAAGGCTATTTATAACCAAAACATTGAAAAGAGCTCAAAGGCAACTTTTCAGTCAGCGATCGGTATACCGTCGGTACGAACCGGTATACCGTCGAAATACCGGTCTGGAATTGCAACAGCTATAAATATAGCCGTTGGGATCATTAAATGTTAAAAATTTGACCGTTAGATTTTCAACGTTACTAAATCGGTATACCGTCGGTATAGATCAGTATTCCGTCGGTATGCCGATTTTGTAGACATAAACTTTCTGTGAACAAAATTGGTATACCGTCGGTATAGACCGGTATACCGTCGGTATGCCGATTTTCATCCAAAAATGATCCTGGGCTAATATCTACCCTAGCTTTCGATTTTGCCATCCATTTCTTGTGTTTACAATTATTCTTAAGACTCATTACAGACTCCAGAAATACTGTAACAGGTGCAGGCTTCTTCAGAGTCATGAAATGATGATGGCATACTTGGCTTCTTCCTTTGATAGGTGCTAGCTTTTTTCCTTGGCGGCAGCTGTCCAAAGATATCCAGTTTATGAAAACTGAATACCTTTCGGGGGCTTCGCCCCCGAACCCACGACGAGGGGCGCTGCCCCCTCGACCCCCGTCCGCTGACTCCGGAGATGTCATCGGGTGGTTCAGAGAAATCTTGTGGGATCCGTCGTCTTTGGCCCACCATGATTTCTTCATTGCATATGTCTATATTGATCTTGCTTATTGCTTTTATGTATGTACATGTTAGACGAACAAAGCAATATACATAGTAGCAAGTATGATAAGTTTAATACACATTAGAACAATGTTGAGTTTAAGTATAAGTGCTAAGGTGATATCATAAATGTTAGTAATATCATAATGATTAAACTTAATTGAATGACCACAATCAAAAACATAGTTTTGATTTTGGCAACCCGATTAAATTTTAGATAGATAAGCTCATATCACTAATATGTAAAATAATAAGCACATATCACCAAAGGTATAAGTATAAGTAGAAATATTATAGTGATAGTATGAAGATTAATGATAATTAAATGCTAAACTTAACCGATTAACCATATTCAAAAACATGATACAATCATTGGGCCAACAATCTCCCCCTTTTTGATTATGGCAAATTGGTTAAGTTTAGTATGGATACAATAGATGCATGTATCACTAATATACAAAAGACATAAGAAATATCACTAAAAGCATACTACTTCGATTACTTATAAATACATACTTAAACTTACTTCTCCCCCTTTGACATGATCAAAAATAGGCTCTCCCGTACTAAGAGATAAAATAAAATCAATCTCAAGCATAGAAATCAGAGAATGGGGAAGTCATAGACAATCATGATCAGGATATACTAATAAAAAACAATAAAAAAAGGGTGTAATGACATGTTTATAAAGCTACATTGCCAATGTAGAACATCAAATTTTTAAAAGAAGCATGTCAAAACACAATATAGTTGGTAAAACAAATAAAATTGATAATCAGTCAAAAAAATAGTTTTACCAACTTGAAATCCAAAAAGGAAACTCCAAAACATAATATTATATGAATTAAAAATCTAGGTTTGGAAGGAAGCGATATACCAATTGAAATAAAGGATTTCAATCAAGGATTTCAGTCAAAAGCCCATGAGGATTAGATAATTGTATTGTGATTGATATAAAAAAAATACCAATTAAGATAGTTGGAAGATATAAACTTAATACCAATTGTAAATATAAACTTGAAGCATTGATCAAAAAGCCATTTGAAAGTCAAAATTGTCCACAAATAAATAGTGGAACAAATAATGAATGATCGGTGAAATAGAGCAATTGATATAATATAAACTCTTTATTTGCAAAATCTATTTGCTTACCCAAGTTAATGCATTTGAACTCAATTACCTTATCATGCTATGTGAATATCCTTTAGATAATCATGAAAGTAAAAGAGAAAAATACTTGAGAAAGAGACATTCAATCGATTTGAATGCTCCCCCTCAAAGTATTACCAATATAGATAAACAAGAATTTTAGGTAAGTCCTCAATAAGAAAAGCCAAATCAATTAAGCATATAAGGAAAGCCAAAATAATGAAAGCATAATAGTCATCAAGATAAGATATGAAAGTTAATATTAACAAGATGACTTATTTAATCCATATAAAAGAGAGAGATAAATAATAAAGACACTTGCTTACACTCTCATAAATCCTTCACAAATAAAAATATCATGACCTCAATCAATAGGATATGAAATAGAAGAAAATATGGGTCCATGATGAACTAGGTATACGACATATTTCATGGTATAAATAAATTGAATCAATTAATTTACTCCCCCTCAAAATATGCGTCTAGTTCCAAAGCACTTATAGCATAAAATATATAACTAAAGGATTTGGGGGTAAATCAACTATGGATTTCTCCCCTTTGCTCAATGCATGTAAGGCTACAATGTCATCAAAAGACGAATAATATTATCTTTAGTCAAGAAGAGATATCAAATTAATAGCCGCTAAAGATGAAAAATTAGAAGAATATTCTAATTAAGCACGTATAATCAAAATATGGCATATATTAATCTATATAGAAGGATCTCATATTTAAATATGATAGACTAATGTATGTTATTCTTTGAGAAAATGTCATCATGAAAAAGAATAAAGTCAATTAAGAACAATCATAATGATAGACAGAATATAGCTCATAAATAAAATAAAAATAAAATTCAAACATCATGTCCATGATTATCTAATTAAGAAAGAATCAACCAATTTATTACTTTACATGGACTAGGTATGTTTCACCATATATGTACCCATCAACGGGTAAAATCCAAACCTTGCTAATGGTAAATAATAAACCATAAAGTTCAAATAGCAAAGGCCCATATGTGGCAATCTATGAGTAGTCAAAGTAGAGTAATAAATTAGTTTGATAATCACATAATAAGATAATATAGGACTACTCAACCATTAGGATCTTTTATCAATAAAAATAAACAAATTAAACATGATCCAAAAAATCTCATAAAAAAAATCCCAAATCCATATTTATGATAAAATCTCATAAATCAATGAAAAATATGGAACAGAGTCATTCTCATTTAAATGATAGAAAATATAATCAAGAAGAGATGTAAATGATAATACGATGAGATCATGACTCAAAAGTGAGAGAAATTTAAGAGATACTTGCTAATAACTAATAAGGATGGAGACTTAAAGAAATGAATCACAAACCTCCAAGAGAAACAAGATCTAATCAAGAATTTGTAAATCTAGTTTTAGAGAACAAACATATGTATCTAAAATAGGATATAAATTACATTTAGAAGAATCGCAGATCTTGTTTATGTAAACTAGCATATCATATATAGATTAAAACAAAAAACAATAGCTAGAAGAGTGAATGTGAACATAGATTATATAGCTTAACAATATATCATAACTAAGCAAGTTACATAACTAATTAAGATTAATGAGGTAAGCTATTAACAAGATAAAAGTGCTCATTAAATCTTAAGTCACAAACACTAAAGATACTTGCTTAAGCATAGAGTTCACAATTAAGGGCATACATTTTGAATGATCAAAATGATTCATAGACTCTTTACTAAGCAAGGATAAGAGCATAAGATGACAAATAAATGAATTAATCTCTTATCAAGTATAGGCCAAAAGAGATATTCATGAAAACATAATAAAATAAATCTCTTTGCCAAGTATTGAGATTAACCCAAGGTAATAAAATGATAGATCGATCTAGAGAATGCAAAATATTATAGCCATTATGAAATAAGTGTATTCTCTAGAAATGGGAAAATCTCAACACAAAAGCTCAAACCATAGTAGCTAAGACATAAGAAATATGATGTATCAATTACAAGAGTCCTTATGTGCTACGAAAATATCATTAGGCAACAATAATTCTAAAGAAGCATAAATCCAAGGAATGAGTAAGGAAAGATCATTAAGATCAATAAAGCTAAATGCTAAAGATATCAAGAAGTACATTTTTCAAAGAGCTTTTATAGTGCACCATAGTAAATTATAAAGATACAAACTAGAAAATGTGCACTAATTAAGGTGGTAAATTTAACATGCAAGGTAAAGCACAAAACTATGTGATCCTTAATAGAACATCCATAATTAGTTATGAGCAAGACATTAATAAATATTTTCTCTCAACATCCTAACTTAAAGGTATAAAACAAATAAATATCAAAAGTTAGGAATTATTTATATATATAAAACTATATATATCAACAATAGGCATACATAAAAATATTAAAAATCAATTAAGAACATGTATCCATAATGCCAACCAAAAAGTTAATAAAATTTCATCAAAAGAAGACTTTAAGGAAGAAGCTAATTGATTCAAGAAGCACAAATTTGGTCAAAGGAATCATTAGCTAAATTATGAGATAAGCACAAGTTTGAAGGTAACAAGTATAATTAAATACTCTTCAAGTCACTACCAAAATATGGCAATTTAGTGACGGCCAGATCCGTCGTCCATCCGTCGGTAAATAGTATTAGCGACGGATCACTGACGGAAATTGGTCAAAACATTTCGTCGGTAAATAGCTCGTCGCTAATAAAGATCCGTCGCTACGTAGTCGTCAAGCGACGGAATAGCAACGGCTTTCCGCCATCATAATTCGTTGTATTAGCGACAACTTCCCGACGGTCTTTCGTCGAATTCAAGTATTACGTACTGAATTGTGTGGACGCTAGCGACGGATAGTCCGTCGGTAAACCGTCGTAACAGTGTATCAGAGGGTATCATTCCGTCGCTATTCGGTCGAACGCCGTCGCTAACGAAGGACGGCTTAGCGATGGATCCGTGACGGATAATCCGTCGATATTGTTCTGGAAATGCTTGAGATTTCCAGAATACTGACGACGGATATGTCGTCACGACTCCGTCGCGCATCCGTCGACATAGCGACGGATTACTGGCGGAATGTCCGTCGCCATAGTTTTGGAAATGCTTGACATTTTCAGAACCATGGCGACGGCTATTCCGACGCGAATCCGTCGAACATGGTATTTCCAGAACCATGGCGACGGATATTCAGACGCTAATCCGTCGACCATCGCGACGGATCTCTGACGGCATATTCGTCGCTAACATTTTGTACATCTCTATGCCATCAGAACCTTGCCGACGGATAATCCGTCAGCAGGTCGTCACCATGCTAGATATGCCGTCGGCTGGCCGTCGAAAATCCATCGCGAACTGAAAATATTTTCAATTCTACAGATAGCGATGGATATTCCATCGTCATGTAGTCAGAAACTGAAAATATTCGTCGCTAACCGGTCACTAGTCCGTCGCTAACTGAGATATTTTTTAAAAAAAATTTGCAGGCCTTTCCCTGTTCACACAATATCCAAACATCGAACCAATATATAATCACAATATACATTCACTGAGACCAATATATAATCCGTTATAAATCACATACGAATTTAATGCACACCAATTAACCCAGCATCACATAGACCAATATATAATCACAAATATGCATAACCCAAACCAATATAAAATAGACACCAATTATCCTGAAATTTAAAAACTAGTTATAATCCCAAATTTTTACAAATATGCATAAACACAAATATGCATAACCCAAACCAGTTATAATCTAAAATTTCCACAAATATTCCAAATTTTAAAACTATTCTTATACAATACTTCAAGGAGGAGGAGGGGTTCGATTGTCCGGTGGTGGTAATCCCTCATACGACCGACGAATATACTGCTCCACTAGGTACGACGGTAAGCCGTCGAAGACACTGCTTGGAAGTCGGCGTAGCTGCTCTGGCGACATGAGATCAATGAGTGCCGTCATAGTCGAAGGCGGTACCAGAGGGGCAGCAGGGTTGAAAGAAAGATGATCGACGGAAGAAGGAGCGACACCAGCAGTCGACGGATCGGCACCAGTAGCAGACAGACCGACACCAGCAGCAGACGGACCAGCAGCAGCAGACGGAGGCAAAAAGTACGTGGTAATTTGCTCCCGCAAGGACGACACCGCCTCGTGCAGCTGCGTAAGCTGCGACCTAACATCATTGTCTGCCGGGACCGCGGGAGGAGGCGATGTCGGTAGAAATCTCTGAGTCGCCATGTGCAACGGTCCTAGGGAGCCGACTCCGTACAGGTGCCCTTTCTTAAAGCCGCCGACGGTATCTAAGAACAAGTCGTTGTGAGCGGCCGAAGAAGAGGGCGTCCGGGCGGGCGTCGTTTCACTAACATCCTCGATGTCAGTTAACTGAGCCCGACTAAGGGCCTCACGATACGCAGCCTATCAAATGAATGTGTTTATATTATAAGATTTACCTAAGTTGTAATCTAAATCCTATGTTTCACTAAGTTAAGTTTAAATCCTAAGTTTACTTAAGTTATAGTCCGAATACTTTTAATTCTAACGTAAATCTCATAAACATAAGTACTTATATCAGTCTCCTTGGCCCTCTCGTCGATGAAGCTCCCGTCCTTCCATCTTTTGTGCGTATGCGGGAACACGTTGTGTATGGTGACCGATTCTGGCGCCTTTCCCACCTTCACCGCCCGTTGGGTCTGCATACAAAATTTTCGTAGAACTTAATTAACTCCATATATTAATAATACCTAATTTGATAGTGAAATGAATTTACGGTATCTCTCCAGATCTGCAAGTGTCGCTGCGTGGGGCCTTGATCCCCCCGTATGAAGCCCCGCGGCCCGTCGGTTTGCCTTCGCCTTCTTCGATTTCTCCTTGTATGCAGGAGTATTCATCATATCTAAGAGGTCCTCATAATAGTCCTGCCGGATCCAATTCGGCCTCGTCTGCCCCATTTTTAGGCCATGAATCATATTCCGTATCTTCTTCGAGGCAGCGCTTCTGTAGGTCCCGCGGATCACGTCCTCGCGATGGGGGGCCACCAGTACGTCGTCTAACATACAAATTCAATTATCATGTAATTTAAAAAATGGTTGATTAAAGAGTACCTAATAATTAACCAGAAGATATAGATATATACCCTCAACTCGTCGAGCCAGACGTACTTCAAGTTTAGGGGCACCGACGAAAAGTTGAGATAGATACCCACTTGCAGATTATTAATCTATCTTCCTTGCTTAATGTGTATTGTGCTATCGGCTTACTTAATTGTCTACCAGCTCCCCTTTATATCAAGTTCAGATAAGGACGCTTGCATATCTCGGCAATGTCTTGTCTTGCTATTGGATTGTCCTTCGTCTTTCCTTTAATATCTATGACGGTATTGAAGACATTATCGAACACATTCTTTTCGATATGCATATCATCAAGATTATGCCTTATAAGATTATCTTTCCAATAAGGCAAGTCCCGAAAGATACTCCGTTTGGTCCAGTTATGGCTTTGTCCGAACCTATCGACACGATTGTTCGATGGATCTTCCATTATAGTGGGCAAGTCCTTTACATCTTCCCAAATATCGTATCCCGACAATCTGGTAGGCGGATGAGAAAATTCTTGTTTTTCAGCTTTGAACGCGTCCTTGTTCTTACTCCAAGGATGACTCACGGGCAGAAATTGACGATGACAATCAAAGAAAGAAGTTTTTTCTCCATGCTTAAGACGGAATGCCTTACTATTTTCTATGTATATCGGACAAGACATGGTGCCGTGAGTACTCCATCCCGATAGCATACCATATGCGAGAAAATCATTGATTGTCCACATCAGTGAAGCTCTCATCTGAAAGTTCTGTTTTCTTGAAATATCATAGGTCGTGACGCCGATCTCCCACAGCTGTTTCAGCTCATCCACCAACGGCTGTAAATATATATCGATATTCTTCGCCAAATTTTTGGGACCCGGTATGATAGCTGTCAAGAACATATAAGGAGTCTTCATACACATCCATGGTGGCAGATTGTAAGGGGTCAGAATGACCGGCCAGCAGGAGTATTAAAATTCTGACTGCCCGAAAGGGACGAAGCCATCAGAACATAGCCCCAGACGTACATTTATAGGCTCTGCAGCAAAATTTGGATGACGCAAATCGAAATATTTCCACGCCTCTCCATCTGAAGGATGTGACAATCCTTCATCGTCTTTTATACGTTCTTCGTTGTGCCACGTCATGTGTTCTGCTGTATTCTGAGACATATACATCCTCTGTAAGCGCTTCATGATCGACAAGTAATGCATATACTTGGAAGAACGTAGTTTTCTAGTTGACTTTCCTTTTCCCCTGACTGGCTTGTAATGGTCCGTATTACAAAACCTACAACATTCTATATTATCGTTCTCCTTGTAGCACAACATGCATCCGTTGCGACAACAATCTATCTTCTCGTACCCCAGTCCCAGTTGTCGGACCATCATCTTTGACTTGTAGAAGTTTTTTGGAAGCTCTTTTGATTCCTTCGATAACACCTCCTTGATTAGTTGTATAATTCGATCATAGCAAGTTTGTGGCAAGTTAAAATTGGACTTTATGTTCAACAACCGCATCGTCACTGACAGTACGGAATGTGGCTCACAACCAGGATATAAAGAAGTTTCAGCATCCTGAAACATATCATAGAACTCCTTCGCCTCGGGATTAGGATCCTCCGGATCAAAATTAGGCCCTGCCGCATCGTACACCATATCTCATGCAAGGTTCGGCAGGTCTCCATAATCAACAGAGCATTCGTCGTCTTCGACGACAAAATCCGTTACAGCATTATCATCAAAAGCATAAGTAGCAGCATTCGCAACCTGTCTTTCCACATATAGTTCACCTTGCGATGACCACAGGCTGTAATCAAGTACAAAACCCTTACGGGTCAAATAATCTCTTACACTCACCACTTCTTCGTAATATCTATTACGGTAATTATAACATGGACACTTGATTTTGTTACCGTCCATATACTGAGCTTTGCTCATGGCACACTTAAGAAACACTTCCATGCCTGCTTGAAAATTGTCACTCACACCTATTCTGCTCTCGTGTTGTCGTTTGTACATCCATGTATGATCAACGAAATAACGATCCATCACAAATTGGATGTGAAAATCTGTATCGTAAGACAAACTAAACAGAATTAGTATATAATCATGTAACTGGTGGATCCGCTGGTATATAGGCCGGATGTACTTAGTATCGACCGCATCAGATTAGTATCGGCCTATAGGTTTGGTATAGGCCGTATCAAATTGGTATTGGCCTTAGAGAATTGGTATCGTCCGATCCAATATGTATCGACCGTATAGCTAGGATTCATATTGGCCTTATCGATTCGGTATCGGCCATATCCGATAGGTATCGGCCGTATCGGATATGTATCGGCCGTATCAGATGTTACTAAACCTTCCACTATGCTAATCTGATACGGCCGATACATATTCGATACGGCCGATACCTATCGGATATGGCCGATACCGAATCGAGAAGGCCGGTACGAATCCTAGCTATACGGCCGATACATATCGGATAGGACGATACTAATTCGCTAAGGTCAATACCATCCGATACGACCTATACCAAACCGATATACCGATACTAATCTGCTACGATCGATACTAAGTACATACGGATACCGATACCGATACCGATACCGATAGTTCGATACCGATACCGATAGTGCGATACCGATACCGATAGTCCGGTACCGATAGTACGATACCGATACCGATAGTACGATACCGATAGTTCATTACCGATACCGATAGTCCGATAGCGATACCGATAGTACGATACCGATACCGATAGTCCGATATTTCGATACCGATACCGATACCGATAGTCCGATACCGATAGTTCGATAATCCACTAAGTCCAAATGATTCCTCTTAAGCGTCGAACATGTTATACACGGTTCAACTTGACGAGTCAGTAAATATTTTTGTGGTGTTGTATGCTTGCAGTAGCAAATCAAGTTTTAGGGTTATTATAGGTGAATAAATAATCATCTTAACTGGAAACAAGATATATCATAAGCAATTACCCTTAGAATCAAAGGGACTGCACTTGTATCGTCTATATACCTTGGATATGCCCTCATATTTCCTTCCTAGCTCCTAAACATTGTCTAGGAGAAAACTTGCACTATCGACCGTATCAATATGATACGACCGATATCGATACGATTTGGCATGTCCCGATCCAATACCAATCGCTACCGATACTGATGTTGAGGTATATTTCTCATCAATTCGGCAAAGAAAATTGAACGAAAAAGACCAATCAACAATGGTGTAAAAGCATATTAGGGTTGTAAAAACATGCAAAATAAAGAAAGCTTATTTATCGCAGGTAAATCAATCGGCAAGGATGACTATTATTTCATTCAATTTCAAAACTACTAAGAAACAACACAAAAGAAATACTTAAACTATGCCTAAATGTATATTATATACTTTTTCATATTTTTTAATAATTATTTGTTTTTCGATACAAAAAGCTGGATACTCCGATCCGAAACCACTGATACCGTCGAAATCAGTACTCACGGAAAGGGTTCAATACCGATTCCATTCCGATACTCCGAACCTTGCAGTCCCGGATTCCCCACATTATGTCAGTACCAGGTAGGAAGTATGTGGAATCTGATGTATTCACCTAATTATTGTTCGAATTTTTATGTATCGCATAGCATAACAAACGCATGTTTACCCCCCCTGCCGCCCCCGCCGCCATCGCCG
Organism: Iris pallida; assembly: GCA_029216955.1. Lineage (NCBI taxonomy): Eukaryota > Viridiplantae > Streptophyta > Magnoliopsida > Asparagales > Iridaceae > Iris > Iris pallida. Next base: position 21,343,811 of record JANAVB010041620.1, read on the forward strand.
CCCCCCACAGCCTCGCGCGCGCCACCCACAACACCTCGCCGCCTCTCCCACCCCCCGCCGCCCCCACCCCCCACCTCTTCCGCCGCCCCCCAGCCCCCGATGCACCCGTCGCCCCCGCAGTTTTCGTCGCCCCCGCAGTCTCCGCCGCCCCCGCAGCCCCCGACGCCCCTGGCCTGCTGCACCCACGACCACCGCAAGAGAGAGAGAGAGAGAGAGAGAGAAAGAGAGAGAAAGGGGATACCTTTGGGAGAGAGAGGAGAGGTCGCCGATCACCGCCGTGGGAGAGAGAGAGGAGAGGGAGGTCGCTGATCACCGCCGCGGAAGAGAGAGAGAGGAGAGAGAGTAAAATTTGGGGGGAATGAAAAGTTCCCTCCGTCGTTTCAATTCAAGTCTGGGGCATATATTTAGCGACCGACTAGCGACGGACAACATCCGTCGCTACGCCGACGCTATATTGTAAACCTGGCGACGACATTTTTGTCGCTACGTAGTCGGCAATTTATCCCGCCACTTCTTCCAATATTTTCCGCCAAATCGTCGACAGCATAGCGACGGATGAAAGAAAATCCGTCGCCATATCGTCGACGCTGTGGCAACGGACATTCGACCTTCTATCACCCTTAAAACAAAAAAAAATGATATCGGCTTATCGTCGGTATGCCGTCGGCGATTTGTCGCAAATCCGTCGCTAATTACGACGGAAAGTATCCGTCGCTAACCCTCCGTCGCTAATTGACTGTATTTTGGTAGTGAGTCAATATAAAACTTTAGCTTAACTCATATGCCCACATAAAGATATTTATACAAAAATATATATCAACATAAGAAATACATGATCTAAATGTAAATGGAAATTTAATGAATATAGTCATGTATCCTTAATGAATGTTTGAAAAACTATCACAAATTCAAAACACATATAAATAAGCTTTATTAGGCAAAGACATAATTGATTCATAAGTGGTTTAATCAAAATAAAATATGAGAATCTATAATGAATATATTATATAAGCACAAGGTTAAAATGGAAGTATAAGTGTATACTTGTAAAGTGATAAGAAGCTTGTGCTAAACACATATATTCACAAATACCGATTAATGTAAATATGACATATTAAAACCAAATCAACAAAAAAGTAACTATCTCAAAAACTTTAAAGACAGAGAGTTAAAATCATATTAACTCAAATCAAAACCAAGCTCCTATGGACTAGAGTGATATGCATGCTTTATAAATAAAGATTAAAAATAACGAGCATGCATATATAAATGTGTCATACTAATAGAAAATGAGTGATAAACTACATAGTGTGAACTAATTATTTAAGCTGAGTAGCTAGTCATGCTAGATAAAAGAATTAATAAAAAAATTAACTAAGCATGCTAGTATTATATTTCACATTGATTTATATGAAAGACAACTAAAGGATATCAATGTGAGCTAGTAGCAAGACATCAAGAGAAACATGCTAGATTCTACAAATATAAACAATTTAAAGAGAATCATTTAGCATGTTACCAAAGTGGCTCTAGTGGCCATGATTGTGTTTGCAATTGCTTGGAAGATGACCTTTGAGCTTTGTAACCACCAACACGCTCCTTGGTGCTATATCCTGATATAAGAAGCTCTATCTACAACATTAGGCGAAGACTTTGGTATCCAAATAAATTTGGATCCACATTTGTTAGCTTTAGGGACCCATATACTATTTACTCTAGCATTCGTAGAAAAACTCCTACGAATAGGACAAGTTAAGCTCATGTGTCCAATACGAGAGCAATAGAAGCACCTAATACTAGTGTGTGCACATATATCGGAATGAGTATGATTATGAATATATGATATACTAGAATGGTGAATATCTCTAGAGTGAGCACGCATGAATTTGGTCTTAAGAATATCATGTTCTAATAGCAAATTATCATGTAAACAAGTAAAAGAATCAAATTTAGCATTTAAAGCATAATTCTCTTTTTCAAATAAAGCAATTCTAGGAATAAAATCATCATTTTGTTTCTTTAAAGGGTCAATAGAAGAATCATGCAAATGATTTAGCTCATGTGTTTGCCTCTTAAGATCTTCTATTGATGAGGAAAGAGATTTAATTTTCAAAATTAAAGCATCATTCAAACTCTTTAAAGAAACACAAGATGAGTTTTGAAAATCAAGTCTAGATAATAAATTATTGTTTTCATTTCTCAAAACCTCACTAGATTCTTCTAAATGAATAACCTTTTTCTGAAAGTTCTTCATTTGTAGAATGAAGGTCATCAAAAATCTTTAAGGATTGGTTAGCCATGGCTTTCCACTTAGAGCATTTTTTGCATTTAGAATGAACATGATTGTCCATGCTACTAGAAGTAAAACCTTCTTTATCGGAGGAAGAGGAATACGATGCCATAGAAAAATTAACAAGGATCTACTCTAAGGATGTTAAGCCTAACAATAGAGTCCTTGCTCTGATACCAATTGTAGTAACCCTAGAGGAGGGTGAATAGGGTCAAGCTAACTAATCAAGCACTTAGCACAAGCTAATGGACAATTTAAAAATATAAGTGCAAGAGAAGAAGCAACAACAATACCGACACACGATATATCCTGGTATCCTCCCAAGGAACACTCCAGTCCCGAAACTCTCTTCGGCTTTAATCCACTATTTAAGTAAATAGTTACACACGAGTTTGGATCCGAAGAACTCGTCAACTTCAACACGAGTTTGGATCCGAAGAACTCACCAACTTCTTACACGAGAGCTTTAGTCCGAAGGCCTCTCCGACTTCAACCGAGAGTTTGGATACGAAGACTCTCCAACTTCAACCGAGAGTTTGGATCCGAAGAATCTCCAACTTTAACCTTTCACAATAGGTTTTGATCTCCTTATACAACAAGATGAAGATCTTACTTTTCAACTCAATAACTCTAACACAATTTGTAGATGGCAAATGAAAGCATTGTAGAGTTGTTTGTAGATAGGCTTTGGTGGTTTAGAAATTTTTAGGCTCAAAGCATCAACCTTGAATGAAGGGGTTCAAGGCTATTTATAACCAAAGCATTGAAAAGAGCTCAAAGGCAACTTTTCAGTCAGCGATCGGTATACCGTCGGTACGAACTGGTATACCGTCGGAATATTGGTCTGGAATTGCAACGTCTAGAAATATAGCCATTGGGATCATTTAATGTTAGAAATTCAACCGCTGAATTTTCAACGTTACTAAATCGGTATACCGTCGGTATAGATCGGTATTCCGTCGGTATGCCAATTTTGTAGAAAGAAACTTTTTGTGAACAAAATCGGTATACCGTCGGTATAGACCGGTATATCGTCGGTATGTCGATTTTTATCCGAAAATGATCCTGGGCTAATATCTATCCTAGCTTTCGATTTTGCCATCCATTTTTTGTGTTTACAATTATTCCTAAGACTCATTACAGACTCTAGAAATACGGTAGCAGGTGTAGGCTTCTTCAGAGTCTTGAAATGATGATGGCATGGCTTGGCTTCTTCCATTGATAAGTGCTGGCTTTTTTCCTTAGCGGCAGCTGTCCAAAGATATCTAGTTTGTGAAAACTGAATACCTTTCGGGGACTTCGCCACCGAACCCCCGACGAGGGGTGCTACCCCTTCGACCCCCGTCCGCTGACCGGGCAGCGGGACCCCCGAGTGCGTGGCTCCGGAGATGTCGTCGGGTGGTTCAGAGAAATCTTGTGGGATCCGTCGTCTTTGGCCCATCATGATTTCTTCATTGCATATGTCCACATTGATCTTGCTTATTGCTTTTCTGCATGTACATGTTAGACGAATAAAGCAATATACATAGTAGCAAGTATGATAAGTTTAATGCACGTTAGGACAATGTTGAGTTTAAGTATAAGTGCTAAGGTGATAGCATAAATGTTAGTGATATCATAATGATTAAACTTAATTGAATGACCACAATAAAAAACATAGTTTTGATTTTGGCAACCCGATTAAATTTTTCATAGATAAGCTCATATCACTAATATGTAAAATAATAAGCACATATCACCAAAGGTATAAGTATAAGTAGAAATGCTATAGTGATAGTATGAAGATTAGTGATAAAAAAATGCTAAACTTAACAGATTAACCATATTCAAAAACATGATACAATCATTGGGCCAACAGCTGAATGGGGAAAGAGGTGGTGGTAGAGATGCTAGCCGCTTGCTCTCTCTTGATATTGTGGTGGGTGTAGACAACACTTTTATCCGAGTTGATCTTCTGTCCAGAGCACCTTTCGTATCTCTGGAGCGTATTGTAGACGACGTCCACCCATCCGGCGTCCTCGAGGAGAAAATGAAGATATCGTCTGCGAAGGCCAGGTGGGTGATGATCGGGTAGCCGCTGGCTGTGTGGAAGTGCTGGAAGTTGGGGGAGCTCGCCATCTTATTAAGGTTTCTGCTCAATACGTCCTCCGTAATGATGAAGATGGTGGAAGATAGATGATCTCCTTGCCTAATCCTACGACTGGATTTGAAGAAGTCGTCCGCTTGGCCGTTAATAATCGTAGAGAACCACGAGTTGTTGATCGATCTCCACACGATGTTGGTCCAAGTTTCGAAAAATCCAAAAGCCCTGAAGACCCAGATCATGAATTGCCAATCCAGTCTGTCATAAGCTTTCTCCATGTCCAATTTAATGGCTATGTTACCCCCGCTTGCTGGGAGCTTCATGCAGGTGACTAACTCTTGGGCCAACATGATGTTATCTTGGATATTTCTCCCCCGGACAAAGCCATTCTGCTCCTCCGAGATAATCTTGGAAAGAAGCTCTGCCATGCGGGATGCGCTGATCTTGGATATGATCTTATTGGGGAAGATGCAGAGACTGATTGGGCGAAAGTCTCGGAATGTCTCTGGGTTGTCTTTCTTCGGGTTGAGAATTAGGTTGGTGCTCGAGATGGCTCTAGGGTAAGTAGCTCCATGGATGAAGGCGGAGATCGCGTTGTGGATGTCAACCTTGATGATGTCCCAGCAGGTACAGAAAAAAATCTTTAAAAATTCGTCTGGCCCTGGTGCGCTGTGAGCGTTGAGGGCCCAGACGGCTTCTTTCACTTCGTCCTCTGAAGGGGGCTGTTCGAGCCAGGTATTGTTTGTGTCGTTAATGAGATGGAAAACCTCGTCCAGGAAGGTGTTGTCTTTGAGGACCACTTCCTTGGAGAATAATTTGGAATAGAACTTAGCAGCCGCCACTTGGATACCTTTTGGATCACTGATGTTGCTACCATCGTCTGCGACAATCTGGTGGAGAGTGAGTTTTTGTCTACGCCCATTGACGCAAGCGTGGAAGAATCTTGAGTTGTTGTCCCCCTCGCTGTCCCATTTGATCCTAGCTTTCTGCTTCCAAAAATCGGTCTCGATTTTTAGTCTGAATTTGAGGATTGCTTTGGTGAGATTCAGAGCCTTCCTTAAAATATATAAAAATAATAAATATCAATTAATAAATTAATTATCATTTATAAATTTTACTCACTAGTCCATTAAACTAAAATACCAACCCTACACCTACATGGATGTCCTTAGACGCACTACCCGACTCCATAGGCTTGGGCTTAGTTCGAATCCAGTTCGGGCTAGTTTGGTACAACCGAATTTTCTAAAAGTCATATATTAATAAATAACTAATTAAATTCTTTGTAGGGGTCAAGTCGCAACTTAGCCTGGTTTTTCTAGTTAGGACACACTTATGGCTCTATTTTCTCTACCATGGCTAATACACTAGTCAAAACACGTCGCTACCACAATCCATGCCATAATTTCTAGTCATGTACTCCAAGACTTAACCATGACTAAAGCCTTCTATAATAATAATTAATTAATTAAATATTTATAAAATCCCAAAAATCACTATTTAGTTCAAATAAAAAGTTATTTCAAAATTTTGGAAAAAGGGGTTACAACCTCATGCTACAGTAGTATAACACCACAAAGAGGTAAAAGATGTAAAGCCTTGGCTTCGTGAGCCATAACTCAACGATGTAGCACTGCAAGGAAGCACAAGCCTTCATGCTAGATAGTACGGCACTACAAAGATGTCGGTGTCCTCATGCTACAGTAGTATAACACCACGATAAGGTAAAAGATGTAAAACCTTGGCTTTATGCGATGTCGTAGTAGTATAGTATCGCAAGAAGGCGCAAAGCTTCATGCATGGATTCTTTAAAATAACTCACCTAGAGTGTACGAAAAGAGATACATGCATCTCTTGAGTGTAAGCTTATAAACATCCAAAATACATACATCGAAACCAGGCATGCATAGGGCCTTTAATATGCAACCGAAAACACAGTTGATGTTATTGTGTGAGTGGAAAGAATAACAACCATGATGCGGAATTCAAGGCTTAGTTCATTCTTGTATTATACTATTGTTTAACCCTTGTAGGAAGATTCAAGTCGAAGCGACATCTATCCTATTGCATGATGAACAGTCACTATGGGGAACGCTCAACCCATATATATTAAGATATGTAGGGGATTGTTGTATTTGGAGTTTTCCTTATACTCGTGGAGGTGTTCCTCCTTGAGATCCAGAAAGATAGTCCCACGTTGAAAAACACTCAAAATGGTTATCCCAATATAATACCATGCTTGGTATTGAGAGATGAACATGGGGTGGCGGCGAAAGTGGTGGGTGTGATATAGGATTTTTTTCCCTAGTAGGATTCAGTTTAAACTTCTCAAGAAAGTATTTATGCTTTTTGACACACTATTGGGAAAATTCTCTTTGGAGCTAAGTCCCAAAGGGGCTTAACGACTCGGACTCGTTTAACGAAACACAACAAAAGCAACAATGAAAGCAACAGTAAAACCAACAACTAAAACGAACTGTGGAAAGGTTTGAGGAATTGACTCGTATATAAAGTTCTTCTCTAAGACACGATCCACTGTATTTGAGACTTGATTCTGAAGAACCAATCGATACCGATAAGGTTGCTAATACAGTACCCTTGACTGGGGAGCGGGGCACTACATATATGACTAAACTCAAACTAGCTAGGTATTATAGATAATCTTATCATACATTTCATATAAGATTAAGTCGTACCTTTATTGCATTGTACTTACCAGCCAGTCACATACCGAACCAATATTTCATTCACAAGTGATAACTGTTCTTGTACATGATTATAGTGATTGCATGTCTTTCCAGTACTGCAGGTTAGTTTATATCATTGTACTAATTGCATAATACTTTTCAGCTTTATTTTGTATTGAGTTCATTCTTATAGTTGTGCTTTGCTTCATCGTGACTGGATATGTTTACACAGGTGATGATGAGGATTACTACCCTCATCAATTAATGGACCCTAGAAGGATATCATAGGAGAGACTGGCTTAGATATTGCTATAGACACAGAGGCCATCTTTGGAGAGAGGTAAAAACTTAGGAATCATGTTAGATTTCCATTTCAATATTTAGATGATGGACGTATGAGATGTTAGTATGATTGTTAGGTTCCTTTCATATGATGTTGTTACCTATTAGTCATTTGATTGAATTTGTCTCCGAAATAGAATTGTAAGGCATGTAATAATGAGTGGACTCTGTAACTCTGTGTGCTGATTGTGATTGGGTATTACTTGCATTTTATAGATTATTGTGATGAGTAGATTATTTAGAGATATCATGAGGTCTAGACAGCTTATTATTCTGTAATATCGTTTGAAGGAGCTCAAGAACTCGTATCCAGATACATAGGAACGGGTCGTGACACTTCTGACTTGCATGTAACACATGGTTGTTTTTCCTGTGTTGTGTCTTGCTTGTGAATGTTTACAAAATCCCTAAACATTAAAAAAATATTTAATTTGATTAAATATATTTTATTAGATTTTTAATTTTTTTATTATTTATTTTTAAATAATTTTAATTCTATTTTTATTATATAAAAAGGGCCATAGTCATGGTTGAGTTTGGATATGTATATTGACTATAAAGTATGACATGCCTAGTGTGGTCGGGTGTGATGACTAGTATACTAGCTAGCCATGGTAGGGATGGCATAATCATGTTTTAGCCCCTCGCATGTTAACAATTCAAGTTGTGGCACAAGTCATATTTTGATTAATTAATTAGTTATATAAGCCTTTTTTAACTTTTTAGAAGACCCGATTGTACCAAACCTTCCTGAATTGATTCGAATCAAACCTATATATATATATATATATATATATATATTTTATATATATATATATATATATATATATATATATATATATATATATATATATATATATATATAATTTATATATATTACTTATATATATATATATATATATATATATATATATATATATATATATATATATATATATATATATATATATATATATATATATATAAGTAAACTTTCTATGTTTCAATTTTAGGAAGTTTCTATAGTAAGCATCCTAGGTGTCATCCTAGTTGGCAAATGACTAACTACCCAAAACCAAAACTAACTAATACCCAAACCTACCCCAAAGAGCATATCCCTTCTTTTGTGCCAACTAAACACCCATAAAGCCATATATGTAATCCAAAACCCTCACAAATATGTTCCCATATATATACATATCCATATGATATAAAACCCTAACCCTAAAAACCTATTTTCTCTCCCCCACTAAGCCGAATAGCCCCCTCCCTCCAAAATTACAAAAATAGCAATCCTCTATCTCCTTCTCCAAGTTTTGGCCACCCCTTGCCATCAATAACCCATCTGTCATCATGCTAATCATCAACAACTTCTTCCTCCATATCAAAACTCTTTCTATCACCATCCTTTCTCAAGTCTCCACCAAGAAATCCATAAAGATCCAACCTTTACCATCAAGATCAATCAAGAAACCTTGTTAACACCTTCAAACCCATTAATAAGGGGTTAGAAAAAAAAGCAACGCAAGAAAGTTGGGACATTTGGCAAGGAAGAACAACAACCACCCTTTTAGCCAAGGATTTCGGTAAGTTTCTATCTTTTTCCATCTCGAATCTCCAGCTAATAATTCTGTAGAAAATATGAGTTTAATGTCTTACAAATTATATTTTGATCACTTTTATCCTATATTTTTATCTCTAAAAATTTTGTATTGGATTGTTGAGAAATCGGGTTACGATAGCGTTAATTTTTAGCACCATTGTGAACGAACCCTATAATATAGTTAGAATTTTTTAAAACTGAATCTAATGGGGGTTTATTAACATAAAAATATGATTTTTTAAGAAATTTTTCATGATTTTATCATATTAGAAATGCTCGAGAAAAATAGGGGTCAAAATACTACCTTTTCGGGTAAACCGATGACCTAGAATAGCTATAAATTAGGGTCTATGTGGATGATCAAATATGAGTTTATTTTTTAAGAAATAATTAGTATTAAATATTTTTTAAAATAATATTTTATATATTTTTACTTATATTGGAAGTTGGCGATATTTCAAACAAGTTTTGGGTAGACTAGCTGACATAAAAGTCAACTAGCCTTATAATTTCTCTGAAATTTCAAATATGAAAAATAAGAGCTAATTATGTATAAAATATATTTTTTTTATGATTTTTAGATTATTTTTATGTGTGCCCTCGAAGTAGGGGCATAACCAACAATTTTGGAAGTCGAAAACTGTAAAACTAGGTCCCGGTGTCTTATAGAACATATATGTTATTGAGTATTAATCTAAGTGATTTCATGAGATATTTGGATATAGTTATGGTTTAAAATATTAAATTAGCTAATTAATTCATATTATAAGTTTTATGATTAAATACTTAAACTAGTTAATTAAATATTTAGGAGCATTAGATTCTGGATGCGTGGACACGATAGCTACGTTTCATCTTCACACTACAGAATCAGGCAAGTGCACCTTGCTACTGTCAGTTAATGTTTACCTTTTAATTTATTTCTTGTATTTATGTTACTGTCATGGACCTTATTGTATATATCAATACGAGCTTCCGGGTGCATTCAATTGTTTAGTTGTCCAGTATTGATATCTAGAACCTTTCTGTGATTCTTTAGATTTTATTTCCATTGAGACCTATAGGATACGACACGTGATTGACACATATATTATCCTGATACCTGAGCTTGATTACCTGAGATACCGGATTCCCTGATACTTGCAGGATATGATTGGTTATTGTCATTTTTTTAGATGGGCATAGGATTTACCGTCTAGATAGAGGTCAGAATGGTAGGTTGTTGATTCAACTTATCTATTCTTGAGAGTTAAGGACAATTAGTACTTGCGTCGGCCATGATGTGCACTTACACTTTATATATATGTATATATATTTATTCGGAGGGGAGCCCTATTTCCTGAGTTACAGTTGAGACTCCAGTACCAGAGCTACGGCTATATGTATACCAGACCCAGATGTCTTCATTTTTGGAGATATTTGCACTTGCGAACATTGTCCTCAAAGTGTCACGTCAGTTTGGTTTAGTTACCCGAGATATTTTATTTACTGCACTTTATCTTGTATATTATGTGCCTTGCTATGTTTCCTGAGGACTTGGTTATTCCCCAGATATATATATATATATCTGACGAGATATTTTCTGAGGAGTACGGGCTGGGAGTCTATTCGTCTTTTGCACCACCTTATGAAGACGATGTTGTACCGGAGTAGTTCTTCTTTTTATTGATAATTCTATTTTATTTTCTTTTAGAGTTGTGGACGTGTAGTGACTTCTTTTACATTTCATTGAGACTTCTATCGTTCAATTTATTTTGCTGAGACTTGTATCCATGGATTTTTTCCATATGACTATTTTACTTTTATTTGACATTATTTTAATTTTCTTTATTCAGCACGATGATGTCATATTTCTTGTTATTTTGTATTTGTATCTGTGGATGAGTATAGATGCATGTGACTGCCATGATTATGATTATATTTTATAGCTTAGTACACTTTCAATTTGGTCCATTAAATTGGGTATATCTAAGGAGTGTATCTGTTGGCATGCCACACGTTCTAGTCCCTATAGATTTTGGAAATGGAATGTGACATATTTTTGTGGTGGCCAATGCAGGTCCAACCTTAAATCATCTTGGTTACATGAATGTACCAAGCGAGCCTACATATAGGATTAGAGTTTAGGATCTCATCTACATGCTTGATCACTTCCCTTAACTTCGTTTAGAACTCTCATTTAACTACTTGATTGCATCCAGTTTGATTATGTTCTACTACAATTTCTATGAATTGACTAAACCCTTTCTGTTGACCTCCTGAGTAATTCTTCTTCCTTTTTGCTAAGTTATTGAAAAAATGTCTTATGGATTGGTCCTAAGAAAATTCAAGAAATTATATTTATTCTTGTATTACGGAATCGAGAGTTTATACAGCCAGAGAAATACTGGCGAGGCAGGATTTTAGATGACAACATCATGGTTACATACGTTTCTCATATTCTACTTGAACCACATATGCATTTAGATTGACCACTTCTCCTATATTTGGCAAATGATAATTTGAAAATATTTCATGAATTTAGCCAAGATAAGCTCAAGAACATGTATTATTTGGCGTGGCAGATGTACATTGTAGCCATCTGTCGTGTTATGGAACAAAAAAGTTATTTACAGCCAGATGTACACTGGCGTGACAGTAACTTTAGGTGACATAATCACGGAGGTATATGGTTCTCGCATTTTACCTAGACTAAATTCTATGCATCTCGTTTGGCCTCATACCGTTCTTGGAAATATTTCGACAATCCTTCTTGCTTTGCTTGACCCTACCATTGTTTGAAATTGGTATATAGGTTTGTTTGACCCAGCCTTAGGTTCTCGTTACCTTCTACCTATTAAATGACTAAAATAGACAAACCTTATATTTATATTGTAGAATATAATTAAGCTAGGTTATTGGTGTGATTGTGATACTGGATAGCTGGAAACGGGTAAGTTTCTTAGAGATGGATCCTAGTGAGATTATGAGTCGAGTATGAGTGCCTAAATATCGGATTCTTAGAGACTATTAGGAGTAATTGCTTAGAGTGAACTGAAGGGTATCATTGAATAGGTTGATAATATTATATATAAGATAGAATGGTACGACTAGTCATATTAGAATTCTTCTACAGTAAACACTTTTCTCTTTTTTTCTTCCTAGCTTATTTTTATTTCGAGGAGCATCTTCAAGTTGTATTGGGAGTATTGAGAAGGAGAAGTTGTATGCCAAGCTCAATAAGTGTGACTTTTGCTTAGACAAGGTCTCATTCCTGGGTCATATTATTTCCAGTGAAGGATTGTCAGTTGATCCGGAGAAGATAGAGGCTGTTGCAATATGGTCAGTGCTTATGTCAGTTTTAGAGGTAAGAAGTTTTTTTGGGCTTGTCGGATTCTATCGAAGGTTCATGGAGAATTCTCGAAGATTGTTGAGCCTATGATGCGATTGATGCGTAAGGAGCAGGAGTTCACCTGGACGGTAGAGTGCCAGACAGCTTTTAATGAGCCAAAAAAGTATTTGACGAGAGAGTTGAGATATTTACTGACCACAAGAGTTTAAAGTACGTCTTTACTCAGAAAGAGTTGAATATGAGACAAAGACGTTGGTTGGAGCTGATGAAGGACTTCGACATTGAGCTGTAATAACATCCTGGGAAGGCGAATGTAGTAGCAGATGCCTTGAGCAGTAAGCCTACAGCGTACTTCTTGACGTCACAGTGTTAGTTGCTTGAGGATCTTCAGGAGCTTGGGATCGAAGTCATATTCCCGGGCTCAAAAGGTGTTTTAGCATAGTTGGAACTTCGATCTTCATTAGTTGAGGGGATTAAGGCAGCTTTGCCTACGGATGCGAGATTCAGAATACTTTGTCAGAAGACTGAGGTAGGAGAGCAAACAGTATTGCGTATTCACGAGGATGGAACATTGAGGTACAGAGAGCGCTTATATGTTCTAAATGGAGAGCTTCGACAGAAATTGATGGAAGAAGCGCATAGTTCTGTCTACTCTATTCATCCCGAAGGTACAAAGATGTACCAAGATTTAGGCAACATTTATGGTAGCACGAGATGAAGAGAAAGATTGTACGATTTGAAGTTACATGCTTGGTCTGTCAGCAGGTCAAGACCGAGCATCAAAGATCTGCCAGACAACTACAGCCACTTCCTATTCTTGAGTGAAAGTGGGACATATCATGATGGACTTTGTTACTGGATTCCCGAGGATCCCTAGCAGGAAGGACGCAGTCTGGGTAATTATAGATCGACTGACCAAGTTGGCACATTTCTTGCCATTCTTAGTAGGACAGTCTACCGAGGTATTGGCAGACATGTACATAAGACAGATTATGAAGTTGTACAGTGTACCTGTCAGCATTGTGTCGGATCGTGATTCTAGGTTTACGTCACATTTCTAGAGGAGTATGTAGGAGAGTTTGGGAACTCGATTGAAGTTCAGTACTGTGTATCACCCTCAGACCGAAGGACAGTCAGAACGTACGATTCAGACGCTCAGGACATTTTGAGAGCTCATATGCTGGATTTCGAAGGATCTTGGGAGGATCACTTGCATTTGGTAGAATCTTTTTTACAATAATAGCTACCAAGCAAGTATCCAAATGGCGCCTTTTAAGCCACTATATGGGAGAAAATGTAGATCGCCAATTTTTTGGAGTGACGTGGGAGAGCGTCATATTCTTGGTCCTGAGCTAATGACTCAGACAATAAAAAAAGGTGAAGCAGATTCAGAAGCACCTTCAAGCAACACATGATAGGCAGAAGCACTAGGCATATACACATCATTGACCTTTGGAGTTCAAGGAAGGCGATTATATGTTTTGTGGATATCATCAACTCGAGATACCATCCGATTTGGCAGCAAAGAAAAACTAAGTCCAAGGTACATTGGTCCTTTTGATATTCTTGAGAGAGTTGGCAAAGTGGCCTATCATCTTGTATTATCTCCATCACTAAAAGGTGTGCATGACGTATTCCATGTATCTCAGTTGAGAAAGTATGTGGCAGACTCTAGTCATGTGCTTAATCATTCTGAGATTACATTTGGGCTGATTTTATCTTACGAGGAGCATCTAGTTGGGATTCTTGACCGTAGCGAGAAGGTATTGCGAGGTCAGACCATTAGACTTGTTCGAGTTGCTTGGAAGCATCATTCACAGGACGAGTCTATATGGGAGTGTGAGGATTCCATGCAAGAGTATTTCCCTTATTTGTTTGAGGATCAAGGTATGTGATTTATTGTGTTTTCTTAGTTGTTCCAATTTCTTATACGACATTGTTTTTAATTTCGATGACGAGATTCTTTTAAGGAGGAAAGGATGTAAATCCCCTCAAAATTAAAAACATATTTAACTAGATTAAATATATTTTATTAGATTTTTAATTTTTATTATTATTTATTATTAATTAATTTTAATTCTATTTTTATTATATAAAAAGGTTATAGTCATGGTTGAGTTTGGATATGCACATTGACTAGAAAGTATGACATTCCTAGTGTAGTCGGGTGTCATAACTAGCATACTAGCCATGGTAGGGATGGTATAGTCATATTTTAGTCCCTTGCATGCTAACAATTCAAGTTGTGGTCCAAGTCATATTTTGATTAATTAATTAGTTATACAAGCCTTTTTGACTTTTTAGAAGACCTGATTGTACCAAACCTTCCAGAATTGATCCAAACCAAACTCAAACCTATGTAGACATGTAGTACTCTCAAATACCTTCATATTGATTATATATATATAGATATATATCATAAAGATTTTTCCCATGTTCGCTGCTCCCCCCTTCCCCCTTTTCCCTCACGGAGAACCTCTTCCCCGAGATCATGGCCGCCCGGCCAGTCCCCCAGTGCCCTCCCCCGTCGTCATAGCCATTCGCACCCGTACCTCCCCAGGCGACAGCCGGATCGCCAGCACGATGGTCACAGCCGGGCGGCGCGCCGCTCATTCCCGCTGCCGACTTGGACCCCCGCTCACCTCGCCATAGTTGGCGTCTCCTCCGCAGGGCTCGCTTAGAAGCTCAGGTGGCCGCCGGCAGGTCATCCTCCGGCCCCTTCTCCCGTCATCGTCGGTGCCTTCCCCCGTTCAGATGCCCCTTCCGTCCTTGCCGGAGCTCCCCTCTCACCGTCTCCCCGTCCCGACGCGGCTCCGCCCCTTCGGTGGCCCCTATCCCCCTCTGTGGCGAGTATTCTCAAAAGACCTCCTTCGGAAGACTTTGAGATCTCCGCTGCTTGGAGCTCCGGGCCGTCACCCCTTTCGAGTTCGAATTTGCCATTTGAAAATTCTCGGGGAGCCATGCGCCCTCCTGCCTTCGCCCATATGTGCCCCGTCCGGTCGAGCCGGCGTATGCGCCCCACATGAGGGGTTATGTGCCAGGTTCATCCATTAGGGTCCATGAGACATCTGTGCCCCACCCGAAGGGACCTGCACCCGGGACGGTCGCCGGGGCCCTCGTGCCCCCATCCCATGCGCCAGCCCCCGCCTTCCATGCTCCCCAAGGCTCTGCGGCCCCGGAGCCAGGCCGGGTACATGCTTTCGGATCTGTGCCTGTGGCTGCCCTTCTTTCATGCGCCCCGCAGGGACCATCCCCCCTGCCTCGTCCGGTCGGTCATGCATGTCACGCTCCGACCCGGAATCACCCGAATCATCGTCCTCGTAGGGGGCGTGATGCCGCACGAGCCTGGAGTTGCGCTCGTGCAAGACAAGATGACAAGTTCTCAAATGATTATCTTTGAATTGATGTTAGCAACGAAAGGAAAACAGAGTATATGAAATAATTCTCTTTATTGATATTCGAACGGAGATTTCAAAGGCTTTCGATAGCCCAACAATATATGCCAGATTGGCTACAACACTCAGGTTCTCTCTTGCCCATAAAGGATTTCACCGTTCCATATATCATGCCTTCTATATCTAGGCCGCATCAATCCTGTTGCAAGTTCTAGCGTCAATACAATCGCACGCTTCATTACGCTTCGGTATTCCAAGCCTCAACACGTTCAAGTAAAGCTCCGTCGCGAGCAGACCAATCCCTGAACCTGCTAGCAAATTAGTGGGAGATTAGTACTTTCGTCCTTGCTGTACTGATCAAAAACCCACTTAACAAACCGACATTTAGTATTGTATTGATTCATGCAAACATACAATTTAGTTCTCTTTCTATGTTCTCCTTAGGATGAGTTTATGGCATATTCGAAGACTGTAAAGCATGTTATCATGGCAAGCATGTTATTCGATTCGCATAAGGAAACAGGCAACCAATAGCAATCCCGTGTTGTTACGTGACTTCTTACCAATATCGACGCACTCACCCTTGCACTGACAAAAGGTGAATACACCTATCAGCTTTCCCTGTCATGTTATAAGTGCCCTCTATTCAGGATCTATATGTGCACGATGTATGTATACCTTGTACTTTCAACCCATCGCCCTTAACAATATAAAGGTCACTAGCTTTCCGGGCTAGAATGGACTTATATTTATCAAATCGAATATGTAAGACGATGATCACTCTGTTGCGGTTGCTAACCCAAACAATCAGAGGACCCCCGAAATACTCGAGTAAGTGGCTTATCACATCACTAGAAGGTCGCTACCCGTCTAAATAAAGTGCACCAACAATACCGATTTTACCGCAGTCCCTCCTAGGCCGAACGGTCCCAGCGCCCTGGTGAACAACGTTCGAGGGAAGATAACACCCGTGCACGGACAATATATCTTTAAGTCCATTTGACCATGCAATGCATCTTATCTTTCGTACAACCAAGCAAGTTTGTCTTATATCTATTTCAATTGGACAACGCCCCAATGTTCTCAATGAACGCCCCGAAGGCCACGAACATTTCGAAGACACCATGTCGCATCGACAGTTATGTCACATCCGTACCATAACTGTTTTCCTCGTCGCAACGATGCCATCTTTTGTAAGTATTGTGCAGCTGCGCACATCTGCCGTCTTTTTTTGCATCGTGTATTCAATGCACGCCTCGAAGCCATGTTTCCATATTCTACGCCTTAGTATTCAACGCGTTATACTTATGTTCCATCCTTCAGACTCGTGCAACTGAGGCACGCCTCGATAAGGTATTCAATGTTCTATCGCTCGTGCGCTGAGGCACTCGCACCGATATAGTCTTTCAATGTTCTAGCATGCTAACTTGTGTGCGGGGGCACGAACTGACTTGCACCGAGGCACTCGTCGATACAGTTATCCCATGCTCTTATGGCTTGCACATCGAGGCGCTCGTCTTTGCGATATTCTACATTCCATAGCGACTCGCACATTTGATGTACAATTCATTTCAATTATTCTATCTAGTGTTCGACATGTACTATGTTTATCTCTCTATCGAGCCACGCCCGTATCGTTGATAGGTTAACTCAGCATACAATGATATATATTTTACTTAGGCATGAAGGAGTAGGAAAGAGAGTCAACGTCCCCCCACCTTGAGTCGATACACCTTGTCGTTTCGTCGAGCCGATGCGGCTCGATTTTATAACTTCGTTGCATGGCCAGCTCTCCTGACTTAGCCATTCGAGCACTTCGTGCTTCATTGAAATAAACGCCCATTTTGGCTTATCGTGCCCAAGTCTCAGCCCGTCGCAAGGCATGGATTTGGTTTTGCGGACCCCTTACTGAATAAGGCAGAATGCCGACCTCTAATATTTCAGCGTAAACGTATAGCCTGCACATGAAACCAACTAAAATCAATACTTGCATCGATTCGGACTTGCGTCTTGGCCGATTCGATTTCTTAAAATCTTCGAACCAACTTAATGCTTTCCCTCGGGCCAACTTAACACTTGCATTGATATTACTCGATGTGTTCCTCGGACGTAACTCTTTGCATCGATTTGCATTAATGCATTTCTCGGGACAATGTAACACTTGTATCGATTCGCATCGATACGCAATTGGGTCACCGCTACTCTTCGAGTCAACGACTCAGCATAATGTACCATGCGGAGCGGGGCATTACAATGCTCCCGCGAGAGCAATCCAGTATACCAGCGACCTTCCTCAGCTGGGATCTCCTGTACCAGCATCCATCAATAGGCCTGCGGGCCCCACCTTTGCTTATTTGGCTCAGTGTAGCTTGCCTCCGTGTGGCACCCCCTCGGGACGGGACGTTGTTCCCGTCCCACCCCCCTCTACCCGTACACCGGGCTCCAATCCGCCTGTACCCCCTAGTCGTTCTTTTGCAGATGTTCTGCACCCGGATAGGCTACCGCAGTCGCCTCCCCCAGAGAATGGTATTGAGCTCCCAGAGCTTGAGTTCTCCAACCCGCTTGAAGGTGAAAACATCAGCGTGTCGTTCTCCCCCGATGAAATTTTCTTCTTATCCTCTACCTTCTCGAAGACATTCGTGCTAAAATTCCAGTCAGGCTGTCCTAAACTACCGGTCGTACAGGAAGCCATTGCAGGTTGGGTCTCTCCTCCCCTTACAAGGTCGTACCGGTGGATTCTAAGCATCTTTTCCTCCACCAGTCATCTGATACCGACTGCTCCCTAGTCTGAGCGAAGGGCTCCACCACCATCGGAGCTAACAGCGTAAAAATTGCCAAACGGTCCCCCAGCTTCAATCCCAACGTCGATTCTAAGGTTATCTCGACGTAGATTACTCTGCCAAAACTCCCCTTGGTCTGCTTCGCTTCCGCCGCTCTCAAGAGGATTGCCAGCTCCTTCGGAAAACTTGTCGCTATCGCCGACGAAACTCGCAATCTCACCAAAGGCAACTATACTAAGATATACATAGAGATCGACCTATCCTCCGACCCCCCATCACTCATTCAGCTAGAGCTAGGGGGCACACCTTCAGGCGCTTGAGTACGACGACAACATCAGCTTCTGCACGTACTGTCAGATCAGAGGTCACCTATCGAAGCAGTGCTTCAGAGCCTACCCCGAGCTCCGAAAGAAAGCGCCTCCAAAGAACCATCCCCAGAAGACAATCCATCTGACCACTCATCTTACCACTCCAGGCCTGATTCTCCCTCGCCCCAACCACCACTCCCACTTCGCTGAGAGCGACGGCTCCCCCAGTCCCCTAAAACCCACATCGGCGAACAGCAACATGGCCCCAGCCAAGCCAACAGGCTTCACCCTCCTTAACAGATTCGAGCTACTAAGTCCCCCTCTAGAGGCAGAAGAACACCCTAACCCCTACCTTCCAAGCCTCATATCGATGCCGGTGGAGCGCTTGCTGTCGGGCCTTCCGCAGAGTCCCAAGAAGGGGGAGAGCGCGACGTAGACCTCATCGCTAGAGCCTCGGGAGATGCCGAAGATTTCAGGCAGGCGCCCCTACCGGATGTTGTAGAACTCCCCTTATCGCCCCTTCCGGCCGAAGAAGTGCAGTCGCTAGACCTTGAGTACGAAGCCAGGATCCGACAAGCTCAGGATGCAGGCTTCCATAATCCCAATAACCCTTTCAGCGCCCTGGCAGAGATCGAGACAGAACTCGCCAACACCTTGGAGACCGCCCCAGAAATTAGAGACCCGATGGCAGCCACCCACACAGTGCCACAAAAGGGCCCTACTACTCATCAAAACAAGAAGAAAAAAAAAATTCGAGCCAAAGAGCCTTCGGTCATGACCACTCGATCGGCCTCAAAGCTCAACCCCACACCCAATAGCCATCATGCGAATGCTTAACATCCTAACTTGGAACGTCAGAGGGCTAGCCAAAAAACCAACCAAGAGGAGATTGACCTCCCTCATCAAAATCCATCGGATCGACATTATCGTCATCATCGAACCAAAAATTCCCCAGAAAAACCTCAAAGCCATCCAACTTCAGCTCGACTTTCCGAATGCCATTGCTGGGTGCCATAACATTTGGATCCTCTTTTCCGACGAATGCATGTTCGGCACCGTCCTCGACTCCGATCAGGCACTGTCATGCTGGATGGAACACCCAGTCCTTTCCTCCAGATCCCTCATCTCTGCCGTTTAAGGCAGTTGCGACTTCGTCGAGCACAAGCAGCTCTGGACCACCCTGAAGGA
This sequence comes from Iris pallida, assembly GCA_029216955.1. NCBI lineage: Eukaryota > Viridiplantae > Streptophyta > Magnoliopsida > Asparagales > Iridaceae > Iris > Iris pallida. The sequence continues at coordinate 21,363,797 of JANAVB010041620.1, forward strand.
TATTCACAGCTCCCTCCACACCCTCCCATGGATTTGTATCGGGGATTTCAACACTATCTTTAGCAGCGAGAAAAAGTCGGGAGGCCGCCCTCCCCACCAACCGGCGATGAACGACTTCAACTCCTTCATTTTTCATGCCAACCTACACCCCCTCTCATTCTCAGGCAACTCCTTTACCTGGTGCAACATGCAAGAAGGAGTCTGTCGCCAATATTCTCGCCTGGATCGAGCACTTGTCGACAACCGGTGGATCGATATGAATCTCATCTCTAACCTATCCCACCTCAACTCTACCGAATCTGACCACTCCCCCTCCTTATCGAAGTCAGCACCAGCACCAACCCGATTAAAAAACCCTTCAGATTCCTAGACCTCTGGAGACATCACCCTCAATTCCATAACATCGTGGCATCTGCATGGAACTCTTCCAACAACCCGGGCCCCCTTATCAGAATGGCCGTTAAACTTAAGGCCACCAAGCGTGCCCTCGTTTCCTAGAGTAAACTTGCATCCGGCAACATCTTTCAAGAGATCAAGAACGCGGAGGACGACATCACTCGTGCTGAGATTAGATTTGCCACTGATGGATCGTCAGAGAATCGAGCCACTCTTAATCTCAACAAGGCCGTCCTTAAATCTTGTCTCAAAGTGGAGACGAAATTCTGGAAGCAGAAAGCCAGATTGACTTGGGACAGTGAGGACGACAGAAACTCCGCTTCCTTTCATGCTTGCGTTAGGGGACGCAGGCATCAACTGTCCCTTCATCAAATCTCCGATGATAGCGGCACCTTACTCAAAGACCAACAGCCCATCCAGGCGGCCGCTACCAACTTTTACTCCATACTTTTCACCAAAGTCGTCGTAGCCAAAGATGATAACTTCCTGGCGAAGGTGCCTTATTTTATAGATGAGCGGGATAATGATCGTCTGTTAACCCCCCCTTCCACGAAATAAGTGAAGTCCGCGGTCTGGGCACTCGATGAAAATAGCGCTCCTGGTCCAAACGAATTCTCGGGGATTTTCTTCAGGTCCTGTTGGAATATCATTCTCACCGATGTGATCGAGGCTGCTTTCGCCTTTTTCCAAGGAGCGTACTATCCCAAATCGATATCCCGGGCCAACCTCATCCTAATCCCTAAAAAAGATAACTCAGAGACCTTCAAAGATTTCAGACCAATCAGTCGATACACTTTTACCTACAAAATCATCTCTAAGATCATCGCCACCAGGATGGCCCACATCCTCCCCAAGATCATCTTCGAGGAACAGAACGGATTCGTCACCGGTCGGAACATCACTGACAATATTCTGCTAGTCCAAGAGATTATTACATGCATAAAATTCCCGTCCATAGGGGATAATATCGCTATCAAGCTTGATATGGAGAAGGCATACGATCGCCTTGACTGGCAATTCTTGATTTGGGTCCTTAGGGCTTCCGGGTTCTCCGAAACTTTGATGGACATCATATACAGATCCATTAGCGCTTTTTGGTTCTCTAATGTCATCAATGGTCAAGCTGATGGTTTTTTTAAATCCAGCCGAGGGGTGCGCCAAGGAGACCCTCTTTCCTCCACCATATTTATCATTGCCGTCGAAGCTCTTAGCAGAAATCTGAACGGCATGGCTAACATCCCCAGATTCCACCACTTCCACACTACTGCTGGATGTCCTCTAATAACCCATCTGGCCTACGCTGACGACATCCTCATCTTCTCCTCCGGTAATGTAGGTTCTGTGGAGGTGATCTGCAATATCCTCGGTAAATACACCAGATGCTCTGGTCAAAAGATCAATCAAAAAAAAGCATCTTATATACCCACCACAAAGCAGACAGGATCCACTCAGCCGCCCTCACCAATCTCACCTCCTTCACGACAGCATACCCACCATTCACATACCTGGGATGTCCATTGGTGTACGGTAGACCTAATTCTACCATCTTCAGCAGTCTCGTCAGCAAGACCAGGAAGAAGATCGAAGACTGGCACAATGCTACCCTCTCCCCAGGTGGCAAGATGATTTTTATCAAGCACGTTCTGTCCTCCATCCCCATCTACACCGTGGTCGTCTGCTCCCCGCCCTTGAAGGTTCTATCAACCCTGGAGACTCTCCTCACAAACTTTTTCTGGGGGCATCAAAAGGGTAAGGACAAGCACCACTGGGCCAGCTGGGACACGATGGCCAAACCCACGAACAAAGAGGGCCTCAGATTCACCAAATTAGTGTACATCATGGATGCCTGCGCTATAAAATTGTGGTAGAAGATTAGATCCCATAACTCCATATGGATACGTTTCATGAAAGCCAGATACTTCCCTTATTTTCACCCAACGTCGGCGGAAGTCAACAATCGTTCCTCTGCCTCCTGGCGTCGTATTCTTCACGGTCGTCAGCTTACGAAACCCCTTATCCGTTTGTGGCTAGGCAAGGGTGCCTCGTCTCTATGCCACGAAAGATGGATTGGAGATTTGGTGTTCCATCTCACCCCTAACGCCCTATCGGAATGTATGATTCAGGATCTTTGGAGCAGCACTTCAGGATGGAGGTAGGATCGGATCAGGGAGTGGATCGGGACGGAGGCGGCATTAGCGATCGCCGCCGTGGATGCGCAAATCAACGATCTCTCGGACACCATGTGTTGGACCCCCACCGTTGGTGGAGCATTCTCAATGGCATCCACCAGGCACGAGGTCAGGGCCGAAGGATTGCCGTCCATTTTGATCGCCTCCTTCTGGCAAACATGTATTCCCCTCAAGTGCTCATTCCTGATCTGGAGAGCCCAACGCAGGAAGCTTCCGATCGATGACTCCCTAACCACCATAGGCTTTAGCCTAGCATCCAGATGTCACTGTTGTACCTCCCACAAACCTGAAACAGCAGAACACATCCTGATCTCCGGAGATCTTGCCGATAAGCTGTGGCGCAAACTTGCCCTCCTATGTAGGAAAAGGCATCAGCCCGGGGGCTTCAACGATCTCCTAGAAAAATGGGGAGACTTCCATTGTTATCAAATTGCTCTAGTTCAGCTAGTTTCTATTTACAGTCGTTATTGTTATGATTCTTCTCTTGTTTTACTTACCTTACTTTCCTTGTATCTTAACTGTTTCTCTATACCATCACCTGTATACAAACTACCATATTTATCAATAAAACTGTCTATAACTGCTTTATAGTTCTCTGTCATTTACTTGGGATTTCTTGATGAGTTGTACTCGTTCCTGTCCTGACTGGACCTGTTGTAAATTTTACAGATGATTGCCCTGAGGACACATGCCCTACATATTACTGGCCAGGAGATGGCTTAGCTACCTATGGTCCCGACACTCAGGAGTGATCGGAAGATTAGCTAGTTGTTTTGTTTAGCTTTCATGTTTTAGAACTGGAGTTGTATATAAGTTGAGTTTTGTAGTTGAGATTGTCTGAGATTATATTATTTAGTTGTTGGTTTTATTTATGTTAATTAGTCTTAGTTATAATCTTCTGTGTTATCATATCATACTTAGACTGTGATTGAGATTACATTATATCAATGCTTGTCCTCCGTTCGGAGTTGAGATTTTGACAAGTATATTATATAATTACGTGAGTTGTTGGTTAGATAGTGACCTAGAACAGCGTTCTACCGCCGACACTACGGCGTAGGATGGGCGTTGTTACGTACTCGTACCCTCACAGTGGGTGCGGGTCGTGACACATTTTTAGTGGTGGCCCATGCAGGTCGAGAGTCGCATTAGTGCGATATCGTGGTCGTACGATGACTTAGTTGTACTGCTGCGAGCCTACGATAGGATTGAGAGATAGGCTTTAACGGAGAGGTACTCAATCACAGTTAGGACTACTTTAGAAGATTCCTGGGATGACCCTTGAGAATCTTATTATGAACTTCGATTTGAAAATCCTTTTCCTCTTGTTTTGATTCACTCTCACTCCTTGATGTTTAAAGGATCTTAGACTATTAACTTCCTTCATCATTATCCTTACTTATATTTTGTCTATCTTATGTTGCTAATTTAGCACCAGTTTTGCAAGCTTACCTTTTTCGAGCTTGATCATGACATATTTTATTGGGGGCTGGTACCTACTAACATATTGTCTAATCAGAACCGGTGCATGATGGTCTGATCAACCTATTGTACTTTGGTTCGCTTTTCATATGTTATTCTATGTGGAGGGAGACATAGTTAAATTTGCCCTAGGTCTCATCCACGATGGCTTTGGCAATTCTCTTTGGAATTATTTTCATCGCCTATGAACCATGTATTGTACTTAATAGCATCGTCTTGAACTCTTTATTGTTTTGCCTTTCACATATTTCAGAAAGAAAAGGACTGTACTTGATAGATCAACCCGAGGTATCTTGTTTAGTTTCCCTATCCAAAGGAAGAAATTGACTTATTTTTATATCCTTGCATCATCCTTTAAATTCTAATTCTTTGATCGTGACAAGTTGACCGGATCATCCTCCTTATCATCTAGTGTTTGGGATCTTATTCAATTAAATTAATTCAATTGTGACATGGATATCAAATCTTGGATACTCGTGCTCAGACTTCAATGGCCTCGTTCTCCATCTTGCCCAAACTTTGATATATCCTGAAATTGATCAACTTAGATCATGCCGGGACTAAATCCTCTTTTATATATTGTATTATTGGATTTCAATGCTATTGACACTCGTGCCTTAAACTTTCGATTTGATCATCTTTGGAATGGTAATCCTTCATAATTAATTCCTAGTTGTCTTTACCAGTTTCATATAGGATGGTAGACTGTCCCTTTGTACCTCCTTTTGAGGGAGCTAGGCCACCTGTAGCTCAGCACCAGAGGGGTGGAGCTTTTGCGATGGCGGTCGAGGAGACCGACGCTGCAGGTGATGGGTTAGCAGGTTTGTCCTTCTCATTCTTTCTCCCCACTTTCCTGTGTGATTCCATTAGTACCTGCCAGGATACAGTTGTGATTGCTAGATAGTGTAGCTACCCTGTTCGAGACCGTAGAATCACGGCCAGTAGGACAGTGTTGCATGTTATCTTTGACTTTGATTGTTGGGGGTTTGACCTAGTAGGGATACGATCATCTTAATTTTGAGGACGAAATTTTTCTAAGGGGGTAGGATTGTAACACCCAGTTTTCTAGATGAGGATAATTTTGAAATTTGTAATTATAATTATTATTATTATTGATAATTATTACACATTATGATTTTTGGTAATTTTTATTAATTTTTAAACTATTTAAAAACTGCTTTAAGTCATGACTTGTAATTTTGATGTGCTGCCAGCAAAACTCTAGAGACTGCATGATCAAGAGCCTAACCATGTCATTAGGATGATTTAATTATTATTTTTAGCCTAGGGATAATTTGGTCATTTTGGCTTATTTGATTATTTATTGAATTGGTGAATTCTAGTTTGACTTGACTTGTTGAGACCTAGTGGACTAGCCTAAAACCTAACCCTAGCTATGGTAACCCTATTCTAACTTGAGTTAACCCATTTTAGTCATTAGAAGTTAGTTTTAGAATGAGAGGATTAAGTTTAGAGTAAACTAGTCATGACTTATGGTTTAATGTAATGACTTACGATTTCATGACTTAATGACTTGTGACTTAAGCCCATAGCCCAAATAACTAAACCCTAACCCTAGAAATTAGCCCATAGCCAGCCACTTAGGGCTTCCCCCTTCCCTATAAGTATTCTCCCAATTAGTTCTTGCCTCTTTTGTATTGAAGGAGCACTTAGAGAAGAAAAGGTTTGTTAATTCTTCTCCATTCCATAAAATCTTCATTTTAAATCCTTTTCTACTCTAGTTTCTTGCATTAGAGCCTAATACCCTCCTATTTTCCGATTGTGGAGTTTAATCCCAGCTTTGGGACAATTTGGGAGCATTTGGCTAGCAAGGAGGAATCCCCTATTTGGAGCTTTTTTATGCTTTTGCACCTATAGGTAAAACTCCACAAATTGATCTAAATTTCTATTTTTTTGTATTTAGGGCTAGATCTAGGAGTCCCCTAGCTGTCCCTAAAGTTTGGGTCAATTTCGTGTCCGTTTGGTGTCCGTATCGGACACGTGTCATAGTGTATGTGTCGGTGTTTGATAGAATGCCACTTAGGAATTTATTTTTGATTTTTGTAAATCTAATTACATGAATTTGTAGATCTAAATATGTACATTAATTTTTGTGAAGAGTGTTTTGTGTTTTGGTGTCTTGTTGTGTCGGATTTTGTGTTGGACACGCACGCACTGGACACGTGCATGGTCCTGCATCACGGGCTGAATTTCTCACTGTGTCGGACAATTGGACATGCTATTTTTGGCGAAGATGATGGGGCATAGACTGACATCATCCTTCCAAAAGATGGGACCATATGGTGCAGTGTGCGAGGAGTTCTCCTCCTCGCACTAGTCGCACTGGCCGCGTGCGCGCACTGTACGTGCGGGTAAAACCCCCACTGATACGCGCTGATTGACACGACACGATGCACATTAGACACGATACAGACACCTAGACACCTAGCCCTACTATGGGTGAACCCAGATACATGATCACGAGACACGGGTCGCCCTGTGTCGTGTCCTAGGGCGACCCACACGCAGGCACGAGGCTGCCATGTGTTAATTTTTGACACACTGTATGATTCACGTTTTGGACGCGTCGTGTCCACTTTTGTGGACACGAACCGACCTGTATAATACCACTTTATGTTCACACATGTTTAACAACCAATTAATTGATGATTTAGTTTAATTTCGATATCCAAATTTGCATTTCCCCATTACTTTCTGATACCAAGTGTTATGTTCGAAATTCTGAAATTGATTTCTATTTTTTAAAACTATTTTTGATGTTTAATTACCCTATTTAATTCATCTACATGTGTAGTACATTACTGAAATATTGGTTATTGATGGTGTTAGGTTTTGGGATTTCAAAAAGAGATTTGAATGGTTGAACTGTCATTGCTTACTGTCAAATTCCCTTTTGCACTGATACCTGGGTTCGAATGGGGTTGTTTTGGTTTTTTTTGAGATTTGATCTATTCAATGCTATTGATGTTTTGATTCCCAGATAGGATTCATCATGTTCATTCAGTATTGGGTTTATGGGGATTCGAATTTGGATTTTCATATACCAAATTCAATAAGAATGAACAGTTTTGTCACTCACTATTTTGTAAATCCTGAACCTTCATTTCCTATATGTTTCTGAGATTAATAACCTATCTACTGCTGTTTACAAATTCCAGTTACATGCACATTGCACTGAATCACATCCATGTATCACACGCAGTCTTGTAAACCTGAAATCTGTGAACCTAGTGCACTAAGCCATGTCTCCCACACTCGACCCCCTTCCAATTCCCTGTTTACACTGATTTGATGATTTGAACTGTCAACTTATTTTCACTGCTCTCACACCCTAGCCTATCCCACACACACACACACACACAGGTACACACATTTAAGCACTGTTTCCTATTGAACTGAGATGTTGGGTAGCTTCTGAACTGATACATGGTGGTTCCTGTCACTTTACTAATTTTCTGAGAACATATTGGTTCACCTGTTACACACACACACAAGTTTATGCATATCCCTCTACACCAGACACAACCTTAGCCTATGTACCTACACACATTCACATCTACACACACACATGAATTGTCACTTGACACATCTGTTGACACTCGACCACCCCTTCCATTTTTTTCTGTGTGTTGAAGTCTGAATTTCAGATGGTGTGTATGTCATATTTTGTGAATGAATGAGAGAATAGGGGAGGGTCCATATCAGATAGTGTGTGGGTCTAGAGAAGGTTGAGAGAGTTGATAAGTGAAGAGTTGAGTGTGTGTTAGAAGGTTGGCAGCAAGGCCAATTGGCCACTGCCATCTTGACTGGCAGCAGGGGATTACCTATGGGGTGCTCTGTGATGAGAGGAGGGATGGTGTATGGCCCTAAACCTGGATATGTATATCAGTTGTGTTTAATAGAGAGCCTTGTTCAGGTGGGTTCAATAGAGAAGTCTTGTGTGTGATACCTAATATAGGTAATGATATAGGTCATGTAGGGTTTTAGCTTAGCAGCAAGTGTGAGGGTTAGAGGGAATTGGCCTGGTTTGCTTGCATTGCAGTAGCTAACAGCAGCTGCTACAGTATACCTTGTGGGCTGCAAATGCAATAGTCAGCAGGGGGATCCATGTTGCTAGATGTGTGATAGTGTCCCTAGTGCCTAAGACTGGTATTAAGTTAGTGTTTAGTTATAGGAAGGATATGTGTCTGTGATGTGGTTGAGCGTTGTGAGTGTGTGTTTGATTAGCTTAGAGTATCAAAAGAGTCTAGGTGAGAGTTTAAGATGTGTGTCCAGGAGAAGGCATGGGCCATTGGCCACATGGTTTGAGAGGGTGAGGAATAGTGTGAGTTGTTGTTTGAGAGTTCACATATTGTATATATGTTATATATAGATGTGATATGGATTAGTTGATATTGTACTTATATAGGTATAGATATGTGATACATAGGATTCATGAGATGGTTTATGCTTGAGCTAGAGGTTGTGAGTTTAGTTAATGTAGGATTTAGGTTGATGCCATACCATATATAGGTAATATACCTTAAGTATAGGATACGAGTTATAGTTTGGTGAGTTTATGAGATTTGCTTGGGTAGAGTTGACTTATTGTTAACCCTAGAGAGGAATTGACTTGGGTTGACCCAGAGTTGACCAAGTTTGACTTGGAACCTAGTTTGACCTAGACAGTTGACCAGGTTTGACTTAGAGTTGACTTTGACCTAGATTGGCCTAGAAATTATGTAAATTGCATCATAAACATCATTTATCTTATTTTAAACATATTATAACCTGCATTCCTCTGTTTAGGACATTGTGACTCAGTTGCAGACATCTGATATTACACTACTCTTTTCAGAGTAGCAGGCGAGTACATTCTCTGATTGTTCTTCCATTTACTTGTCGTTTACTATATTTCAGTTGTAGCTAGTTCTATCTGATTCTCTGTTTCAAACACGATTTGATATTGCTGGATCCATTTCATGCGACACTCACTTATTTATGTCTGGCCTCTATTTCTGGAACCACCTACTGGAACCACCCTGGAATTATTTACTGGAACCATTCGTGTACTGGCTGGACTTATACCTATTTTGTGTCGGATTATGGATTCACTTGTACTTGATGGGCGAGGAAATATTGGAATAGGCATATGAATATACCCAAAAATTGGAACCACTCCCTTGGAATTATATGGAACGATAGCCATCCCACACTTGACCGAGTGTGCGGTGTGCCGTATTACCTACAGCCATTCACATGTCGATCCCGATATTTTAAAACACACTGTAAGAGTATAGGCTGGACTCACCCTGGAACCTTTGATCACCGACTAGACTCACCTTATACCGGACTCATCTTGTACTGGAACCACCTAGTATCAGATTCATGTTGTCTGGATTTACTTGGGTTTTGCACTTGTTTACATTTATATTCTGGACTTATATCATGTTGCTCTAGTTCAGCTAGTTTCTATTTACAGTCGTTATTACTGTGATTCTTCTCTTGTTTTACTTACCTTACTTTTCTTGTATCTTAACTGTTTCTCTATACCATCACCTGTATACAAACTACCATGTTCATCAATAAAACTGTCTATAACTATTTTATAGTTCTCTGTCATTTACTTGGAATTTCTTGATGAGTTGTACTCGTTCCTGTCCTGACTGGATCTGTTGTAAATTTTACAGATGATTGCCCTGAGGACACACGCCCTATATATTACTGACCAGGAGATGGCTTAGCTACCTATGGTTCCGACACTCAGGAGTGATCGGGAGATTACCTAGTTGTTTTGTTTAGCTTTCATGTTTTAGAACTGGAGTTGTATATAAGTTGAGTTTTGTAGTTGAGATTGTCTGAGATTATATTATTTAGTTGTCGGTTTTATTTATGTTAATTAGTCTTAGTTATAATCTTCTGTGTTATCATATCGTGCTTAGACTGTGATTGAGATTACATTATATCAATGCTTGTCCTCCGTTCGGAGTTGAGATTTTGACAAGTACATTATATAATTGCTTGAGTTGTTGGTTAGATAGTGACCTAGAACAGCGTTCTACCGCCGACACTGCGGCATAGATTGGGCATTGTTACGCACTCGTACCCTCACAGTGGGTGCGGGTCGTGACAAATATTTTCACCTCTAAAGATTTTATATCGGATTGTTAAGAAATCAGGTTACGGTAGCGTTGATTTTTAGTACCATTGTGAAAGAACCCTATGATATTATTGGAATTTTTTTAAAATGAATCTAATGTAGGTTTATTACTATAAAATATGAATTTAAGCAATTTTTTGTGATTTTATCATATTAGATTTGATCGGAAAAATAGGGGTCAAAATACTAGCTTTTTGGGTAAACTGCTGACCTAGAATAGCTATAAATTAGGGTCTATGTGTATGATCAAATATGAATTTATTTTTTGTGAAATAATTAGTATTAAATATTTTCTAAAATATTATTAATATTTAATTTAATTTTACTTATATTGGAATTTGGCAATGTTATGGACAAGTTTCAGGTAAACTAGCTGACATAAAAGTCAACTAGCCTTATAATTTCTCTGAAATTTGAAATCTAGAAATTCAGAGTTAATTCTGTATAAAATAATTTAAAATATTGTTTATGATTTTCAGACGATTTTTTTTGTGTGCCCTCGAAGTAGGGGCATAACCGACAATTTTGGAAGTCAAAAACCGTAAAATTAGGTCCCGGTGTCTCATGGAACGTATGTGTTATTGAGTATGAATCTAAGTGGTTTCATAAAATATTTGGATATAGTTATTATGGTTTAAAATATTAAATTAGCTAATTAAGTCATATTATAAGTTTTATGATTAAATACTTAAACTAATTAATTAATTATTTAGGAGCATTGGATTCCGGAGACGTGGACACGACAAAATCAGGCAAGTGCACCTTGCTACTGTCAGTTCATTTTTATTTTTTATTTTATTTGTTGTATTTATGTTACTGTCTTGGACCTTAATAGATATATCAATACGGGCTTCCGGATTATATTCGGGTGCATTCAACTTTAAGTTGTCTAGTATTGATATCTAGAGCCTTCCTGTGATTCTTTGGATTTTATTTCCATTGAGATGTAGGATACGACAAATGATTGACACATATATTATCCTGATACCTGAGCTTGATTACCTGAGATACCGGATTCCATGATACTTGCAGGATATGATTAGTTGTTGTCATTTTTTTTAGATGTGTCATATGATTTGCCGTCTAGATAGAGGTCAGAACGGTAAGTTGTGGATGCAACTTATTGATTCTTGAGAGTTGAGGACAATTACTACTTGTGTGGGCCATATTGTGCACTTACACTTTATATATATGCATATATATTTATTCGAAGAGGAGCCATGTTTTCTGAGTTACAGCATCTCTTAGTTACCGTTGAGACTCCAGTACCAGAGTTACGGCTATATGTACGCCAGACCCGGATGTCTTTTACTTTGGTCTGCGCTTACGAATGTTGTACTCAAAGTGTCACGTCAATTTGGTTTAGTTACCCCAAAATATTTTATTTACTGCACTTTAGCTTGTGTATTATGTGTCTTTCTATATCCCATGAGGACCTGGTTATTCCCCAGATATAGCTGTCGAGATCTTTCCTTAGGAGTACGGGCTGGAAGTCTATTCGTCTTTTACCACCACGTCTTTTACCACCACCTTAGGAAGACGATGTTGCACCGGAGTAGTTCTTCTTTTATTGATAATTCTCTTTTATTTTCATTCAGAGCTGTGGACTTGTAGTGAGTTCTTTGACATTTCATTGAGACTTCTATCATTCATTATATTTTGCTGAGACTTGTATCCATAGGTTTTCCCATGTGACTATTTTATTTCTATTTGACATTATTTCAGTTTCCTTTATTCAACACAATGATGTCATGTTTCTTATTATTTCATATTTGTATCTGTGGATAATTATAGATGCCTGTGACTATCATGATTGTGATTATATTTTACAGTTTAAGATACTTTCCGTTTGGTCTATTAACTTGGGTATACCTATGGATTGTGTCCGCTAGCATGCCACACATTCTAGTCCTTATGGATTTTGATAATAGGACGTGATAATGTTGAAACCTTGTCTTGTCTTGTATTTTTTCAGAGGAAGAAACCTTATGTCTAGGATGGATCCCCGAATGTCATGTCCGAGAATTCTTAAATTAATTGTTCAGGTTAATGAATAGATTTGATCACATAGATTCATTGGGAGGGGAGGTTTCTAGTTTGCATCCAGTCCAGCCCCGCCTGTAGATTTGGAGCTCTCTATCGTAAGAAGCACATTTCCAGCACGACGCCAAGTGTTGTATATTATACATTGATCATGGACATGGATTGGCCTGGATAACCTAGATAGTCTGCAGCATGTGTGACCATTGGACCTCGATTACGTTTTCTAATAATCAGGATTATGATAACTAGTTAATTAATGATATCAAGCCGCACTTGCTGATTGGACATGATTGATTTATCGTTTATATTATTATTTATGTACTTGTTACTACTCATGATCTTGTACATGTACATGTTTCTTGTTTATTTCACTTGTCATGTACTTACATTCTTTACATGATTTGTGTTGCTGTACAAGTTGTCATGTTCCTGTTTATTTATTGTCACTCTAATTATTTATCTGCTATCTTTATATGCCTGCATGTTGGATTTAATTTACTAGTTTGGCTTCATTTGTGGTACTTGCTATTTGGAGTTTTAATTATGCTGGTTTTGTATGTCCAAATCTCGTAACAAAACCAGAGGATCTATCATAGCTTCTGTTTGATGGTATCCACCTGGAGGACCCATAATTGGGCACTTGAGTGGATATTCATTCTCAATACCTGCCGATCATCTATATATATATATATATATTTGCAACGTTTATCCACTAAAGACGTGTGTAGCTCGTGTTTTGGACTTGACTCTTGCAACTGGCTAACATGAATTGTATATATCGAGATTGCAGCTAATACTGATCATGTATTATGTTTATTCTTGCTAGTATCTCATTTTGTATTACTAAATTCATGGTCATCTAATATCTATAGTTTGGGATATTTTACTATATTATTGTTGATGATCATACATCTTGTACTTTACTTGTTTGCTTGTGATTGAGACACTAGTATTGCATGACCTAGTATTGATTGTTGGATTACAGTATAACTGCCATGTCTATATGTAATGTTCCACTTCGTACGAAACATTACGCTGAGACATTGACTCAAAGAGTCGTGTTGATCGAATAAAATATATCGATTTGAATCGATACGAGAGTTACGTTGTCCCGAGCAATGCATCGAACTAAGTCGTTGCGAAGAGTTGTATTGTGCCAAAGAATGCATCGAGTTGAATCGATGCGAAGCGCTGCATTGCCCCGAAGGATAAGTGCGTTGAGTTGGCTCGAAGATTCTAAGAAATCTAATCGGCCCAAGGCGCAAGTCCTAATCGATGCAAGTATTAATTTTAGTTGGTTTCATGTGCAGGCTATCTGTTTATGCTGAAATATTACAGGTCGACATTTTGCCTCATTCGCAACGGGTCCGTAAAACAAAATCACTGCCTCGCAACGGGCTGGAATTGGGCACGGTAGGACGGAATCGATCGAGTAGTTCAATGAAACAAGAAGTGCTCGAATAGTTAAGTCAAAAGATTTGGCCATATAACAAAGTTATAAAATCGAGCCGCATCGGCTCGACAAACAACAAGGTATTTCGGCTTAAGGTGGGAGGACTGACTCTTTTTTTTACTCCTTCATGCCTAAGTAAAATATATCATTGTATGCTAAGTTAACCTATCGACGCCACGAGCGTGGTCCGATCGGAAGATAAATCATAGTGTGTGTCGAACACTAGTTAGAACAATTGAAATAAAATGCGCATCAAATGCACGAGTCGCTATGGAACATTGGATATCGCAAAGGCGAGTGCCTCGGTGCGCAAGACACAAGAACATGGGATAACTGTATTAGGCGAGTGCCTTCGTGTACGAGCCATTCCGTGCCTTCGTGCATGAGTTAGAAAGGCTAGCACATTAAAAGATTATGAAGGCGAGAGCCCTAGCGTGCAAGCCACGAATATTGAACATTAAGGCTAAGAATATAGAATTATGGTATCGAGGCATGCATCGCATGCATGACTCGAAGAAATCAAAACAATAGTGTCAAAGCGTGCCTACGTGCACGAGAATCATAAAATATGGCTTCGTTACAAAGAGAACAGTTGTGGCATGTAAGTGACGGAACTGTCAGATGTGACATGTTGTCTCGAAAAGTGTTCGGGACCTTCGGGTCGTTCGGTTGACAAACATTGAGTTGAGGCATGATGCCATTGAACATTGAAACGAAGTATGAAATATGAGAACATAGAAAGTTAATGGAAGAAATACGAGATGATAAAGTCAGAGTCTCGGACTCAAGACTATGTTTTATTATTTGAATAATAGTGTGTTGCATGGTCGAATGGACTTGAGAAAATGATGAGATAATCTCCCGTGCACGGGTGTTCCCTTCGAACGGGTGCGCCAGGGCACCGAAACCATTCGGCCTAGGAGGGATATAATCTTTGAGGGGCACACATCCGTAAGACGATTAGCGACCGCTTAGCGAGATGTAAAAAGCCGCAAATGAAGGTATGCAACGAAAGGTCTCCGTGATTGGGATAGCAACCCACTACGAGAGGCGCCGGGCTACCCAATTTGAGAAAAGAAAAGAAAGAAAAGAAAAAAAGAAAATAAAGAAAGTAAAGAAAAAAGAGAAACACCTTTAGTCCATTCTGACGCGGATACGCCAATGACCTTCATATAGTTAAGGAACGATGGGTTGAAAGTGCTGGCACGTATGTATCCTGTACACATAGATCCTGCATAGAGAGCACTTATAACATGACAGAGAAGGAATGGGGCGTATTCACCTTGCGTCGGTGCAAGCGTGAGTGCGTCTATGCTAGTAAGAAGTCACACCACGAAACAAATACGAGATTGCTTGCCTACTCAATTTGAATAACATACTTGCCATGATAAAATGCTTTACCGCTTTCGAATATGCCATAAAATTGACCCTAAGGAGAATATAGCAAGATCTTAAGCTAAGTTGCATGATCCAACATAAATACTAAATATCGGTTTAGAAAGTGGATCTTTTCATCAGTACATGCGAGGACGAACGTACTAATCCCCCACCAGCTTTCATGCAGGGTGCAAGAAATGGATTGCTCGCGATAAAGCTTCGCTTGATTGCACAGAGACATGGAATGTCGTAGCGTTTGAAGCGTGCGATCGCATTGACGCTCGGACTTGCAACAGGATTGATGCGGTCGAGATATAGAAGGCATGATCTATGGAACGAAGAAATCCTTTGTGGGCAAGAGAGAACTTGAGTGTTGTAGCCAATCTAGCAAATTCAGTTGGGCTATTGAAAGTCTTTGTAATCTCAGTTCATTATCAATAAAGAGAATTGTTTCGTATACTCTATTTTCTTTCGTTTGTAAATATCAAATCAAAGATAACCATTTGAGAACTTGTCATCTTTTCTTGAACGAGTGCAACTCCAGACTCGTACGGCATCACGCTCCAGCGAGGATGATGATTCGGATAAATCGATGCAAGGACAAGCGATTTTTTGGGTCGGGGCGTGACAAATTGGTATCAGAACTCTAGGTTCAATTTTCTCTGGATGCTCGCTTCATTACAATTCTAAAAGTTGTCCGCTACCATCAAATCACTCTTGACTCTACTCGATGATGCACTGGATGTTCCATACAATAAGTCCAATACAAATCGTATAATTTTGCCGCATGTTTTGGAAATTACATGATGTTTGCTGAAAAAGATCGTGAAGTGTTTCGTTGCATTGAGTGCAACGAGCCATGAAATATTGTTGCTGCAAGTGCAACAAGTTGAAAAATGTGAAATAAGATGTTCGATGTTGCAATGCAACAAAGTTGAATGGGAAATAAAATATTGCATGAAGTATAACGAGTGAAATAAAATGTTGTTGTATCAAATTACAACGAGTTGAAGTGTGAATGGTGCGTGCAAGGATAATAAAAGTTGATATCAAATGTGTTGAACAGATTCGAGCATTGGCTTTGAATGTCACAGATAAATACTTGCACGAGATGCAATGGTTATTGGAAATAAATTATTGCACAAAGTGCAATGCATATCAGAAAAAATATTGCACGATGTACAATACGTGTCGGAAGTAAAATCGTTACACGTGGTGCAATGCGTATCAAAGTAAAGTTGTTGCACGAAGTGCAACGGATATCAAAAATGAATTATTATACGCGGTACAACAGATGGGAAACAAAAGTCATAAATTGATAGAAACGAATTCGACAGCATATCGAACTTGAACTTGTATTGGCGAATGTACACATTAGCCAAATTGTGTCGGATTTTGATTAATCAAAGTTACGGTTGTGAACAAGCACGATCACTACAAAAATCGTGAGTCGGAAGAGATTGTTGGTTCATACCGAGTATGATACAACGGAAATGGCTTGATTCCGAGTGGTATATGCCATACTATATGTGCAATGAATGGCTTGATTCAGAGTGGTATATGCTATACCACTTGTGCGATGGATTCCATCGACGCGATGTGAGATTTGTGAAAGTTTTGACCGCAACGAACGGGAGAGTACAGAGACTCGATTGGAAAAAATTTATGACGATGTGTTGATGCAAGTGTTCTCCGAAAATCGTTGGGATGATTAGGCGGGCCTCGTATCAATGAATGATACGTCAGACAAAAATTATAAGTCGGTCGGACGACCGAGACTAACAAAACGATTATGCCTTGAGACAATGATTGGATCGATCCAATAGAAAACATGAAGTTATAAATGAGTTGCACGACTTGCGATCTCGATGAAAATATTTGGCGATACAAATTATAATCGAATCGCACGACTTGCGATCACAACAAAAATGTTAGAATACGCGAATGGTAATCGAATTGCGTGACTTACGATCTCGATAGAAATATTAGCTGATGTAAAGTGTAATCGAATCGCATGACTTACGATTTCGATGAAAATATTGGTTGATTCGGATAGTCGCGCCTAAGAAAGATAGTAGGTTATGTCAGGACGAGACTCACTGTAAGCATGACGAAATCATATGAAACTTAGAGGGCACGATGGCATGACTCGAGGGCGCGACGTTGGTAAATCGGTAACTTGGTTACGCGATCGAAGTATAACGGAATGTAACGAATCGAGAAATAATTCGAGATGTACAAAAATGTTTGTGGAGAACTTAGACGTATGTAATGCAAGTTATCGACGTTGAAACAGATTCAAAGTTGACCCTTACGCTATCAAAATTGATACGACGTATCGAGATCAATGCGTAAGGAAACGTAAGCACGATGTGAGAATACAAAATGGAGTGTGCCTCGTGCTATCAAAATTTTGTAAAAAACAATATGAGAATGAACAAACTGGTTGATCATGAACTTTGTGATTGATCAAGATGAGACTATAAGTCATCGACGATCGTTTGATGCGTATAGCATCTCGTGTGTCGATCGCAAATAAGATAATACGAGTAGATGCTTCATAAATTACGGAATCATCGACGGTAGTACATGACTTTACTCGGAGGATAGTTGCGCATCAGTTGCGTCGATAGAAATGGTTTTGTTCGAAATTGGGTAGTCGTATAGAAATCGTCGAAACGCGATTTTGCTCCGGAATAAGATATAGCATGGTTCGTAGTAAACTATCCTTCGTTAATGATCCACAATTATCGAGTATAGCTTCTGGGCAGCTGACCCTAGAAGACTTGACCGCCAAATCAAATTGAATATTGTAGACCGTAAGATGACCTATGCGATATCACATATGAAATTGCATCGATAACAAATATAATGTGGTGCATATTGATGATAAGTCTAGGTAATTTTGAGAATCGTGCTAAGCACGAACACGAGTGGTAAGAGAATGATTTACGAGTTATGTTTTTAGATTTGGATTCACCTTGTAATTGAGCTTGCGTTAATTGAATTTATATTCAATATTGCGAGACGGATAAGTTGGGAATTTGGCTAGTGAATTCCTACTCGTTAGGAATCGAATGTAACATGCATCGTAGAGACTTGAGTCAAAGCGATTGTTGCCTTGAGCACCATCGTCTCGATTTAAACTTTTGTGTCGGATAGATTATGGCCTTTGTGCAATGTCAATTTAAAGTTACGTCAAGAGAATTCAAGCACGGTGTCTAGGTAAGTAACCTAGCGGGCGTAGTCTTGAATGTTGATGCATTTGCAAGTCAACAAAAGAAATTGTATCGAGATGAGTTGCATAGCCAGACTTCGGAAATAGTTGGACAACGATTTCGAACGCAAGGCATTGCGAATGATCGTTGTGATCGGATGTACGATGGCTCGACGCGACGCATAGAATTGATGGTTCATACGAAACATACGAAACAAGAAATATGATTTTGAATCGCGTCGCATACCGTGACCTTATTAGACAATTGCGTACGCATCGAATATGTATACGCAATAGAAATTTTAAGAACGACTGCTAGAGATTTTGTCTGATAAGAGAGTACGAGATGGCAAGCATTAGGATTAAAAAAATTCCTGTTAGCTTGTTCAAATTTTCTACCACTGGACTTGGTCGAAATACATATATCTTTGCTACGCTTTGAATATATGTACGGATCCAAATCGAGTTGTATACAAAATTCAAATTGAGTTACAGGAAAGACTGAATGTTAATAAAAGCTTGCAAGATAGTGTGAAACTGAACAATATTGGTGGGACGAGATCGTGAAACGGTCTATAAAATACTTAATCGGAGTGTTGGTTTTGGTTCGAGGATGAACATTGTTTTGAGTGGTACATTATGTAATGCCCCGCTCTGCACGACACATTACGCGGAGACATTGACTCAAAGAGTCGCGTTGACCGAATGAAATATATCGATTTGAATCGGTACGAAGTTACGTTGTCCCGAACAATGCATCGAACTAAATTGATGCGAAGAGTTACATTATCCCAAAGAATGCATCGAGTTGAATTGATGAAGCGCTACATTGCCCCGAAGGATAAGTGCGTTGAGTCGGCTCGAAGATTCTAAGAAATCGAATTGGCCCAGGTGCAAGTCTGAATCGATACAAGTTTTGATTTTAGTTGGTTTCATGTGTAGGCTATCCGTTTACGCTGAAATATTAGAGGTCGACATTTTGCCTCATTCGCAACGGGTCCGCAAAACCAAATCACCGCCTCGCGATGGGCTGGGACTTGGACACGGTAGGCCAGAATTGATCGAGTAGTTCAATGAAATAAGAAGTGCTCGAATGTCTAAGTCAGAATATTTGGCCGTGCAACAAAGTTATGAAATCCAGCCGCATCGGCTAGATAAACAACAAGGCGTATATGCTTAAGGTGGGAGGACTGACTCTTCTTTTTACTCCTTTATGCCTAAGTAAAATGTATCATTGTATGCTAAGTTAACCTATCGACGCCACGGGCGTGGTCCGATCGGAAGATAAATTATAGTATGTGTCGAACACTAGTTAGAACAATTGAAATGAAACGTACATCAAATGCATGAGTCGCTATGGAACATTGGATATCGCAAAGGTGAGCACCTCGGTACGTAAGCCATAAGAACATGGAATAACTGTATTCGGTTAGTGCCTTCGTGCATGAGCCATTTTATGCCTTCGCACACGAGTTAGAAAGGCTAGCACATTAAAAGATTATGAAGGCGAGCGCCCTAGCGTGCAAGCCATAAACATTGAACATTAAGACTAAGAACATGGAATTATCGTATCGAGGCATGCATCGCATGCACGACTCAAAGAAATGAGAACAATCGTGTCAAAGTATGCCTACGTGCATGAGAATCATAAAAGATGGCGTCGTTGCGAAGAGAACAGTTGTGGCATGTAGGTGGCAGAAATGTCAGATGTGGCATGATGCCTCAAAAAGTGTTCGGACCTTCGGGTCGTTCGGTTGACGAAGATTGAGTTGAGGCATGGTGCCATTGAACATTGAAACAAAGTATTGAATATAAGAACATAGAAATTTAATGGAAGAAATACGAGATGATAAAGTCTGAGTCTCGGACTTAAGACTATATTTGGTTGTTTGAATATTAGTGCATTGCATGGTCGAATGGACTTAAGAAAATGATGAGATAATCTCCCATGCACGGGTGTTCCCTTCGAATCGGTGCGTCGGGGCACCAAGACCGTTCAGCCTAGGAGGGATATAATCTTTGAGGGACGCATATCCGTAAGACGATTAGCGACCGCTTAGCAAGATGTGAAAAGTCGCAAATGATGGTATGCAACGGAAGGTCTCCGTAATTGGGACAGCAACCCACTACGAGAGGCGTTCGGCTATCCAATTTGAGAAAAGAAAAGAAAGAAAGAAAATAAAGAAAATAAAGAAAGGAAAGAAAAAAAAGAAACACCTTTAATCTATTCTGCCTCACCGAGAGTTGCAGCATGCAGTGGCAATCAGCCAGGCGGCGACTTATGCGATCATTCTTAAGATTGCTCTAGCTATGAAGGAGGCAGATCCGAAGCTGAAGAGGGACCGGGACATAGGCAGTAGCAGCTACCAGACCTCGGAAAAAAGGACTCAGATTTAGGCGAGGCCACAGCAGCCAGCACAGCAGCATCCCCGTCCAGCCAGAGTTCATACACATCAACCACAGAGACAGCAGCTGGCAGCTACTTACGCTTTCTGTTATCGGCCAGGATACCATTTTGATGAATGCCGCAACAGGCTCGGGCTTTGTTTATTTTACGGATCAGATGTACACCAGATGAGGGACTGCCCACAGGTTGCAACCCGACTGACAGGAGGACCCCGAGGAGCTGGAGGACCACCAGCTGCACCACCCAGAGTACCACCAGCTGCATCACAGAGAGTTCAGGCTTTACCTACTCAGCAGCAGCGATTTGTACAGCATCAGCAGCAGAGGGGACCACCACAACAGGGACGTGCTTATGTCATGGTCACAGTTGAGGAGGATGAGGCAGCTTAAGATGTTATTACAGGTTCTATCCTTTTATATTCATTTCCTGCCATTGCACTGTTTGATTTTGGAGCCACACATAGCTTTATATCATATGAGTTTCTGCATAGACATAGCTTCACACCTAAGACCACTAGAAGGAACTGTCGGATTATGACAGAAGGAGGGGTAGTGCTAGTTAGTGAGATGGTTGATTGCCCTATCACTATAGGTGAGAGGGAGCTTAGGGCTCGATTCCTAGTGATGCCATTGCCTGGATTTGACATAGTCCTCGGCATCGACTGGTTGAGTGAGCAGTTTGCTGTAATAGACTGCCATGAAGTGAAGGTTACTTTTAGCCTGCCTGGAGTTCTACCGTTCGAGATCAGCAGACGAATTGCAGAGAGGCCAGAGGGAGTCTACTTCGGGACAGTTGCAGAAGACCAGGAGTTGCCGCACCCGCTGATTACAGAGTTTTTTGACATCTTCCTCGAGGAATTGCCAGGATTGCTGCCAGATCGAGATGTGGAATTTACCATCGACCTAGTACCCGAATCTGTGCCGAAGTCCCAGCATTGCTACAAGATCAACCCGAAGGAAGCTACAGAGTTGAAGGCCCAGATAGATGAGTTGGAAGGCAAGGGTTTTATTCGGTCCAGTACTTCACCCTGGGGAGCACCGGTACTCTTAGTGCCGAAGAAGGATGGGACTGTTAGAATGTACATCGATTATCGTACACTTAATAACATCACCATCAAGAATAATTAACCGTTGCCGCGGATAGATGAGTTCTTTGATCAGCTGAGTGGGGCAAAAGTTTTTTCGAAGATTGATCTTCGGTCGGGGTATCATCAGATGAAGGTTCGGAAGCAGGATATTTCGAAGACAGCTTTCAATACCCGCTACGGCCAGTATGAATTCTTGGTGATGCCATTCGGACTCACCAACGCTCCAGTAGTATTTATGAACCTTATGAATAAGGTCTTCCACAAGTATCTGGATAAGTTTGTCGTAGTCTTTATTGACGACATCTTGATCTATTCAAAGACTGAGGAAGAACATGTGGAGCATCTACGGATTGTTTTGGAGATTCTGCGGAAGGAGAAGCTGTACGAAAAGCTCTCGAAGTACGAGTTTTTCTTAGACAGAGTGGAGTTCTTGGGGCATGTGGTGACCGGAGAAGGGATTTCTGTAGATCCCAAGAAGATTGAAGCTGTGGAAGCATAGGCACCTCCCAAGTCAGTAGCTGAGATTCGTAGTTTCCTGGGGCTATCAGATTACTACGGGAAGTTAATGAAAGATTTTGCCAAGATAGCGGAGCCGATGACCAAGCTTACGCGGAAGGACGAAAAGTTCATCTGGAGCGACGCCTGCCAGACAGCATTTGAAGAATTGAAGAGAAGACTCACTACAGCACCAGTTTTAGCTTTGCCATCAGGATCTGGAGGGTTCGTCATTTACAGCGATGCATCAGAGAAAGGCTTGGGATGTGTGCTTGAGCAGAACAAGAGGGTCATTGCTTATGCTTCTAGAAAGTTGAGGCCTCATGAGAAGAATTATCCTACTCATGACTCGGAGCTTGCAGCAGTCATTTTTGCCTTAAAATTATGGAAGCACTATTTGTATGGGGAGAGAGTGGACATCTTCACGGACCATAAAAGCCTGAAGTATGTTTTCACTCCGAAGGAACTGAACATGAGGCAGCGAAGATGGCTGGAACTCATGAACGATTTTGACATCAATCTGCAATACCATCCTGGGAAGGCGAATGTGGTAGCAGATGCTCTTAGTCGATATCATGTTGCTATGTTCCTTACTATGGACCGGTATCTTCTAGAGGATCTTAAGAGTCTGGGGATCGAGATTGTTCTTCCGGAAGTTCGAGGGCAGCTGATGCACATGCAGATACAGTCGGGACTGATAGAGAAGATCAAGGAGGCCCAGTTTCTAAATGAGGGACTCCGATGTCTCAGAGGTCATGCAGAGGCAGGATTGCTTTACGACTTCACTATTACAGAGGATGGATCCCTGAGACACGGAAACCAGTTGTGTGTGCCCAAGGATTTGCAAGAGGAGGTTATGCAGGAGGCCCACCAGTCGCAGTATTCTATTCATCATGGATCTACCAAGATGTATAAGGCTCTGCGGGAGTATGTTTGGTGGTATGGGATGAAACGAGAAGTTGCCAAATTTATTTCTAGATGCCTTGCATGCCAGCAAGTCAAAACGGAGCGCCAGAGACCAGCAGAATTACTTCAACCTTTATCTATTCCGAAATGGAAGTAGGAACACATAACTATGGACTTTGTCTTTGGTTTACCGCGTACGCCCAGTGGCAAAGATGATATTTGGGTTATCGTGGACAGATTGACGAAATCTGCTCACTTTATTCCATTCAAGGTAGGCTGTCGATCGAGAAGCTTGCAGACCTCTACATGCATCAGATCGTGCAGATTTACGGAGTGCTAGTGAGTATCATTTCAGACATGGACAACCGCTTCATATCACACTTTTGGAGGAGTCTACAGCTGAGCTTGGGTTCACAGTTGAAGTTCAGCACCACCTACCATCCCCAGACAGACGGGCAGTCCGAGAGGACCATCCAGACATTGGAGGACATGCTGCGGGTTTGTGCACTTGACTTCGATGGATCGTAGGAGGATCACTTACACCTTGTGGAATTTGCCTATAACAACAGTTATCAGGCTAGTATCGAGATGACACCGTTCGAGGTACTATATAGACAAAGATGCCGAATACCTTTATCTTGGGATGACGTTGGCGAGAGGACTTTGCTTGGGCCAGAGATGGTGGTAGATTCAGTCGAGAAGGTCAGACTGATCAGAGAGCGTCTCAGAGTTGCCCAGGATCGACAGAAGTACTGGGCGGACAGTAGTAGACGACCCCTAGAGTTTGCAGTTGGAGGCAGAGTGTTCCTGAAGATCTTGCCGACCAGAGGCATCATTCGTTTCGGTAGAGACGGGAAGCTCAGTCCCAGATACATCGGCCCTTTCGATGTGACTGTACAGATTGGCGAGGTGGCCTATCGACTAGTGCTTCTTGCTAGATTGGAGGGAGTACACGACATTTTTTATGTGTCCCAGCTTCGACGCTACGTTCTGGATCCGAGCCATGTGGTGGACTATTCAGAGCTAGAGGTGGGTCCGAGCTTGACCAACGAGGAGCAGCCAGTGGAGATCCTTGATCGGAGGGAGAAGTAACTGCAGAATCAGACTATACCACTTGTCCGCGTCATGTGGAGGCATCACTCTCCGGGAGAGTCCACATGGGAGCATGAGGACGAGATACGAAAGCGTTACCCCAATTTATTTATTTGATTGTATTGGGTGGTTTTTCAATAAAAAGTTTTAGTTACAATAAAAGGCTAGTGTTTGATCAATCACTGTGATTTGTTTTTTTTAGTTTAAGTTATGTCCTTAAAATTTTGAGGACGAAATTCTTTTGAGGGGGAGAGATTTGTAACTCCACCTTCCCATTCTTGAGATTCTTTAAGTTTTTTTAAAATAATAATTTTGATTAAATATTTTTAAATAATAAATAATTCATGATTGCTTTTGGAGGAAGATTTGAATTGTTGGCAAGGAAGGCAAGGAACTAATTTTCAAATTAATTGGAGTGGTCCCCACTCCCTAACAAACTTTTAACCACCTCTCTAACAGAATTTTGTTGGTTCATATAATTAATGAAAAGGGGAGGGACCTAGTTGTTAAAAAAACATTTGGTGGGAGGACTTAATTGTATAATGTAAGCTGTTATTTATTTTCAGATCTAAGAGAGAGGAGCTCATTTCAGCTGCTTCTCTCGAATTTTCCTCTCATCCCCAAACCTCTCCGAGCCCTAACCCTAATTTTGGGTGCCTCTCCATGGCAAAGTCGACGGCGGTGATCTTCATCTCAGGCGGCTGAGCACCGGAACCGCCACCCCATTACGACGCTCGATCTGGACAATGACGTTCCACGGAGTTTCGACAACGACGGGAATTTCTCTCGATGAAGGCGACGGCCAAGTCTGCATCACCTCCGGCCACTCGTACAACAGTGACGACGATGAGTTAAACCCCCTTCTTCGTGAACTAGTAAGAAATCGACTCTTCGATCGATTTGTTCTTCACGCCTAGTGGTTGATGTTCGAATCTCTTCTAATTCTTTTCTTTGATCTTTCGTTTGGGTGTAGGAATGCCATCCCGTAGGTTCGGTCGACCTAGATCACTCGTCTTCGGTGAGAACGAAGGATTGACGGTGAGTCTCGATTCATATGTTCGGATTTGTAGGTTTGAATGCCTTATAGTGATTTGGACTCTTGTTGTTTGGATTTGAATGCTAGATCATTGGATCCTTAGTTCCCAGAGATCGATTCCTTGTCTGAACAATTTGCTAGGAGAAGCGACACCTGCTCTGTAGCCGATCTTCAATTTTGGGTGAGTTCATGCTTGAACTGATGATATCATTGAATGGATCTATAGATTTGTATGAATCGATCGTTTAAGTTGGAATTATCACCTCTGTTTGGTTGAGGGAGAGTTTTTGATCTGATCCGTATCTTTCGATACGTTATTGCAGTGAGTCCGGGTGCTACTTGAATCCTCGGATCGTATCCGACACCGTGGACATGTCATGAACTTTAGGATTCTCTTCCAGGTATTATGCTATCTTTCTTTCTTTTCTAAGCTCCTTCTTTGCTGTGGTTGAGTTCGGGTGGTGTGTCCAGGACCAGGGCTAAATTAGGAGATGTTCATGTGTATGTTGCCAACCTGATGATTCAGACCTGTGCACGTGGCCGAGACTTTGTCCGTGTTATGTCCGCGTATGCCTGCTTGTGATCGTATCCAAATCTGGGAAAATATTTTGTCAGAGACTTCGGCTTGAATCTGGATTATGGTTGCTTGAGAGTTGATTCGTAGCGAGTCTGTCATTTAGCTTATTTTGAAATCAAGTATACAAGTGCTTTGTATATATTTTTCTTGATTTAATTTGGAGTTTCATCTTTGGCTTAGATACTAGACTTTGAGCTAAATTGATTTGATTCTATGTTTGTAATAATTTTGTCCAATTGTTCTTATTTTGAGTTAGTGTTGAATTGATTGTTTATACTCTTCTTTTGTATTGATAAGAGCCTTTGCCATAGTTATGTTAGCTGTGTGAGTTTTTCCTTTCAACTTTTGGACTGCACCGATTTGTGTTCCTTCATTCTCGACAGTACCAGTGGGAAATCTGAGATTAGTTTTTGCTTGGCTTTGAAGCTAACTGTAGTAGCTACATACAAGAGATTGGATGTTACTAAGCATACATCTTAAGTACAGTTTATAAATTAAATAGACAAATTAGTACTTAGCTAGTTAATTGAAGTAACCAACTTATATTATTAAAACAGGTGAACATCCAGCTCTACTATCTACCCTTGATCACCCGGAGCAAGGCAAGTACATTCTATGGTCTTGTGCATTTACATTCATATCTTGTACTTCTCTTGATGATACGATGTGACACGATATCATGTTCTCTTGTACCTTCGTGTTCTTGTACTTACCTGTAGTCGGGGAGGGAAAATATACTAGCTATGTGACCAAACCCATATTCTGATATTCATGTAGATAGCTTAGGCCTCGCACTGTGCACGCGGGCCCTAAGCCGTATCGATATTCATGTACTCATGTACTTATTCTTGTACTCACCTCAGCCGGTTACATAGGCTAGTTGTATTTCAAATATTGTGCACATGTCATGTCTTGTGCTTTCGGTTCATGGTTTACTTCATGTACTTTATTTCCTGTACTTCCTGTAATTACATTCTTATACTTTCATGTTCTTTTCTTGTACTTTACATTCCATGTTCTCTTGTACTCATTGCATATCATGATGTTCTTGTTCATTATCTAGAACTGTACTTTGCTCCGTTCCTTATTGGATATGTTGCAAGTGAGATGGAGGCGATATGTGACACGTACTATTGCCGTGAGCCTGTTGACGTACTAGAGCCAGCTGGAGCTACACTAGACCTAGAGTTATCTTTCCTTTTCTAGCAGTTATTTTTATTGTATTAGAGACTTCAGACTTTACATTATTTTCTGGATGAATGTAATAATCATAGAATTGTACTTTGAATTCTGGGATCGTTTATAGAGATGCTATGATTTATACTTATTTCATATTGCCTTGTAGTTTTCCTAGAGATTGGTACAGCTTACTTCATCGTGTCTAACAACGAAGGCTGGGCGTGTCTGACTCGTGTCCGATTATTCGAGAACGGGTCGTGACACTGCTTGCCTACTCAATTCGAATAACATGCTTTCCATGATAACATGCTTTACTACTTTCAAATATGCCATTAAATTGACCCTAAGGAGAATATAGCAAAATCATAAACTAAGTTGCATGATTCAACATAAATACTAAATGTTGGTTTAGAAAGTGGGTCTTTTCATCAGTACATGCAAGGATAAATGTACTGATCCCCCACCAGCTTTCATGCAGGGTGCAGGGAATGGATTGCTCGCGGCGAAACTTCACTTAATCGCGCAGAGGCATGGAATATCGTAACATTTGAAGCGTGCGATCGCATTAACGCTCGGACTTGCAACAGGATTAATGTGGCCGAGATATAGAAGGCATGATGTATGGAATGGTGAAATCCTTTGTGGGCAAGAGAAAACTTGAGTGTTGTAGCCAATCTAGAAAATTCAGTTGGGCTATTGAAATCCTTTGTAATCTCAGTTCATTATCAATAAAGAGAATTGTTTCGTATACTCTATTTTCTTTCGTTTGCTAATATCAAATCAAAGATAACCATTTGAGAACTTGTCATCTTGCCTTGTACGAGTTCAACTCCAGACTCGTACGACATCACACCCCAGCGAGGATGATGATTCGGATAAATCGATGCGAGGACGAACAATTTTTCGGGTCGGGGCGTGACATTATACAACCGTGATCATATCTCAGGAGGTGTACTCTATGATATACGTAGCTAGTCTAGCTCCGTCACCGCTCTCCAGTATTCTGATTCTCAAGCGTGACATCATCGCCCTCCAAGATGCCATCTAGCAGTGCATATGGTTGCGAGTTGTAATAGAAAATATTTGAACTATAAGCATATTCTCTTTTATCAATGATGTCCCAACGATAATATATGAAGATAATGTCGTATGCATTGACCAGATGAAGACGTGATACATCAAGGGAGACATACCGAGCACATCGCACCAAAGTTTTTCTTCACACATAAGCAACAACAGTAACAAAAGATTGAAGTCAAGCTGATCCGATCCCATGACAACTTGACCAACATGTTCACCAAGTCCCTGTCAAAGTCTATTTTCCATCGGGTTTGTCATACCCCTAGATATTTCTAAAGTCCTGAAGACGTATCCACTTTGACTCAATTTTTCCATTTGATTAGGGTTTTTCCCATTGGGTTTTCCTAATCAAGATTTTTTGAAGTCTATCTACATTTGTATATTCCTACAAACTCGCGTTAATCCTAAAAATTGATGTTAAAATCCCTGAAGATTAATGTTAATCACTCATGCTCAAGAGGGAGTATTATAGTTAGTTTTAACTAACTACTAGATATGATTGTGCCAACCAATGTATACATCTTAGGGATATGGTTGTTATCCCTTATAACTAACTTCGCTTTGTATATAAACATAACATATCACCCATATAAGGTTACTTACTTTTTTGAATAAATACGAGAATTCTCCCTTTTGCATCTCTTTCTTCTCCCAAGGTTCCCAAAGAACACCACCGTTTACACTACAATATGTGTGTGTGTGTGTGTGTGTGTGTGTGTGTGTGTGTGTGTGTGTGTGTGTGTGTGTGTGTGTGTCAAAGCCTCCTAGCTCTAGAGGTCAGCAGGTGGAGACAACACATCCTTGCTGGGTGGGGTTCGATCCTACGAGAATGCAAATTATTTTTTCCAATTACGGTGAGAGCCTATATATAGAGACAGATGAGGGATCAGGATTCCCGTTTTTAAGCAGCTATGCATGTTCTTCGAAATAACAGCCATTGGATTGACTTTGTCTCATGGCTATACTGATCAGCAGGTGGAGACATCGCGCGTCCTGGCCAGGTGGGTTCGATCCTACTGGTAAGCGAATTATTCCATCCAATTATGGTAAAACTTTATATATATATATATATATATATATATATATATATATATATATATATAAACAAAACCCTCTCTTTTTATTAATCAAGGCTCAAAATGCCGAAGCCTGAATATGTATACAAGGCCAAAAAGGACGCCTATACAAGTATACCACCAAAACGAAAGAAAGGAGGAGACTACTCGACTGCCAAGGGTTAGGGGTGGAGCGAGGACCAGAATGCTCTCGGACTGTGGGAGCATAGGGCGCTCCATTTGCGGCATTGATGGAAGACTTCCCAAATGAGCTGGTCGGCTGAGTATTGGTGACCTTCGTATCTCGCCTTGTTGCGATTCTTCCAAATCGCCCACGTGGCGGCCGCAGCGACGATCTGGTGGCCGTGGGAGGCTATACCCCATGAGATCGCAAGATCGTGGAAGCGACCACCCCCCGGCTCAATGCTGTAGTGCTGGTTGAGGGTCCTCTAGATAATGCCTGGCAGGCACCCTCGACAGAAGATGTGGTCGATAGTCTCCATCTGACGATCAGAGCAGCAATTGCAGGCTGATGCTAAGCTAATCCTAATGGTGTTGAGGATATCGTCAGTTGGCAGTTTCTTTCTAATGACTCTCCACGTGAGGAAAGACCACTTCTTGGGGATGCAGGTGTGCCAATAGTACGCAGGATATATATATATATATATATATATATATAATAGCTGTCAAAACAGGCCGGCGGGGCGGGCCAGCCCGTAACCCACCATTTGGCGGGACGGGGCAGGCCGACCCACCATTTTGGCGGGCTGGAAAAATTCCAACCCAGCCCAACCCACCGGCAGGCCGCGGGCTAGGCGGGCCGGCCCACTTAATTTTTTTAAAATTTTTAATTATTGTATAGTTTCTTAAAAGGAAAAAAAATTATATATATAATATTTTCTACTCACTCTCATATGCATCAAATTACAAGTAAAATACAAGAAACAATATAATAATAGATATTTCTTTAAAATACCTTCATTCATGAAAATAAATGACCAAATTTAATATTTTATACGTCATTACTTACATTAAATAAGAATTTTTATCATTTATAATACATATCTCATATATGTGCTAAATAAAAAAATTAAAAATTTTATAAAAAATAGATGGCGGGCCAACCCATTTGGCCCGCGGGCTAGCCCACCGCGGGGCGGGCTACTAGTGGGCCAGCCCACCTAGGCCCGCCTATTTGGCGGGCTCCTAAATGCTCGGCCCAACCCACCTTTTTGGCGGGCGGGGCGGGCCGGCCGAACGGGCTTAGCCCATTTTGACAGCTCTAATATATTTATATATATATATGTGTGTGTGTGTGTGTGTGTGTGTGTGTGTGTGCGTGTGTATGTGTGGGTAAACGGAATATGAGATATAGTGTTCATATTCCTAAATGAGCCATGCACATGTGAACCAATAGTCTCCACTGGGGCTCGAACTCCCGACCACATAGGCCGTATGCATCTCTCTTAACCACTAGGCTATATATATATATATATATATATATATATATATATATATATATATATATATATATATTTTTTTTTTTTTTAATATATATATATATATATATATATATATATGCCAGCGGCGCGGTGGCACACCGGTAAGACCGCTGGCACTTGGGGGTGAGGGCGCGGGTTCGAGCCTCCACTCCCACGGGGGCGGCTGGGTGGCGTTGTCCACGGGCCTTGGTTTATATATATATATATATATATATATATATATATATATATATATATATATATATATATATATATATATATATATATATCGGTTAAGAAAGATGCATGCGGTTCGAGTGGTCAGGAGTTCGAATCCCAGTGGAAGCGATTCCAGAAACAATTTACCTGGTTCCAATATATATATATTGGTCCACATGTACATGACTCATGCAGGAATATAAGCACTATGGCTCATATTTCCGTTTACCATATATATATATATATATATATATATATATATATATATATATATATATATATATATATATATATATATATAACTTGCAAGTGGCGCAAAAATTAGTCTATTCAAGCCGTATGTATATCCTTCATTAAATAAAAAATTCAAAAGTATTTCTAACTATTGTAGAAGCATGAAAAAGTATAGTGATTCTTATGCGGCCCAGTAACTCCATGCGGCTCAGAACTTGGGGGGGTTTCATGCGGCTCAAAAATCCCTGAGAGCTTCATGCGGCTCAAAGAGCTTCATGCGGCTCAGAAAAAGCCACGTGGCCTTATGCGGTTCGAAAGAGGCCCATATAGCTGGCCATAATTACTCCGTGCACCTGGCCATTAATGCTCTGACACAAAGTGACAGCTCTGACATGGCTCTGACATAAAGAGGGGACACGACATGCTCATAAAAAGACGAGAAAATTTTTGTGATAGCTGGCACAGTTCACAAATTCCAAGAAAGTTCTTTATGCGGATCGTCTGAGTGACCTTCATACGGCTCGGTTGTGAGGCCACCCTCATAGAGCTGTCAAGACGGGCCGGCGGGGCGGGCCGGCCCGTAACCCACCATAATCCACCATTTGGCGGGGCGGGGCGGGCCGACCCACCATTTTGACGGGCTGGAAAATTCCAACCCAGCCCAACCCACCGGCGGACCGCGGGCTAGGCGGGCCGGCCCGCTTAATTTTTTTAAATTTTTTAATTGTTGTTTATTTTCTTAAAAGGAAAAAAAATTATATATATAATATTTTCTAGTCACTCCCATATGCATCAAATTACAAGTAAAATACAAGAAACATTATAATAGTAGATATTTCTTTAAAACACTTTCATTCATGTAAATAAATGATCAAATTTAATATTTTATACGTCATTACTTACATTAAATGAGAATTTTTATCATTTATAATACATATCTCATATATGTGCTAAATAAAAAAATTAAAAATTTTATAAAAAAATATATGGCGGGCCAACCCACTTGGCCCGCGGGCTAGCCCACCGCGGGGCGGGCTACTAGCGGGCCAGCCCACCTAGGCCCGCCTGTTTGGCGGGCTTCTAAATGTTCGGCCCAACCCACCGTTTTGGCGGGCGGGGCGGGCCGGCCCAACGGGCTTAGCCCATTTTGACAGCTCTACACCCTCATGCGGCTCGGTTGTGAGGCCACCCTCATGCGGCTCAATTGTGAGGCCACCCTAATGCGGCTCGGTTGTGAGGCCACCCTCATGCGGCTCGGTTGTGAGGCCACCCTCATGCGGCTCAGACAGGGGGACAGTCCTTCATGCGGCTCACAACCTAGTGGCAGTTGGGACACGTGGCATAAGTTGACTAAGTCTTAATAACTCAGATTTATTGCAACCAACAGATCATAGCAGCTCATATTTATTTCAACCAACATAACAGTCCAGATTTATTGCAACAAACAGATAAAGATTAATCTTAACCAATCCCCAACCGCCCACTTCTCAAGGCGCAGTTACAAGGATGTGGCCACGTGGCTGTACACCCCACTCATCATAAATTCCTATAAATAGCAAGGTGTTATTCCCTTATACACACACAGAGCATTTCTTCGCCGGAGTCGAGGTTGCGTTCGATCGTCCAAGGAGTAAGGCAGAGTTGATAACACTTTCCCGAGCCTCTATCGTCACCCCCAGAATCTAAATTAAACAATTGTACTTAGATTGCTTTTCCTAGGTTTTGTTCCTATGCTCTCTTTGCACAAACGAGTTTGTAATTATGAATTAAAGTTCAGTCCTCCCATAAAACTGTTCTGTTCTTTGATAATCAATGGCAAACACGATGGCGACTCTGCTGGGGACTAACTTCTCCACTGCTGAGAAGTTGGTGATGCAATCGAACGCAGCCAAACTTGGCTCCACGCAACAGATGCTGGTTGTTCGCTTCGACCAGCAAGCGTTTGAAGAGATGCTCTCCGACTGGAGCGCTAGCCCGGTCCAAAAGTGAGCCGACACGAAGAAGGCCCACAGGGAGTGGAGGCCCAAGACTGCTGCTCCTCCCCAAGCTCTGGAAGAAGTGTTCTCTGCTGACCAAGACGGCGGAGAAGACTCACATGCGGCCCCACTTCAGGCCACAGAGGATCCTGCTGTCCCCAAGTCCGGCAGAGGAAAGCACTACGATGCTGGACTTGCGGGAGCAAAGGAGAACTCTGTGCGGAAGCCGCATAAGGGCACCCGCCGCATGACGGCTCACGCGGCCACCAATCTTAGCCGCATGGAGAAGGCTCATGCGGCCACAAGCTCCAGCCGCATACAGAAGCATCATGCGGCCATAAATTCCAGTCGCATACAGAAGGCTCATGCGACCCCCACAATTTCCAGCCGCATGCAGGATTCTTATGCGGCCACCAAGCCCAGTCGTAGGGAGATGGCTTATGCGGCATCCAATCCCAGCCGCAGGCCATCCACCCTATGCGGCTCAGGTTCAGTCTTTGATCGGCTCTCATGCGATCCTGACCTCAGAAGCTCTCATGAGGGTGTGCCAGACTCTGTGCGGCACAATTTGGACTCTTCCTACTATGCACCCTCGGGTGCTAGAGCGAAGAAGTCTAGGACAGCGCGGGCTCGTCGAGCTCAGTCAGCTGTCCCAACTTTTGACCATCAGGGAGTACCGCTAACTGTTACGCGGGCCTCTGATAGAAAGTTGTACCAAACTACCCGTGTCCAACCCCCGGCGGCCAACGGACAGGGTGGTCAAGAGTCCCCCAACAATGATCAGGGGCAAGAACTTTTACTAGCCCCACGTCAGGGAGCAAACATGATACCAACACACTCGTGTGCTCGGGATCCCCGGGCCCACAAAACGAGTGTAAAGGTTGCTCGAGAAGCACTTGACTTACGTGATGTGATCCTTCACAAGCGCAAGTAAAGTGAAGAAAGCTTGGCGTACAGAGAGTCCTTCCATGGATGGATATCACTGCACTCAAGTCATTGTCAACTGCTGCTGCAACAAGACAGCAGTACAAGAGGGCCGGCAGTCCGTCTTCCAATGACTGCAGCGATCGGGACCGGTCCTAGAACAAAGCTCGGGAGATGAGGCACTTTCTTTCGCCTCCTGCAATTCTACCCGGAAGGTCCCTACCAGCAAGGGAGGGAAGAAAGTAAATTTTTCCAGCCCGACGATCTCCACTAGCACGGCTAAGAAACTCTCATCCAAGCGGTTGTCCACAACCACCACAGGAGGAGTTTATCAAGGCACCCGCTCTAAGACGAAATCTTCAACACCTGGAGATTCGTCAACTACATCCCTGGGGGTAGCCGAAGCTGGGAGTAGCACTCTCCGGAACATCCACGACAATCCGGTGTTCCAAAAAGATGAACCAAGGGAGACAGTTCGCCCAACAGATACAACAGAACCAGATACCCCTGGAAACGTCCATGGGTGCCAAGATGAAGCAACCTCCTATGCAGGGGGTATCACTTCCTCCGAGTCCGAACCGGAGGAGAACATTCCTACATATCCTGACGACTTCTCCATTCGGGGGTATGATTCGGAGAGCACATCCTCCACAGTTCCTTCCACTGTTCCTCGTGTGAGAACAGTATTTATGACTGAGAACGACCAGGACGGTCCCAGCGATCGACAGCGCCTCGACACTCTTGAGGCCATACTTCATACCCTGGTCAAGTCAGTAGACGAGATCAAGGCAGCCCTGTCGACTCTCCAAGGAAGAACACCTGGCCAAACAAGCTTGGGTCCCGCTGTCAATGCGGACTCAAACACAACCGTGCCAACTCCGGGCGACAATCCACCCGGAATGTCGGCTCCTACTACTGCAGATGAGGCTAGAGAGGTAAGAAGAGAGGTCCAGAAGCTTCGGACAATGTTTCACGCCCGAGAAAACTCTCAGGACCTCAGGATACGACAGCCGTATCCCGCTGCATGGAGAGATGTCACCTTCCCTCCTCGATACAAACCATTCAACATCAACCCTTATGACGGAAAGACATCTGCAAGCCGATACGTGACCTACTTTGAGGTCACAACAGATCATCTGCCGCATGACGACGCCATCCTTACACGATTGTTCGTCGGGGTATTGGAGGCAGTCGTATTCGACTGGTACCGCAACTTGTCGGACAACTGCATCCATTCCTTCGCCGGCTTCAAACATATATTCTTGGAGAGGTTCTATGAGGTGGGACAAGATGTGACCATGTCAACCCTCATGGACGTTGTCCAAGGAGAGAAGGAGCTGACAAGAAACTATATTGAGCGGTTTCGCCAAACCGCGATGAAGTTGCCCTCCGGTAACCCGGACTCTTCCTTAATTGAAATTTGCCAAAAGAGGCTGCTCCCTACAATCAGCCTCTGGATGGGCAAAAGTTAATTGAAGGACTGGAAGACTTTCATCATCAGCGCCAGTAGCACAGAAGACAAGTTGAAGAAAGCTCGCCAACTGGGATTGCACATCTCGGATGCGGAGGACAAGGGCAAACGCGCTAATGCCAACAACAACAACGGCGGTAACTCCTCCAACAATCGAGACAATAAGGGCAAACAGGCTACGGTGGCTGACACAGCCCCGAAGCACGAACTGAAGCAGGCAGAAAAGCAGTGGCCGCAGATGACTTACTCCTTCGAGGATAGTCATGTCAAGTCCATCTTTGACATGCTCTTACAAGGAGACAAAATTCAGCTCCCTCTGCCAAGGCGTGAACCTCGACCTACAGAGATGGAGAGCCTCAAGTACTGTCACTACCATTGCTACGTCCACCATGCTACACAAGACTGCTTCCAATTGAAGCGGTACATCCAGAACCTCATCGACTCCAAGGCCCTGGCCATTAATTTTGAGGAGGTGACAGTCGCTGCCAATATGGTGTCAGTCCAATTCGGCAGCTTCCCGCCGACGAGGACCCAAGACAGCGTAGTACCTGTCCCTCGGGCAAAAATAGAGGTCGTTAATCTTCCACCTCCCTGAGACCAGGCTGCTGGGCTGGTACCTCTCACCACATCACGAGGGAAGGTCATGTGGGTCCACCCGGACTTAGTGTCTGAAGTAACCTAGCCAGCATCACCCTCTACTGGCAAGAAAAAGGGAGAAAAAGTCAAGTCCTGCCGCACAATCTCAGCCGACGTCGAAGAAGTGACAGCTGTCGTTACCCGATCTGGTGCACAAACTCAACCCATGCCAGGTAACTCGGCTGAAGAACGTCAACCGGCCACTGCTGATGCCCCAGGATCTTCTCAGCCTCCGCCAGCCGATAAGCCCAAGCCAAAGGAGACCCGCTTTGACAAGCCGTTCCGGAAAGACACGCCTCAGGGGCTGGAGAAACCATACAATTTTGATATTTTGGCACAATTGGCCAACACACCAGCCAAATTGTCATTATACGAGCTCCTGAGACTCTCCAAAGATGTTCGCATCGTATTGAGCGAAGCACTTCAGAATGCCGACGCATATCTAGCTCAGGTCGATCCTACAGGGGAGAACTCACCGGCGGATCTCCAGGACAGCGCTTGTACAGGTGCAATGCCCAACATTGTCTTCATTTTGCAGGACATGCTTATCAAAACTAACCTACACGATCGCCCTCTGTATTATACTGGATACGTCAGCGACATCAAGGTGGATCAGATGCACATTGATCCCGGTTCTTCGATAAGCATTATTCCGAAGAGCTTGCTTCACCATCTGCGCATCCCTATGCATCGGCTGACTCCTACCAGTACCGCCATCAGCGGTTTCAATTCAGGAAGAAGCTATCCCATCGGAAAGATTCGCCTGAAGTGCCAAATTGGCGACCTTCATTCGAAAGTAACCTGCTATGTCATCGATGTAGACACCTCCTACAATATTCTCCTGGGGCATCCGTGGATACATGATTATATGATCGTGCCCTCCACATTGTACCAGTGCTTCAAGTACGTCAATAAGCACGGCTTCGTGAAGACGGAATTCGTCGACATTGATCCCTTCAAAGGGGTTGAATCCTACTATTCAGATTCCTGCTTGTATGAGAAATCAAAGAGACACCTGATCAGGGAGGATGTTTAAGAGCAGACGGAGGCCATTGCAGGGCCTGAGGAACCCTTGAGAATCCATCTCCAACCTCGCAAACCAGGCAGGACTGTACCTCTTACAGCCACTCTGCGAAGAGAAGCAACTAGTCTTCCGGTGCTCACTGCACAAAAGGAGCAGATGATAATCCGACTGCCAAGGTCTGGCCAAGGGCCGAGATCCACTACGGAGCCGCTGACAATCAGGCTACCTAGAGCCAGTCAACAACAAATAGAAGAGTCTAATCCTTCTGTTAAGCCAATGACGATTCGTCTTCCCAGGACGAGTCGACAGCCGAGCGCTAAGCCGGGGACTGCTTGAGCCAATAACTCTTCTTTTAACACCAAGCACTAAGTCGGGGGTCGTCAGTGCGCCAACGACTCCACGTTCAGCACCACCAGTGGAGCCCCTGATGATCAAGCTGCCCAGGTCATCCTCCCAGTCTTCATTGATACAGGGGGTGGCTGAAGAGGAATTAGAGCTAGCCAAGTATGTGGCTGCCCATACTGATGTTCCTTCTGCTGACGATTTAATTCTACCTGAAAAGATATTTTATCAATAAAGGGATATCTTTGAACTACCTCGAGCTTAATAAGCTTTG
Source organism: Iris pallida (assembly GCA_029216955.1). Taxonomy (NCBI): domain Eukaryota; kingdom Viridiplantae; phylum Streptophyta; class Magnoliopsida; order Asparagales; family Iridaceae; genus Iris; species Iris pallida. The sequence continues at coordinate 21,401,609 of JANAVB010041620.1, forward strand.
CACGATGTACGCTATGGAACACGGTATAGGCACCAACTTACACACACAAGTGACAAGTGTCTATACCACGAACCAACTCACTCCTATGGAAGACGCTTGCTTCATAGTCGAAGGAGATAACCATCCAATCATCTTCGGTCGGAAAAATGATCCACAGCCTTTTAGGATAGAAGAAGTTGATCTCAAACCCGACACCGGGAGACTGCCTCTTTATCTGTATAGCTCCCGATCCAAGTACCTCATGCAAAAATAGGAGTATGATATGGAGGCTATGCCAGGTTTGAACTACGGCACTGGCCGGCGATTATCTTTGCAATTGCCAGTTCCGGCTGAAAAATCATGAGATTACTACAAAAAAACCAGACGTGGTCTAGGCTATGTTACACCTGCAACAACTTCTGAAAGCTCAGATGAGAAATGTGACTGGCATTCACATTCGACCGGATCACCCACTTCTGATTCGGATGTCAGCATCGGGGACGTATTTAGGCAAGTTTTGTCTATCAATATGGCATTTGCTGACGCCTATGAAGAAGACGAAGATGTACCCGAGCTTCTCGAGTTAGAGCCTTGGGTTCAACAACTAGATGCGCAGTAGGAGAAGCATTTCGAACAGAGAGATCCTTCTACCGAAGATGAGGTCATGCAAGTTGACCTCGGCGATGAGTCCGCTCCAAAACCAATCTTCGTCAGTAAAAGCCTGACAGACGAAGAACGGGAGTCGCTTTTGCAACTCATCAGAGAGTATATTGACATGTTTTTCTGGAGCTATGAAGACATGCCAGGGCTGAACCCCGAAGTGGCACTCCATAAGTTCAACATTCTTCCGGACGCAAAGCCGGTCAAGCAACAGCAACGATGGTTCCGCCCAGACATTATGAATTCTATCGAAGCTGAGGTCAACAAACTGATAGCCAGCGGCTTCATCCGTGAGGAACAGCATCCAGACTGGGTCGCCAACATAGTACCGGTCCTCAAGAAGAATGGAAAGATCCGAATCTGCATCGACTTCAGGAATTTGAACGAAGCATGTCCTAAGGATGAGTTCCCTCTTTCTATTACGGACATAATGATTGACAACACATGTGGCTTTGAGTGTATGTCGTTCATGGATGGCTTCTCAGGATACAACCAAATCAAGATGTTTCCTGATGACGAAAAGCATACATCATTCCGAACGCCAATAGGTGTGTACTGCTACACAGTCATGCCCTTCGATTTAAAGAATGTTGGCGCCACATATCAACGAGCCATGAGTGTCATCTTTAGAGACCACTTACGTAAAATCATGGAATGCTACGTCGACGACATCGCCGTCAAAAGCCGCTTTAAGGGAGATCATCTGCAAGATCTGAGGACGGTATTCGACCTGATACGAGCCCACAACCTGAAGATGAATCCCACAAAATCCTTCTTGGGTGTATCCAGTGGAAAATTCTTGGGTTTTATCATTACTGCCCAGGGAATCCATATAGACCCTGAGAAGACGAAGGCAATCATGGAGATGGGTCCCCCGAAAAATCTCCGAGAACTCAGAGGCCTTCAAGGAAGACCAGCTTATATCAGGAGGTTCATCTCTAACCTCTCCGCGCGATGTCAACCATTCACCCACCTCATGAAGAAGGGCGTCTCCTTCGTATGGGATAAAGAGTGCCAACGCACCTTCGACAACATTAAAGAATATCTGTCAAACCCTCCAGTCCTGGTGGCCCCGGTTGCTGGAAAGCCGTTCTTGCTTTATGTGCGAGCGATGGAGCATTCCCTCGGTGCTCTACTAGCACAGAACAATGATGCAGGGCATGAACAGGCCATCTATTATCTCAGCCGAATGATGATAGGGCCTGAGCATAGATACACCGTCGTGGAAAACGAATGTCTTGCTTTGGTGTTCGCTATCCAGAAGATGTGACACTATGTTACAAGAAAAACCATGCATGTCATATCTCGAGTTAACCCCTTCAGGGTTCTCATGACCAAGCCAGGTGCACTCAGCTCTCGCCTTGCTACCTGGGCGATATTACTGTCTCCCTACCATATGATCTTCGTCCCGCAAAAGGCTGTTAAAGGTCAAGCTCTGGCAGACTTTTTAGCAGCTCATCCAGGTTCGGAGTCAACCAGAATATATGAAGAGATCCCGGACGAAGTCGCCAATTCAAACATGGCTTCTCATGATACCGTCTGGCGAATGTTCTTCGACGGTGCTTCAGGAACTGGGCCCAAAGGTAACATCATCGTTGGGGTCGGAGTGGTACTAATTTCTCCCTCTGGCTTGGTGATCAACTGGGCATATTCCCTTACAGAACCCTGCTCAAACAACGTGGCCGAGTACAACGCTTTAGTCATCGGCCTCCGACTTGCAAAGAAACTGGGGGTAGAATACTTGGAAGCATATGGCGATTCACAGTTAATCGTCAACCAGATCCGGGGTTCATATGAAGTTCGCCATGAAGACATGATCCCCTATCATCAAATAGCAATCGCTATCATTACGTCCCTGAAAGGATTCTTCATAGAACATGTTCCCAGACTCCGGAACATTGAAGCCGACGCCTTAGCCGGACTGGCCGCTTCTCTGGTGGTCCCAAATTATACTCACCACTTGGTGGATGTAATAGGCCATGAATTGGTCTGTCTAAAGAACAACATCCAATTTGCCGAGAGTCATTCTGCCATGACGGTCGACGAGACACAGGACTGGAGGCTCCTATTTACTGACTTCGCAGTATATAGCATTTTGTCGGAGAACCCGAAAGAAGCCACCTCTATCAGAAGACGTTCTCTCAGATTCTTCTACAATCTGAGACAAAAATACTGTATCGACGATCCTACGATGGACTACTACTTCGGTGTCTATCAAATACCAAGGAAGCGGTACGCGAAGCCCACGATGGCGTTTGTGGGGTCCATCAACCTGGCCCAAAATTATAAGACCGCCTTCGTCGGATGGGCTATTGCTGGCCTACGATGGTGGCAGATACGATAGACTATGCAAGAAAGTGCAAAGCTTGTCAGGTCCACACAGATTTCATACACCAACCATCCGAGTTCCTACATCCGACGGTGGCATCCTGGCCATTTGAGGCATGGGGATGGATATCATTGGTCCAATCACCCCACCTTCATCCAGAGGACACCGTTTCATACTGGCAATTACGGATTACTTCTCCAAGTGGGCAGAAGTTGTCCCACTTACAGAAGTAAAGACATCAAATATGATCAGCTTCCTCAAGCATCACGTCATCTATCGCTTTGGACTGCCTCGAAGGATCATCCACGACAATGGTCCGCAGTTCGTAAGCTACGCCTTCTATCGGTTTTATGACAAACATCGGATCCAGAATATTGTATCAACGCCCTACAACCCGACGGCTAATGGTTTGGCAGAAGCATTCAACAAAACTATAATCAAGCTTCTCAAGAAGTTCGTGTCCTCAAACAAACGCAACTGGAATGAAAAGCTTGGCGAATGCTTATGGGCGTACCATACTACAGTCTGGACGGCCACTGGAAACACACCATTCTCTTTGGTGTACGAAAGTGAGGCAGTTCTTCCATTGGAGACTCAAATCCCCTCGCTCCGTGTCGCCCTCACTTACCGATTGACGACGGATGACAATTACCGTCGTCGGCTACAAGAGTTATAGGCCTTAGATAAAAAAATGTCTGCTAGCTCAACAGCGAATCGAGCTTTATCAAGCCCGCATCTCTGAAGCCTTCAACAAGAAGGTTAAACTCAGAACATTCCAAGTAGGTGATCTCGTCTTGGCAGTACGGAGGCCGATGGTTATGACTCACAAAACCGCCAGCAAATTCCAGCCAAAGTGGGAAGGCCCATTTATCATCGAGGCTGTATTCTCCAATGGTGCATACCATTTCGCAAAGCAAAATGGAGACTTGCTTATGATGTCCATCAACGACAAGTTCCTGAAGAAATACTATGTCTAAACGACATCCGCTGAATCAACCAGATTGTTGAGTTATGTACTCTTAAGTACCGCTGAACTTACACTCTGGTCACTCCAAATGAATCTATATTGCGTCTTCAGGGTAGTGAGTCATGTATAATCATACCTCTGAACTTCCTCCCTAAAAGAGCATCTTTCTCATAATCTATTACCCGTGCTTTCATCGCATAAAAAAGGGTAACAGATCCATAAAATTTTCGAAACAGCCACGTCGATGTCACCTCTGAGTTCTTTCACTTCCATCAAAAACAAACCATCCCTTACATAAAACTTCCACGTCCATATCACCTCTGAGTTGTTCGATGTACCCTTCATGTCCACTCATGCCACGTCCTCATTACCTCTGAGTAGGAAGACTCCACTGTAAAGCCCCCATACTTACCACGTCCTTATTACCTCTGAGTAAGTATGTCGGTTTTCTCTCGACTAATTATCCGTACCCAAAACCAGGGCACGCCAAGGTTAATAGGCCCACAAATGTCCACAGTTAACTACAAATGTCCACAGCTGACCACAAATGTCCACAGTTGACCACAAATGTCCGCAGTTGACCACAAATGTTGTACTAGGTTCTCTAGTACACGCACCTCTTTTCTCACAATCTCATGCCTCTGGAACCCAGCTGTTCCATGGCATTCTTTTGCCCGATACCAAGAACTTCCATATCCACCTTACCGCAGAGTTGTTCTAGGTATCCCTATCAAACTTATTATCCGTACCTAAAATCAAGGTATGCCAAGGGTAATAGGTCTACAGAAAGTCCTCCAGTAGGGCAAACACATAATACCAAAGATACAGTACAAGCACAACAGATAAAAGATGATGCAAACAAAAGTCATTTATTTAAATCAAAAGTACTACATTTTTTAGGACCACGTCCCTTTCAAAAATATTAAGAAAACAATAAAAGAAAGAAAAAAGCCGATCATGGTTCGGCGACACATAATTCTCGGAGCCGGTCCTTCAGTTTGGACGTCGACCGCTCAATTCTAAGGGTGGCCCGACGCTCAGCCTCTTGCGTCAGCTTCTCTGCATCCTCCAGATGCGCATGGGCCTGCCAACCATCTTCAAGTTTCTTCAGGGCTTGCTCCAAGGCATCTGAGGTTCGGGTGACCTTGTCGGTCTCCCGAAAAATTAGCTCATTGTCGTCACGAGAGGCCTGCAGCTCAGACTCCAAAGAAACCAGTTTTCTCTGAAGCTGGAGGATCTGCTCCTTGGTCTCGGCTACCCCACGAGAGGCGGCCTCTTCCCGTGCGATGCATTCCTCTTCGCTGCGGCTTAATTAATCGTACTTCAACGACAAATCTCGGAGGTCCTTCATCAGAGCGGGCTTGGACGTCTCCCGTACCGTCTTTACCTTTTCCATGGCAGTTAGAAGGAAGGCACGCTCCTGATCTATTGCTGAAGATAGATCAACTTGCCGCAGTACTCGATACTGAGCCACCAGCTGATCAGCTTCTAGTAACTTGAGCTCCAAAAGATCAACCATCCCTGCCCCACCAGGGAGGGTTATGAGAAGTTCAATCTGGCCACGAGCACATTGATGGGCCAATGCAAAAGATGTTCCCCTCTCCACGGCAGCCTCAACCCCCCGCTTCAGATGGCGGTAGAAACTGTCAACCACGTCCTTTGACGATTCATCCAGAACTTCTGAAGAAGACGGCGTCAAATGAAGAGTAGTTGGCAAAGTTGAAGAAGATGCACCGGAACTTGACGCCCCTGCCACCAGGGAAACAAGCTCCGAACGATAGGATGCTTGAATAGCAGCCATCTCCTCCTTCGCCCCCCGAAGGATCTGGAGACTGGACAGGGAGGAAAGGTCGACCTCCGGAGCCACATGAATCAAGGAGGCTGCAGGGACCATCTCTCCCCGTCCCGGCCGTTCCACTGCCTGTTCTCCCGAACTCGAACCGGCAAGAGGCCCCTCAATATAAGCTGAAGGAGAAGGAGGTATATTTTCTTCCACCAGATCCCCTCCGGTGACTTCTCCTTCAACGATGTCCATTGTCAGCGGTGAAGGAGCAGGACATGTATGTCCGGAGCAACCATCGATCAGCTTAACCCGAAGGATGTGAAGATAGAGCAAATAAACCTCCTCACTAGTCAAGACTTGACTTAGCTTACCAGGGGAGAGTTGCTGAAGCTGAGGATTGCTCACAGCCATTGTATCCTCCTCACCAGCGACATCTGAGCCGAATGCAGCTGGTTCCTCTGCCCCAGCCGTCCCGAAGGTAGACGCAATGGGGTCAGCATCATCCAGCTGGAATTCAGCAACCTCGGGGATTGGCTCAGCAGAGCCCACATCGCCCTAGGTTGAGATATCCGCAACGGAAGAAACCTCAACCGTCGTCGGGAGAATCCTAGCGGAGATAAGCTCAGCACTCATATCACTAATTAAAGTGGCAAGAGCCGGGTCGACTTCAGAGACAGTAGCCGGCTCTCGAGAGTCCACTTCTTCTGACGCCTACAATAAAAAGGAGAATGATTAGATCACAATATAGAAAAGAAGAGCTAAAAAAGGATGGTTGTAATTAAATTCACCTCCGAAACGGGATCAACATCCTCACTTCTCTCCCGAATGATTGGCCCGCGAGGCTTGACGGCAGCCCATTTCCGGTAGTAAGTTATGCCGCCAACAGCGGACTCACGCCTGCTTTACTTGCGTGAAGGACCAGGCACAATAGGGGGCTGATATGCCACCACATCGTCTGTAGGAGGAAGAGGCAGGTTATCGGCGTCATCCTCTTCGTCCGCATTGGTGGACTCCGAGTCTGACACCTCAACTGCATTCTCCTTCCTTTTTCTCGTCTTGGACCCTTTTGGCTTCTCCTCCAAGGCAGTACCAACAATAAAACTGGTACTTGGGTCAAAATCGGTAGGGGCTTGTTCACCATAACATGGTACAAAGCCGCCATGTACAAAATCTGTCCTGACTCCTTAGCATCAGGCACAGAGAAGCTGGTGTGGGTGTGAACCGTGTTATAGTAGTGCCAGGCCCTAATGCCGTCAAGGATACTACCCTCAAAACCCAGGCAGGGGCTGGGATTGTCCAGAAATAGCTGACTATACCCAAACTGTCGGAAGAACCGACTAGGCAAGTAAGGCTCCAGGAAAACAGAGTTGCGGTTGCGATATACCAGGTGTGCAGGACGGATGTTCTGCAACCAGAGGAGCATCTTATCAGACAAGAAATGGAGGGGCCAGTACCATCAAGATGTACACCATTCACTTCTTTATCTGTAAAATGAGGGACAGACACGAAAAAGGTGTATCTGTCCACCCTCGTCGGCGCCATCCGACAGGCTGGCATGGTACAGCACTCCCAAGGCATACGACGATACTGGAAGATGAAAGCATCATCCGCAGTAACGTCGTCTTCTGGACCAGGACTCATCAAAGACCGACAGTACATCAACAGCCACCCCATCAGATAATGATAGGGTAGCTCAATTCGTTCAAAGTCCTTCGCCGTATCACGGGCAATGACCTTGGACGAGAAAGTGCAGAGACCACGGTGTATGCTGCACACCATGGCAGGAAGAAGAGCTAGTCTGGCCCCAAAGACCAGTTTCACAGCGGGAAGGATAAAATTACGGCTGATCCTCTCAATAGAGCCAGCCCCTCCCGAGACTACGCAGTTTCGTAGCCATATCATCAGAAATCCTGCCAGAAGAGCCTTCTCGGACAACTGCTGAGTATTCTGATAAAAATAAGTAAAGGAGTCAAACTGACTCCCAAATCTGTCGCTGGTGGTTTTCATCCTCTTGGCAGTTGACACCTGGTCTTGCACCTCCTCCCGGGTCCGAGGACTTCGGGGAGAAACCCGGCCTGAGGCGTCGAGCTTAAAAAGGTAACTGATCCAAGCCTTCGTATGCGAAAGGTTCCCTTTCGAGCTGTCGTTCTTCTTTTTCGACATCTGCTGGCACGTGCTGTGGTGACACAGCAATTACCGGTAGACAGCAACAAAGCTCGGAAAGCTCTGCTCCAACTCCTCGAACTCCTCGTTCATGGGGGTATACACTTCGAAGACTTTATTCCCCTAGGACAGCCTGGAGACTTCACGCATCTCGTGGAAAGCGAGTCCCATCTCCCCTCCTGGTGTAAAGAAGGTCCCTGTGCGACGATTATACATCTCAAGCAAGGCCATGAACAACTTCTTATTTACGGGCAAACCATAACAGGTGCCCCGAATGGCATGATACAAGCCGATCTCGCGCAGGAGATTCTCGTATGTCCGCAAAATCTACATGGTCAAGTTGGTCCACGAAGGGATGGAGATTATCCAATTCAGCAGCGCCAACCGACCAATGCGGTAGGATCCCTTCTGAGCAAGCTGGTTCATGAAAGTGTCAGCTTGAGAGAACTTGAAGTTGGGACCCTGCACATTTAAGAAACTAGCAGGGGCTAACCCCATCACGTAGCAGTTGATCTGTGTCCTGGTCGCGACTACCGACCCCAAGTTCCTGTTATAGTGAATATCGCCCACAAACATCCCCTGCCGGCTCGGAGTCAAGGAATCCACCATCTTCCTGTCCATTGGCAGCATGTTAAACCACGACAGTGGGAAGTGATGTTCCATTTGAGGAATGTGGATCGCCACCCCATTAGAAAAAAGCTCCAACTTTCAGATATGTCCAGAACTCTGGAGTTCTTTATAGTCGGGGCATCTCCGAAGAGGAACGCAGGTTTCAGGTGTTGGCCCCTCAATTTCTCTGAGTTCATCATGCTAGTGAGAAAGTAGAAGGACTGGTTTTTGATATCTCTCAACCTTTCCTCAGATTCATCTTGGGGAAGTTGGTTCGACACATAATCAACTATGTGGTCGAACCTCACACCCACAGTAGATTGGGCGCGACCTACCAAGAGTTCCCCCGCAGGATTGACTGGCAACTTCACTGAAAAAAGACAAAAGAAACAGGTTAGAAGATGGCCAAAGAAAACCACTTATGCGGCTCTGATTAGGTGGGCCTTATGCGGCACAGTTTAAAGGAGTTCATGCGGCTCTGATTAGGTGGGCCTTATGCGGCACAGTTTAAAGGAGTTCATGCGGCTCTGATTAGGTGGGCTTTATGCGGCACAGTTTAAAGGAGTTCATGCGGCTCTGTTTAGTGGGGCTTCATGCGGCCCAATTTATAAAGAGCTTGTGCGGCTCTGTTTGGTGGGTCTTCATGCGGTCCGGTTCATAAAGTGCTTATGCAGCAACATGACGACTCTCATGCGGCTCGGACATGAGGCATACCCCATGCGGCTCGGACATGAGACGTTCATGCGACCCATAAAGCACAGCATATGCGGATTCATCACACCGAACTTAAACAGTTCAATGAAGACGAAGAATATGCCAAAGAGAAAGGCTCGCGCATAAAACATGCGACGTAGCCGTTATGGTTAGGGTTTGAGTCCATGCAGTTTTCTCCCAACATTCTTACCGTTAATGGCGGGATGAACGTTGGGATGAACTGGGATCGCTGACGAGGAGGCAACTCATTTGCCCTTCGCTGCCGCACTGGAGGATGCCTTGGGAGCCATTGATGATCGAAGGAGAAGAAGAGACGGCGACTAGGTCACGAAAATTTGAAGAAAGAAGAGAGTAAAGAATCTCTCTCTTCAAAAATACTCATATTATAGGCTGGCAAGGGCGTGTGAACCGATAGATGCTTCGGGTTGCGTGTTGTCTAGAAGATAAAGCCGACCCTTGGGATTCTATCCCCTTTCATGCAAAAAAGAATGCTCAGAATCATCAAGAGAAATCTAAATATTTAATGCCGACTCTTGGGATCCTATCCAAAAGACGGCTTTAAATCAAAAACAAATCAAAAGCAATTAATGAGACGCCTACGTGGTACAAAGACCAGCCTATGCGGCCAGAGAAGTCTATGCGGCCAGAGAAGCCTATGCAGCCAGAGAAGTCTATGCGGCCAGAGAAGCCTATACGGCCAGAGAAGTCTATGCGGCATAAAGAGCTTATACGGATATACCCATGCTTCTTATTCAAAGTATTTCAATTTTGCAAATTGAAAACTTTGAAGGGGGTCTTGTAGAAGCATGAAAAAGTATAGTGATTCTTATGCGACCCAGAAACTCCATGCGGCTCAGAACTTGGGGGGGTTTCATGCGGCTCAAAAATTTCTGAGAGCTTCATGCGGCTCAAAGAGCTTCATGCGGCTCAGATAGTTTTATGCGGCTCAGAAAAAGCCACGTGGCCTTATGCGGTTCGAAAGAGGCCCATATAGCTGGTCATAATTACTCCGTGCAGCTGGCCATTAATGCTCTGACACAAAGTGACAGCTCTGACATGGCTCTGACATAAAGAGGAGACGCGACATGCTCATAAAAAGACGAAAAAATCTTTGTGATAGCTGGCACAGTTCACAAATTCCAAGAAAGTTCTTTATGCGGATCGCCTGAGTGACCTTCATGCGGCTCGGTTGTGAGGCCATCCTCATGCGGCTCGATTGTGAGGCCACCCTCATGCGACTCGGTTGTGAGGCCACCCTCATGCGGCTTAGACAGGGGGACAGTCCTTCATGCGGCTCGCAACCTAGTGGCAGTTGGGACACGTGGCATAAGTTGACTAAGTCTTAACAACTCAGATTTATTGTAACCAATAGATCATAGCAGTTCAGATTTATTTCAACCAACATAACAGTCCAGATTTATTGCAACAAACAGATAAAGATTAATATTAACCAATCCCCAACCGCCCACTTCTCAAGGCGCAGTTACAAGGATGTGACCACGTGGCTGTACACCCCACTCATCACAAGTTTCTATAAATAGCAAGGTGCTATTCCCTTGTACACACACAGAGAGATACACACAGAGCATTTCTTCGCCGGAGTCGAGGTTGCGTTCGATCGTCCAAGGAGTAAGGCAGAGTTGATAACACTTTTCCGAGCCTCTACCGTCACCCCCCAGAATCCAAATTAAATAATTGTACTTAGATTGCTTTTCCTAGGTTTTGTTCCTAGGCTCTCTTTTTACGAGCGAGTTTGTAATTGTGAATTAAAGTTCAGTCCTCCCATAAAACTGTTCTGTTCTTTGATAATCAATGGCAAACAACTATCGCATATGTATCTCCTCAAGGTAGTTAAGAAAACAAAAATTCTTCTAACTACCTAAATATATAACAAATTCTAAAATATATTAATATTCAAATTATATTTAAACTAAGTACATGATATTATCTACTAAACACACATTCAAAATTCTAGAAATATATCTATACCAAATTCTAAATTAAATATATTCAAATCGTATTTAAAATATCTTAATTCAATTTATATTTTTATCTATTTTTTTAATAATTTTTTTAACATTTTCTTTGTACATGCAACGCACATAAACATATTATATATAAGCAGTAAAAAGTCTACTTCTTCACGTGAAAGATAGGACTTATGTGTTTTGTGGGCTTCCCACATTCCAATTTAACATAATGACCTGGGCTTTCACGGGGCTAACTTTTGTTGGACTGTTTTGGTGGTGGGTTACTTTTGCGTAAAGCACCCATCAGAAATGGTATAATGAAGAAGAATTATCAAAGAACAAAATTACTAAGGAGACGTGTGGCATGCGCAATACTATATAACCGGAAATTTTATAGTCCCGGTAATCAAATTTCAAATAACTAAATTTTCTAAAAAAAAATTACATTCCCATGTTTAGTGACTATATAAATATTCTCCCCAAAAAAAATGATAAAAAAACAAAAAAGGTCAAAAAAAAAAAAGGGACAAAAAACATTCAAAAACAAAACAAAACAAAAACAAAAAATCAAATAAAACGTCCAAAAAACGGAAAAAAAAAAAGACAAAAAGACAAAAGAGAGAACGATAAAAAGACAAAAAAACAACAAAAAAGAGCAAGAAACAACCAAAAACAAAAAAAGCTCAAAAAACCGAAAAAAGATGGCAAACGGAAAAAAAGTTTCAAAAATGATCAAAAAATTAAATAAATTTTAAACAAAATTTTTTTTGTCCGGACAAAAAATAGATACCCACACATCCTTTGGGGATAGGATTCTCATGTTTTATAGGTAAATTATTTATCCGGGTATTCCTAATTCCCGAAAATAAATAATTTATATCCCAAACATGGTAATAGATTCCCACCTAGAAATTTCACAAGAATAAAAAAAATACATCGTACCAAAAATATATATCAGAGGGGGCGTTTATAAAGACAAATATTGTTAAAATAAGCAAAGCTTCGAACAAACCGTCAAGAGAAAGAATGTCTTAAAAACAAAGCCTCTTAAAACTAGGTCAGGGATAGAGAGCCAGACACCCAGCTCTCTTCCTAAGCCAGTTTAGATAAATACATCAAGATGGAGAGTTTCAGAGCATACCAATTTCTCTCTACACCAAAATATATAACCCATGTTTTCTACTGTGTACCAATATACCCATCCCTGTTGACAAATTACAAATGCTAGCAATCCTAGTAATGAACAAAATAGGAAGTAATGGAAGAAAAAGAAAAATTAAGCAGAGGAAGCTATACACCCAAGTAAAATGAAAAACAACCCCAAACTCCAAATGTATTGGCATTTCCAACTACACAGGTACGACGTCAATCTTGGACGTATCTTCGCACCTTAACACGATGCCCTCAAGAGTTGCAGAGAGTATGCACTTGGCCCACTGGCACCCAGTGGACAATGGCTCCGACGGAGGGACAATCATCAGCACGTTGTCATTTCTTTGGACGACACCCATTACACTCACCGTACTGCCTTCTTTGATATATCTGATGGTAAAAAAAATATAGATGAAACAGTAGTTAACTAACTATTAACATTTTTCAGCTAACAACAACCATCTTGAAAAGATGCCATCCTTTCCACTATAATTGCCTTGGCCGGGAACAGGATGTCGTCTCATATAATGAGTCGACGTAATCGAGTTGATAGCTGGTCAGTCTGGTTGTTAGAAGTTGGTCAACCTTCCTGGAGCTATCCCATCTCAGAATCGAGATGAGAGGCTGACCAGATCTGGATGGTATGCCCAGAGGCAACTGATCACCTCTCTAACAAAAGTAAACAAGATTTTATAAAGCCATCACAGCATAAATGAGCATTTATCCAATAAGGACATGAATTATTAAGAACTTATGTCCATGTATGTCTTCATGGACCAGCAAGCAAAATGACAGTTCAAAACAGTCAACCTGTGTTTAACTGTATGTATTACTTTAGTATCTAACGACTGCCTTTTCATGGCAGTACATTAGAAGATGACACTAACGAGTGCTTTCATGGAAGTTGGAAGTAGTGTCAAGTGAGAAAAGGATGAGAGAAAATGGACTAAGATGGTCTGAAGATGTGCAACAGAGGTTACTCGACACTCCAGCTAGGAGTGAAAGGATCTTAAATGAAAGAGCTACTACCTAAAAGAACTTGGACTGAGCCTGTGAAGATGGATGGTACTTCCCATCAAACCAAATAGCCAAAAGAGAAGCCTATCATTCGTTCAAATAATATGAGTACTTGTTTTATGTCGATATGTTTCTTTCGAAAGTAATGCAGAAGTTCCTGTCAATCACAATAATCAGTTTCAATATCTGAAGGACTCATAATACCTTTTTAACCTGTATACCAAGTGAAACATTATACTTATTTCAAAAGTCCAAAAAATGAATTCATCGAGTGCTGCAATGTATCTATGCATCCAAGCAGCCCTACCTTGACACTAAATTAAAGATAAAAAGATAAAGTCATGAGGTTACCCTTCTTTAAGGCGCATGACCCGATCGTCGCTGGAAAGGTTCCTCTCCCCTAACCACCTGAGGAAGTGGGGGGACAAGTTCCCGTTGCTAGGGTTTACGTCCACAACAACAGACTCATCAACATAAGGAGTTACTCTGGCACCATAGCCAGTCTTGACAAGAGCTCTTAACCCAGACTGGAAATCGGAGATATAGAAGTCTACAACGTGCCTCTGTCAAATTTTATAAAGAAGCTTCAGACTTCATAAGGTGGACAAAACGTAATTAGGCATGCAGAGTTATCTCAAAGAAACAATACAAGCTTCAGATGAAATGGTAGTGTCGTCGATCAATTCAGCTGGTGAACAGGATCTTCAAATAAATATTCAAGTTGTCATCTTTGAGTATCTAGTACTGCATGTTATTATAAATTCATGTGGAATATTATATTTCTGAATATAGACAATTTGATAAAATATCATGTTTTGGCACCCTAGCAGACTGCTTAGATTAGGATATCACATATTATGGATATTAAAGAAATAATGAATACAATAACATCAAAGCCTTTGTCCCAAATTAGGGTTCTTTGCTAAGGACAATATCCTCTTTAACATGAGAAATGCATACTAAAAATAATTTATTAATCCAATTGTAAGTGAAAAGGATCATCTAATGGTGTAACCGTGTAAGCTATGAGGAAAAAGAGTGGGCAACTGATGTGTCAATAACGGGGACATCCTTTCCATCATCTCTAAATAGTTCGTCGCTGCAGTCAAATAGAAATTGTGGAAAAGTAGAATTTCGTTTATAATCCAAAAGATTTTGTGAATGCTAGCTGGTTTGGTCCAATTTTTTATTAGCCCTTCTACTCCTACTAGACAAACTGTTTGTGTTGGATCCACATCCTCGTATCTACCAATCTATATTCAACATTTTGACTACTTTATTTGTAGGCATTGCACATAAATAACATACTTATAGAGGCATGAAACACTCTAGGGGTTTTATAGTATGCTAATAACAATTAAGAAGAAACTAGTTTAACTTCTATATAGACAATCATCAAAATGCGATCATCATTATTCAATAGTTCTACCATTAGAATGGGGTAGACTATGGAGCATAAGAAAGCTATATATTGGAGAGAGTTTTTATGATCGGCTCTCGAGCTGACCTCAACCATGTATGTTGCTATCAAATTCCTAGCCAAAGTAGCTATGAGCATGAGAGGGTCATGCCCTAAAAACTAGTCAACTAGCTGGCAGGTAGGTAGACTTATCTTTTGGATATGTACTTTAAGCTCATGTAACAAAGGAACACCCATCAATTTCCACTAGACTATAAGGAAGTCTAGACGAAAAGGTAAGTTGATACAATTTGCTATAGGGAATTGCTTTCATCTCTATGACACATAAGCCAAAGAGTGAAAGGAATGGCAAACCAATGTCAAAATGTGGTTAGCCGGACCCATTCTGACGAGAGAAGGCTTAGATGATGATGATGACCATTAAAATGTAGTCAAAGAATTTGTCAACATCCAAATTCCTGATGCCTTATGGAACAAGCATAAAGAAAGATGATAATGCCAGTCAATATATGTCAATCAACATCATCAAAAGCAAAGTTAAAGATTATGTTTACATGCAGGAACTACATTCTTAGATAGGACAATAAAATGACCACTGATAAGTTGAACTGATCACCTCCGCCGATCTTAATCCCCAGGTAAAACGGCGATGCTCTGGCCTAGCAGCCTTTGAATCCCATCCTCTGTATTCATATAAACTTGTAGAGGTGTACACACACCTAGGAACTCTCTGAAATGATGACTCGAGTGGAACGTTTCCACATGTAACAACCTGCAAGAAATTCAAATATAAGATGTTACTCAAGCAATATATACTGTATGTGATTAAGTTTGCCGTCTACTGGTGAACAAAGGACCAAGCATTCATGCATTATGTTATGCCAATTTGTTTGATATACTGTTTTCTGTTTTGAAACCATGGATATAAGAAAGGCAAGGAAGATACCAAAATAACTAGTCCAGCATGGGACCTATTTGTACATTACCAGGAGTCTGAACCCAAGAAATGACTATATCTGCTATAGTATAATAAGTCAATCTACCATTTCTAAAACAAGCTTCCACTCATAAAAGAAGTGTGAGCAAAAAGTTGTTTCCCTAATTGTGAGCTACTTACTAATGTCTTGGTTTTCCATTGGAAATAAAATAGAGATATAAAAACAAGTTGGTTAACTTAATCGCTAGATATAAGCATACCATCTGAGGCTAGCTTCTAAGAGTACCTAAAATGACAAGTGTGAATCTCAACTTGAACATATAGGAAATTCAACAAACATAGCACAAAACAGAAGCACCGTACATAATAGCTTGAGTTTAATTAATCAGTAAGAAGGTTATGCATCAACAACCAAAATTTCTCCAATGATCTTGCAGTATATACATACCCCAGAAACTTTGACATATTGGCCATCTTTTGCAGTCCTCAACTCAGCGTCAGGGTATTTTGTGATGAAGCCAATGATTCCTCTCCTTCCCCAACAAGTATTCCAGGTGAAAAGTGCGGCGACAGCACCAAAGATAATTATGACAACTATGAGAAGAATAGCATTGTGCACAGCTCCAAGAATAAATCCACCAGCAATAAACCCCATTACAAAAAGCAGAATCACAGACCAGAATATTGATTTGGGAAAGCTCTTCTTAAAAGAATAGTCCTCCTCTTGACTTAGTTTAGAAACAGCTTGATTGTGTACAATGGAGGGCCCATGGAACTTGAGTGACCCAGTTGAATCCAAAGCACCCGACACTTTCCGTGGGGCACCAGCAGAATTAAGTGGGCCAGAAGAGATAGGCCCAGATGTAATGAGTCCAGTGGTCGGGAGCATTGGAGGGATAGGACCAGAATTCTGCCGAACCATTGGGGTGACACCACCAGATTGAGGGCCAGATGACTTCTTAATTGAGTCCCCATGTCTATTTAGAGGTCCAGAAGTGGTTTTTTGTCTATTAGATCCTCCCGTAGCACCAGAACCAGGAATCCCTGCAGCTGAAACAGGGCCAGAAGACCGACCACTAGAGTTGGGCATTACAGGTCCTGAGTGAGTGCCAGCACCTGCAAATGATCCGGTCCTAGAAGGAGCACCAGTAATAGGTCCAGATTTCCTTGACTTGGAGTGCTCCACATGAGCCTCAAACATCTTTCCTAGTTCTCCAGACTTTTTTATGTCTCCACCGGTGTATGGTACAGCTATGGAACTCATAGTTGGGGGCTTCTCTTTTGCCTGCTCAGGCCGACCTGAGACATAAAGCCCATTGCTGAGCTGATGCGACGGAAATCTGGAGCCCATGGAGTTCGAATTTAGAGATTCACTAGTTAATCCTCTGTTGGCCTCCAAACAGTACTCTTGGTTGATTATCCGTAAAAAGTTAAAATTAGGGTTCTAACCATATGTTTCAACACTATATATCTGAAAGTGAAACCATGCAAAGCTTAGCCAAGCAAACATAAAAGAACAGAAATAAGAATAACATTAAAAAAAACTTAAAGAGAGTTTAGATAAAGTATTCAACTATCTATCTTTAAAGTTCAATCAGCTTCATAGAACTAAAAATGGCAACTATCGTGTGAGACATTTTGTAAATGTGCAATGAAGACCAGCAGATGCACCCATTAGGAGTTACTGAAAATAAACTTAAGTGCAGCATAGACTTAAACGTAGGGTTGCTGATAGACCCTGATAACCTGATGTAATCAAACTGAAGTTTTGGCTTTAGATTTCCAAACCAACAAATATGTCAGATCAGTTCTGGTATATGTTCCTGGACCCGAAACAAATATATTGCAGGTGAACGATTTAGCCATGTTGAGTATTACTCTGTTTAAAACTAATGAGAAGCAACATATAATATACAAAACTACGTCTAAATGTTTCAAATATTTCTAGTATTTTTAAATACTTTCATCATGTTTTGGCTTTTCAAAACAAAGAACCCGATACCCCGCCCAGAAACCACCGAAACTACTGATACCGATGCTCATAGCAAGATGTCCGAAACCGATTCTGCAAACCTTGCCCAAAACCTTCTCGGTCAGGTGTGGCTAGATCTCATTCCAACCGAATACCAATATTGTACAACAGAGTTAGTTTAAATATGATATCGACTATAATCATATCAAAATATTTAAGATACATGTTTACCAATATTATACAACATAGAGTTAGTTTAAATATGTATATTGACTACAATCATATTAAAATATTTGAGTTACATGTTTAAAAATAATAATAGATTGTATCATCTTCCACATAATTAAAATCACACCTATAACCATATTAATTGGTATGTTAGGGCATTATAGAAAGAAGTATCCATCAAGTACTTGAACCCGAGTGCTCGGTAGGTTATGGATACGCCCAAAGCTCGTTGGTTGTGGGTATTTGTACAACAGGAAACCAACCAATTGCCACCCCTAGATAAGTGAACTTGGATTGAGGCTGTTAATGGAATTTGATGATGTTAAAGAGACTACAGCCCTTAAGAAGTGACTGGAAAATAAGGATTCATGTAGCCAACCCCAAAACTTCGGGATAAATACTTTTGTGCTACTGATGTTCTTGGTGTATTGTTATTGCTATTCTTGTTGTTGTTCTAGGCCTCAATTCTTTTTATTGAAAAGGAGGTATCTTATCTGGTTTAATATCATGAAATAAGGCTGTCCTACTTTTGACCACACTCTTCCAAACACGTAAAAAACCATCAACAAAATCTCTGACGTATTTCTCATTATAAAATACAGACATAGCAACAAAGATTTGGCAGACAAGTGAAACTCTGATAGTCATGCAAATTATTAAACAATCATTAGTTTTAACTTCTAAACCTGATATAGAGAAAGTAGAATGTAAAAAATCATTACATTCCCCATTTGTTATGCTCGTACTAACATATACAACTTATAGGAAAGGTAACAAATCCGAAATCAATAATTACTTCTTAAAGTAGCTTGGCACCGCCTACATAGAGAGCTAGCATAAGGATGTTTGGTTGGCTAATGGCGTTCTTGGTGTATTGTTATTGTTATTGTTATTGTTATTCTTGTTGTTGTTCTAGGCCTCAATTCTTTTATTGAAAGGAGGTATCTTATCATGAACTAACGCTTTCCTACTTTTGACCGCACTCTTCCAAACACGTAAAAAGCCAACAACAAGATCTCAGACCTATTTCTTGTTATAAAATACAGACATAGCAACAAAGATTTAGCAGACAAGTGGAACTCTGATAATCATGCAAATTATTTAACAACCATTACTTTTAAGTTTTAACTATTGAACCTGATATAGAGAAAGTAGAATGCAAAAATTCATCACATTCCCCATTTGTCATGCTTGTACTAACATCTACAAGTTATAGGAAAGGTAACAGTGAAATTTGGAGAGGAGAGAAAGAGAAAAGGAGGAGAAGAGAGAATATGAAAAAAAAAAAAGAGTGCAAGGACTTAATGCCTATGTTGCACCTCATGTATATTTAGATAATATGCATCCCACAATTACTTCATTGTACCCACATAAGATAAATAACAATAATAACTCTAATAGTAACCAATCTGAAATCAATAATTATTCTTAAAGTAGCTTGGCATCGCCTACATAGAGAGCTAGCACAAGGATGTTTGATTGGCTGTAAGTGGACATCCTACGACATTTGTTGCACCATTTCCACCAATTACAATGTTTGGTTTGATGTAAATGGTGGAATTGGTGCAACAAATGTTGCATAATTTCCTTCATGAACTGTAACATTTGTTGAGGCCAAAATGGTCAGAACACCACTTACGACAACAAATGCAACATCATTTAAATCATTTACAATTATTCTCTCTTCATTCAATGTAATAATATATGCCAATTTCATTCAGTGAAATAAAAGACACGTTCGGAAATTACAATAATACAATACCAACCAATACCTAGAACTATGTTGAACAGGCATGAATATGACAAGACATGGTTCGGACATGACAACACACTTACGCAGCACCAATTTTCAGAGCTTCTGTGTTTCCTATGCCCAGAATCACATCCTGAAACATAAGCCACAAGGAAAACACCATTTTGGAATATACACCAAGTAAATCCTAAACCAGTTTCACATCCACATATTATAGTTCTATTGACCAACCCATCATCTTCGAATTCCATCTCAAATTTTCCGGTATAAAGAATGTGCTATGATTTGGAACAACCCCACAATAAATAGAAAATTAAAACAACCAACTCCGATTTGGCATCATAGTAAGCAACAACCAGAACCAATCCAACATAACATCACAATTTCATGCATTTCCCACACGGATCACTCAGAAAAAGCTATCATTTTGGACACTAGAAACGCCAATTATCACCAAGATTCAAACTTTTTGACAGATGGCTTTCACACAGAAAACCCAGATCCAAAATCTTGTTTCCCACCAGAACCTCACTCCAAAATCAACCTTTTTGCAAGAACCGTGTAGCCACCAAAAGATCAGAACACTATAGAACTACTTTAACACATATTTTTATGACAAATCTGGCCTTCATTCAGAAAACCCAGATCCAAAACCTAGTCTCCCACCGGAATTTCAACCAAGATCCAATCTTTTCTACAAGAACCAACAGAAAACTGAAAAAAACGCATCTTTTTCCACTTACCAGATCCTAGATTTGAGAGGAGAGGAGAGGAACAAGCACATTTCCATTTTCATTAAAAATAAGAATATAAAGGAAACATAGAGTAAAGCAGCCAAACAAAAAAAAAGTTGGAATTTTTACCAGTAAAGGAAAGAAAGATCAAGGGGGGCTGCTGGATGGCATTGGTGATCAAGAAGAGGAGAGAGAGAGATCTTGGTTTGGACCGTTTGGTTAGAGAGTGGAGGAGAGAGAGAGAGAGTTAAAACACACCTTCTTCCACCTCCCTCCAGCCTCCCTCTACTACTCTCATGTTCATTCTTCCTGCTGGCTGGGCCCCAGAACAAAATGACCAAAATGTCCCTTGGGTTTAAACGGTACTTTTGGTCATTTACCACTATTCCATTTGTTTCTTTTCTCCTTTCTGCTTTTGCTTGTGCCTTCATGGCTTCTTTTTGAGTATTGGAAACTGACATTCTTTATTTGGATACATCCTTCAAATCTTCTTTACTTGTTTACAAGTTTCATATTGCTAAGGAACTTCTGTATTTTTTTTAAGATACAGAAAAGAAGAGAAGAAAAAGAGGTATGAGGATTAGAATAAAATAGAGGTAAGATCAGGGGCGGTCCTGGTCCAGGGCAGGCCGGACGACGGTCCAGGACCTCCTGACGAAAGAGGGCACCAATATGGAACTGTCTATAATAGAACTAGTATGTATCATGTGCTCTTTTTAACAAAAAATATTGTGGTGTAGTGGTTATAATTCTAAATTTATATTTAAGATGTCATTGGTTCAAATCTTGACTACAACCAAATTTTATTTTTATTTTTTATTTTTTTATATTATGTATGAGGGTCCATTTTGGATGTTTTGCCTTGGGCCTCCAACAGCTCAGGGCCGGCCCTGGGTAAGCTAACATCTCGTGTGATTTGAAAGACTTGAGTCGAATTTAGAATAAGTTGTACAAATGTCACTCCCCGATCCTGGAATACGTATTTTAATACGTAAATCGATAATTTGTATTTATCTTGTATTTATACTATATTTATTATGCAGTATTTCTTCATGCATTTCCCAAAATATTCGACAAAATATTATTTCGTAATTTATTTTCTGCATTTGGGCCTACAGTTTTGGCTCATTTGGGCAACCTATTTTTGGTTCACCAATGGTTCATCATGAACCCTTTGGTTCATCATGAACCCTTGGGTTCAAGATCCTTATATATAACTCATCTCATTCTCTCTCCTCTCATTTTTTTCCTCTCATTTATTTCCTCCACCAACCAAGGCAAGTACCAACTTGCTCAAGAGATGGATCCATAAATTTTTGTCAATGTTTCTTACAAAATTACTTGTCAAAATATGTTCTTCTCCTCAACCTATACTAGTTTAGAACTTGAAAATTTTCATTTTGAAGCTTTGATTTTTGTAGATCTAAGTATTAATCATTTTCGGATTTCCTTGGTTTTGATCTATTTTTGTTGGGGGTTTTGTGGGTTTTGATGCTTCCATGTGGAAGAGAATTCAATTTTACTCAAGTTAGAACTTTGAAAACCTAGATTTGGTTTTGATTTGGTCAAGTTATGAGAATTGGAAGTTTTTGGTGTTCTTGAGGATGCTCTCGGCCTGGAGGAGAAGACCCTTCAGCCTGCGCTCTTTAGCGCAAGGTTGAACTGCGCAGCTCGTCTCTTGACGAATTGCGCAACCCCTCGGCCAGCGCATTGCGCTGAGCTGAACTGCGCTGGCGCTCCTTAGCTCCAGCGCCACCCGACCCAGCGCAAGTCAATCTGTGCGTGCTTGACTTCAGCGCAATCCATTCCCTGCGCAACCTGACCCTGCGCAACCTAACCATGCGTAGTCTGACCCTGCACAGTTTGATCCTGCACAGTCTGACCCTGCGCAACCTGACCCTGCGCGATCTGATCCTGCGCAGTCTAACCCTGCGCAGTCTAACCCTGCGCAGTCTGACCCTGCGCAACCTGACCCTGCGCGACCTGACCCTGCGCGATCTGACCCTGCGCACTCTGACCTGGACTCCCTTATATTTTTATATTTTCTTATATTATAGTGCTTATTTATATATATATAGGTGAATGTTTGTGTGTGCTATATATCCTTACGCCTTTTGTCCTGAGCATGATATGAGCACTAATGTGACCTCGGTGAACAAAGTGTTCCTACCTGATACATGTACCTGAATGTCCCAGTTCTTGTTCATGCTCGACAAATGACTCGTAACTCCACGTGGCGTATTTGCAATGATGCATTACACTAAGGAGGGTAGAACATGTTGACATACTGATTGACATGGATCCTCTTTGGGGTACTCGTACTTGAGTACGACTTTTAGGAGGATAATCATGCTGGCCACAGCATGTGAGTCCAAGATTTCACCTAAGGTTAAATTAGACAACTAAATATACTAGATGCATGGGGAGGGCAAAATCCCGAGATCGTGTTACACCAGCCGCCTTGAGATATTGTCTCGACGTGCCGGCTGGTCTCCACGGATACTGTGTCATCTGCAACAAGTGGATGACTGTATCCGATTAATTTCTGCAATATATTATATGTTTTGGCAAGGTAGCCTTACGAGGGACCTGTGCTCAATCATACCTGTCTACGCGAACCCCTGGGTTGGCTAGCCTTGCTGGAAAGATACGATATGAGGATTTCTAAATAACATAACGCGAGGATAACCTCGTCCCACTAGAAACTCGTAGACTTGATTGGCCGTGAAAACGACTTGCTTCTATCCTATTACCTTCCGTGAATAACTGAGGGAAGCGGACTGTCATGGTACGTGATCCAACCCATGTTCTTGTTTGATTGTTGGGTTGGTTATCGTACTATGACAGGCTGTGGACCAAAGTTATGAACGGAGACTTATTCTGGTTGTGAAGTGCTCCTTCTGTGAATGACTGAGGAACATGGTCTATCATGGTACATGATCCAACCCATGTTCTTGTTTGATTGTTGGGTTGGTTATTGTGCTGCGATAGGCTATCGACCGAAGTCACGATCAGGAGATTTTATTGTTTATACCTTTTAACTTATGCGAAAGTTATAGAGTACGACACGTCCCGACTCCATACGGCACCTTTTGTCCTTGTTTGGTTGTAAGGGTGCCATATGGGTTCGAAGATGTAGCGCTACCCCATAATAGTAGCATAAGTATTACTATTATCAATCATTCTATTAACTGGGTTTTTAATCTTAACTCTTGTGCCCCTTTGGCGGTACTTGCTATTCGGGGCTGACCCCGCTGATTTTGTTTGGCCAGATCTCGTAGCAGAGCCTGAGGACACCATCTTCCTCCCTGACATCCATGGTACATACTAGGAGCATGGCGGTTCGGGGACTCGAGTGGGTTTCTTCTCCACCACTCCTGCTTATACTTTTGCGACGTTTAGCCACCGGCACCTGTTAGCCGGATTACTTGATATTTTGTGTCAGTACATAATTGTAATTAAACAGACTGCAGCTGTGTATAATTTTGTACTCTTGACTCTCTGAGACAGCTAAATTATAAAGCTAGTCTCTCATGACCATTTTGATGAAGCGTCGGGGATGCCTTACTGCTTTATCTTTAATGTTTATTTAATTGCTGATGTGACTTGATTGATTGAGATATAGAACTCTGTGGGACCATAGGAGACTTGATTGTAGTATGTACCCCCTAGTCTCTCGACAGCCACGATCGCCGTATGACATTACGTACCTCATATGGAGTAGCTGGCCTAGTCCGTCTCCGTATTTCGGTACTGGGGCGTGACAAGGTTTTAGTGGTGGCCCATGCAAGTCTCTGTTTTTCAGACTTGTGGGGTATTGCGAATTATTAGGAGTCTCAATCAAAACTTGTTCCCCTTGAAATTCTGTTTCAAATTCTCTGTCCTTGCCTTGATCTCCAACCTGACTTGTATCCTCGAAATCTTCCTCGTCCAGACTTGATAATCTTATATCTTTCTCTATAGGGGCGCTTCATTCTCAGTAGCGGGTGAAGCCCATGAGGAGGAGCAGCGAAAGCATGGCTCGACTGGGCACCAGCAGGGGAGAGAACCTTCCCCAGGGCAGACACGAGCAGAATGGAACCAGAGGCAGTGCAGTCGCAGGTTATTGAAACTCCTGCAGCACCAGCAGTGACGGCAGCACCAGATGCCATAGCACTCCTGGAGATCATCCGGGGGATTCTTGTCACTCACCAACAGCAACAGACTCAGCAGCAGGAGCAGAACGTATTGCTGAACCAAGGGATTCAGTTAGCTCTTGAGAGGAGTGCCGGGGTTGACTCGGGAGCATCAGGAAGGTTCCGTCGCTTGAACCCGAGGTATTTTGACGGCACGGAGGATGCCATCACTGCGGATGCATAGATTCAAGACATTGAAGCCATTCTTGTGGCAGCCAAGGTTTCAGATGATGAGAAGGTTGATCAGGTCAAATTGGTACTTCAGGATCTTGCCCACGACTGGTGGGCATCAGAAGAAGTTGGTATAAGACGCCCTGTTCGTTGGACCACCTTCAGTGAAAGATTCAAGGCCAAGTATTTTGGCGTGGTAGCTCGATATGAGCTCCAGCAGAAGTTTATTAGTCTCAAGCAAGCAGGAAAGATCGTAGATGGGTATGCAGCAGAGTTCTGCAGATTGTGCTGTTTCGCAGCAGCAATGGTGGCAACGGAGCTAGAGAAGGCTATGAGGTTCCAGCAAGGACTTCATTTAGAACTATTACAGCTTGTGGAGGGACACGACTACCAGACATTTGATGTTGTTTTGACGACCGCTTGGAGGCACGAGCTTACCCAGCAGAGGTTGGCATCGAGGACAGGAGGTCAGAAGAGGTCCCATTCCCAGGTTGGAGAAGGAATACAGCGAACATCGGCACCAGCATCCGGTGTACGTATTCATGATGCGGGAGCACCGCGGAGGACGGTCGTGTCAGCTAATACAGCGCCAGTTCGGCATCAGCAGCCGAGGAACCAACAGCAGCGTCAGGGAGTACCCCAGGGCTGTACATTCTGTGGAAAGGCAGGGCACACGAGGGAGGTGTGCCGGTCAGCGAATGGCTTATGCTTGAGGTGTGGTAGTTCAGACCACCGTATCTCCACTTGTCCTGTGATGCAGAGGCCAGGAGGGCCAGCTCAGCAGTTTCCAGCATTGCCAGCTCCGGTGGCAACCCCGAGTGGAGGGCCAGTGTTAGCAGTAAGGCCCCTAGCCCAGCGTCTACCAACGCAGGCTCAGATGTTCCGCCAAGCACAGGAAGCCGAAGGCCCTCAGAGGCAGCAACATCATGGTCGAGGAAGGCTGTAACAAGGAGCTCAGCGGGGCCAGGGCCAGGCTCTCACATTATCCTTGGGAGAGGCTCTAGCGTCTAGTGACGTGGTGGCAGGTAAAATTCTCGTCACCTCATTTCCCGCTGTAGCATTATTTGATTTAGGCACTACTCATTCATTCATCTCTGCACAATATGCTACACGGATCGGATTAGAGTTTGAGGCATTGCCGGAGAGGATGGATATACTCACCGGCAATGGGCTCGTAGAAGTTAGCAGAGTGCGCTTTTTATGTCCGGTAGAGGTGTGTGGGCATTTACTGCCCGCATCATTGATTGAATTCCCTATGGGAAATTTTGATGTTATTCTTGGCATGGACTGGTTGAGAGACAGTCATGCGACAATTGATTGTAGAGGAGGTAGGGTCATATTCAGCGTTCCTGGGATGGAACAGTTCATCTTTACTCGAACCTTGAAGAATCAGGCCGGAGGCGTCATCGCAGTAGCAGTGTCAGAGCTAGGACAGATTCCGAGAGTTGTCGAAGATTTTCTTGACGTCTTCCCTGATGAGCTCCTAGGGATACCCCCAGTCAGAGAGGTAGAATTTAGCATTGAGTTGAACCCTGGAACGAGGCCTATTGCAGACAGAGTTTACAGAATGTCGCCGTCAGAACAGGATAAGTTGTATCAGCATGAAGAAGAGTTGAAGTCTAAGGGATTCATCCGAGACAGTAAATCGCCCTGGGCCGCGCCAGTGATTCTAGTTCCCAAGAAGGATGGGTCGACGAGGATGTGTATCGACTACCGCAAGCTGAATGCAGTAACAGTGAAGAATAAGTACCCACTACCAAGGATTGATGACCTGTTTGACCAATTGAGCAAGGCCAGCGTCTTTTCCAAGATCGATCTTCGGTCGGGATACTATCAAGTAAGAGTCCAGGGGCAAGACATACCGAAGACATCATTCAGATCTAGATATGGGCATTATGAGTTTTTAGTAATGTCCTTTGGACTAACCAACGCCACCGCAGTATTCATGGATTTAATGAACCATATCTTTCTGCCGTATTTGGATAAATTTGTGGTGGTGTTCATAGATGACATTCTTGTCTATTCCAGTAGTGAAGAGGAGCATGAGAAACATCTTAGGACTGTCTTACAGACATTGAGGGAGCATCAACTTTATGCGAAGCTTGACAAGTATGAATTCTGGTTAGACCATATTTCGTTCCTGGGACATGTAATTTCTGGAGCAGGAGTGTCAGTGGATCCGAAGAAGATTGAGGCCATAGAGCATTGGCTGGTCCCGAGAACGGTTGCAGAAGTGCGAAGTTTCTTAGGATTAGCTGGTTACTACAGAAGGTTCGTGGCGGACTTTGCCAGGATCTCTGCGCCCTTAACGCGTTTGACGCACAAGGACGTAGAGTTTGTTTGGTCAGCTAGTTGTCAGGCATTATTTGAAGAATTGAAGAAGAGATTGATCTCAGCCCCGATCTTGACACTTCCAGTAGGAGCGGGAGGCTTTACAGTATATTGTGACGCATCAGGGAAGGGTCTTGGATGTATATTGATGCAGCACGGAAAGGTGATAGCATATGCGTCTCGGCAGCTTCGAGACCATGCGAAGAATTACCCGACACACGATTTGGAGTTAGCAGCTGTGGTGTTTTCACTCAAGTTGTGGAGGCATTATTTATACGGGGATCGGGTAGAGATCTATACTGATCATAAGAGTTTGAAATACGTGTTCACGCAGCGAGATTTGAACATGAGGCAAAGAAGATGGTTAGAACTGCTGAAGGATTTTGATTTAGATCTTCAGTATCATCCAGGCAAGGCGAATATAGTTGCAGATGCACTGAGTAGGAGAGGCAGTGCCTTTATCTTGACCTCGCAGAAGCATATTTTAGAAGATCTTCAGAGTATGGGAATCGAAGTAGTCTTGCCAAGGGATATAGGAAGAATGACCAGTATACAGATTCAGTCAACCTTAGTAGAGAGGATAAGGACAGCACAAGCAGGAGATCCACAGATTCAGAAATTGCGGTCGGAGTGTGAATCAGGCCGTAGGAAGGAGTTAGTGATTCATGAAGATGGTACGCTCAGGTTTGGAAACAGACTCTGTGTACCGAGTGGAGACCTTCGGCAAGAAGTTATGTCCGAAGCTCATAGTTCTATTTACTCCATTCATCCAGGAGGAACGAAGATGTATCGAGATATCAGGCAGTACTTTTGGTGGAATGGCATAAAAAGAGAGATAGTGAGATTTGTATCCAAGTGTCTGGTATGTCAGCAGGTGAAAGCCGAGCAGCAGAGACCAGCAGGGTTGCTACAGCCACTTTCTATCCCAGAATAGAAATGGGAGCACATCACGATGGATTTTGTGACCGGTTTACCTAAATCCCCGACTGGTAAGAATGCAGTCTGGGTAATAGTAGATCGACTCACGAAGGTCGCTCATTTCATTCCCTTCCGAGTTGGACAGACTACTGAGCAGATTAGCAGAAATGTACATGAAGCAGATAGTAAGGCAGCACGGTGTTTCAGTTAGTATAGTATTAGATCGGGATACGCGGTTTACTTCCCATTTTTGGCGGAGCTTACACCAAAGTTTGGGAACCAAGTTAAGATTCAGTACTGCTTATCATCCACAAACCGACGGACAATCAGAAAGAACCATCCAAACGTTAGAAGATATGCTACGGGCGTGTACCTTGGATTTTGGCGGATCTTGGGAGGATCACCTTCATCTAGTGGAGTTTTCCTATAACAACAGCTATCAGGCTAGCATTCAGATGGCCCCGTTCGAAGCATTGTACGGAAGGAAGTGCATGTCCCCTTTGGCATGGGACGACGTCGGAGAACGAAAGTTGTTGGGGCCAGAGATGATCACGCAAACTGTGGAGATAGTTAAGTTGGTCAGAGAGCGCCTTCGAGTTGTACAGGACCGACATCGTCATTGGGCAGATCAGTATCGTAGGCCTCTAGAGTTCAAAGTTGGCGACCAAGTGTTTCTGCGGATTTCGCCTACTCGGGGTATCATCAGATTTGGAACCCGAGGAAAGCTTAGTCTAAGATACGTTGGTCCTTTTGAGATTCTCGCTCGGGTAGGCGATGTGGCTTATCGACTTGCCCTTCCGCCTTCGTTAACTGGCATACATGATGTGTTTCATGTGTCCCAATTACGTGGGTATGTCCCGGATCTGAGTCATGTCCTCGATCATTTTGAGTTAGTTGTTGGTACCGACCTAACTTACGAGGAACAACCCGTGTCTATTTTAGATCGACGAGAGAAGGTACTCAAGAATCGGAAGATAAGCCTTGTCCGTGTTTCTTGGAACCATCATTCTTCGGGAGAGTCAACCTGGGAGCGCGAGGACGAGATCAGATCTCGATATCCGCATTTGTTTGACTAATGAGGTATATTTTTACGCCTTATTGACACGATTCTATGCTTATCTGTACCTGCTTGTTTTGCACTTTGTGATGTATAATAATAACTGCTATGATAGTTAACTTGTATATGATTGTGCCTTGCTTGCCCTGATTTCACTATCATGTCTTGGCTGGAATTTCGAGGACGGAATTTTTCTAAGAAGGGAAGAGATGTCACTTCCCGATCCTGGAATACGTATTTTAATACGTAAACCGATAATTTGTATTTACCTTATATTTATACTATATTTATTATGCAGTATTTCTTCATGCATTTCCTAAAATATTCGACAAAATATTATTTCGTAATTTATTTTCTGCATTTGGGCCTACAGTTTTGGCTCATTTGGGTAACCTATTTTTGGTTCACCAATGGTTCATCATGAACCCTTTGGTTCATCATGAACCTTTGGGTTTAAGATCCTTATATATAACTCATCTCATTCTCTCTCCTCTCATTTTTTTCCTCTCATTTATTTCCTCCACCAACCAAGGCAAGTACCAACTTGCTCAAGAGATGGATCCATAAATTTTTGTCAATGTTTCTTACAAAATTACTTGTCAAAATATGTTCTTCTCCTCAACCTATACTAGTTTAGAACTTGTAAATTTTCATTTTAAAGCTTTGATTTTTGTAGATCTAAGTATTAATCATTTTTGGATTTCCTTGGTTTTGATCTATTTTTGTTGGGGTTTTGTGGGTTTTGATGCTTCCATGTGGAAGAGAATTCAATTTTACTCAAGTTAGAACTTTGAAAACCTAGATTTGGTTTTAATTTGGTCAAGTTATGAGAATTGGAAGTTTTTGGTGTTCTTGAGGATGCTCTCGGCCTGGAGGAGAAGACCCTTCAGCCTGCGCTCTTTAGCGCAAGGTTGAACTGCGCAGCTCGTCTCTTGACGAATTGCGCAACCCTTCGGCCAGCGCATTATGTTGAGCTGAACTGCGCTGGCGCTCCTTAGCTCCAGCGCCACCCGACCCAGCGCAAGTCAATCCGTGCGCGCTTGACTTCAGCGCAATCCATTCCCTGCGCAACCTGACCTTGCGCAGTCTGATCCTGCGCAGTCTGACCCTGCGCAACCTGACCCTGCGCGATCTGATCCTGCGCAGTCTAACCCTGCGCAGTCTAACCCTGCGCAGTCTGACCCTGCGCAACCTGACCCTGCGCAACCTGACCCTGCGCACTCTGACCTGGACTCCCCTATATTTTTATATTTTCTTATATTATAGTGCTTATATATGTATATATAGGTGAATGTTTGTGTGTGCTATATATCCTTACGCCTTTTGTCCTGAGCATGATATGAGCACTAATGTGACCTTGGTGAACAAAGTGTTCCTACCTGATACATGTACCTGAATGTCCCAGTTCTTGTTCATGCTCGACAAATGATTCGTAACTCCACGTGGCATATTTGTAATGATGCATTACACTAAGGAGGGTAGAACATGTTGACATACTGATTGACATGGATCCTCTTTTGGGTACTCGTACTTGAGTACGACTTTTAGGAGGATAATCATGCTGGCCACAGCATGTGAGTCCAAGATTTCACCTAGGGTTAAATTAGGCAACTAAATATACTAGATGCATGGGGAGGGCAAAATCCCGAGATCGTGTTACACCAGCCGCCTTGAGATATTGTCTCGACGCGCCGGCTTGTCTCCACGGATACTGTGTCATCTGCAACGAGTGGATGACTGTATCCGATTAATTCCTGCAATATATTATATATTTTGGCAAGGTGGCCTTACGAGGGACCTGTGCTCAATCATACCTGTCTATGCGAACCCCTGGGTTGGCTAGCCTTGCTGGAAAGATACGATCTGAGGATTTCTAAATAACATGACGTGAGGATAACCTCGTCCCACTAGAAACTCGTAGACTTGATTGGCCGTGAAAATGACTTGCTTGTATCCTATTACCTTTCGTAAATAACTGAGGGAAGCGGACTGTCATGGTACGTGATCCAACCCATGTTCTTGTTTGATTGTTGGGTTGGTTTATCGTACTATGACAGGCTGTGGACCGAAGTTATGAACGGAGACTTATTCTGGTTGTGAAGTGCTCCTTCTGTGAATGACTGAGGAACATGGTCTATAATGGTACATGATCCAACCCATGTTCTTGTTTGATTGTTGGGTTGGTTATTGTTCTGCGATAGGCTATCGACCGAAGTCACGATCAGGAGATTTTATTGTTTATACCTTTTAACTTATGCGAAAATTATAGAGTACGACACGTCCCGACTCCATACGGCACCTTTTGTCCTTGTTTGGTTGTAAGGGTGCCATATGGGTTCGAAGATGTAGCGCTACCCTATAATAGTAGCATAAGTATTACTATTATCAATCATTCTATTAACTGGGTTTTTAATCTTAACTCTTGTGCCACTTTGGCGGTACTTGCTATTCGGGGCTGACCCCGCTGGTTTTGTTTGGCCAGATCTCGTAGCAGAGCCTGAGGACACCATCTTCCTCCCTGACATCCATGGTGCATACTAGGAGCATGGCGGTTCGGGGACTCGAGTGGGTTTCTTCTCTACCACTCCTGCTTATACTTTTGCGGCGTTTAGCCACCGGCACCTGTTAGCCGGATTACTTGATATTTTGTGTCAGTACATAATTATAATTAAACAGACTGCAGCTGTGTATAATTTTGTACTCTTGACTCTCTGAGACAGCTAAATTATAAAGCTAGTCTCTCATGACCATTTTGATGAAGCGTCAGGGACGCCTTACTGCTTTATCTTTAATGTTCATTTAATTGATGATGTGACTTGATTAATTGAGACATAGAACTCCGTGGGACCATAGGAGACTTGATTGTAGCATGTACCCCCTAGTCTCTCGACAGCCACGATCGCCGTATGACGTTACGTACCTCGTATGGAGTAGCTGGCCTAGTCCGTCTCCGTATTTCGGTACTGGGGCGTGACAACAAATCTTTTTTGTTCTTGATCGCTTGGACCGGTCTTCATCAAAGATAGATCGAATGACCGAGTCCAAGGCTCCCTAGCCTAGTGGTAAGGGAGGGGGGCTCACTCGTGGGAGGTCACGAGTTTGAGCCCCCACCCTAGCGTGGGACAACTCGTGTCCTTTTACATAAGAGATGTAAGAAAACCAACTTTGCTAAATAAGTCATTATGTGTATGAAAAAGAGCATGAGTTCAACACCTAGAGGCCTTATATATATATATATATATATATATATATATATATATATATATATATAAGATGCATCATATTTCGGATGCCCAAAAACTCTGGACCGACCATGTTGATCGGTGTCCGAGTTCTCTAGCCTAGTGGTATTAGAGCGGACATCCGGAGGGACCGACAAGGTTTGAGTCCCCCAATTGTGTGTGCGCGTGTGTTTTCAAAAAAAAATGTTAGAATTATTCAATAATATGGGCCACACATGTAAAATTAATTGTGTTGGACTATCTAAATAATTAAGCCAAATTAAAGTGGTCTATTTGGAAAATTGGCTTAAGGGTATAATTGTCATAGAATTAATGTGTAGATACCGAAAATAAATCTAATTTGATGAGGGGCCAAATTAGAAATATCAAAACATATAAATATATGTATTCATTAGGGTTATGGTCCCCAACTTATACGGCCACCAAAAGAGAGGTTTTTTCTTTTTTTCTTCTGCATCCCCATCAACAGAAAGAGTGGGACAAAGGATTCAGATTCTTCTTTAACATTAAGGGTCGTAGCAAGTTGGAAGATCGAACCCCATAAAAGGACGACCGCTTCAAGATCCATCAAGCCTAGCAATGGATTCAGGTATGCTTCCACAATTTAATTTATGTTCACCATCTCATGAATCAACAGGCGTTATGTAATTTCTAACAAGTGGTATCAGAGCCTACCTGTTTGATTTATGAGATCAAAATTTTAGAATTTAATTTTTTGTTGGATTCAGAACCCTAGATTGTTCAATCTAATTTAATTTAAGGTTCCGATTGTTTCGATCAAAATTTATTATTGTACCAATCTTTTCTTCTAAAAGACTTTTTTTTAGACAAAAGATCTTTATATTCATTATTATATTTTATAATGGATTCAGTTTAGAATCGGCACATAAGCTATTAGTGTTGGATTTGTTTATTTGATGTTTAAACAAACCGTTTATAGAAGAAGCATGCATGGATTAATAAACTGTTGTTTACTTTATAACCGACATCTTCCCAGATCCATACTTGTGCATTACCATAGTCTTAGTACTTGTAATTTGGAAACTAGTAGATGAAATCTGCAATTGATTTTCCAACCTAATTTTGACGAACTGTATAATATATGGTTTCCGTGAAGCTCTTTTTCTCTTCACATTCCTATATAATGTATGGTTTTCCGTGAAGTATATATATAAATATATATATTAAAAGCTTGTTTAGGCTTATATTGGTTTCCATGACTGCTAATGGTAGTGGATATTTATTTATATTTGAAAAGTGGATGAAATTGAATAGTAAAGCTATTATTCAATTCCACAACTTTAAGTCATTGTCATGTCCATCTCTCTGGATGAGAGTGGTTCTTTTAACTCATGAGCCTTAGTTGGGATTATTGACAATCCAAGACCTGATATTGTGATTAATTGTTTAATTTTGCAACTGGTCATGGTTTCAATTACATTATAAAATCTAGATTTTTGAAAGGTTTGATATGGTATTCGGCTCTGGTGATGATGTAATCTTTATGGATTATTTGATATAATCTGTTGATCAATTTATTCAGTACAATCTAATCTGTTGATTATTGATTATTTAAATTTAAATATGCATGTACATGAGGATTTATGATTATTTAATTTAAATAAGCATAAAAATTTGGACATGATTCAGTTTTGTAAAATTTAGTCAACATTCAAATTTTTGATATCTTTTGTGACTAGCAATAGTTGTCTAATATTCTAAGTAGACTCATTGAAACAAGATGTCGCCAAAGTGACATCTCTTGCGTAGATAGCCTATGAGGAATGTCGGATGTTTGTGTGTGTATATTCATACGGGTATTAATCGGCCCAAAGAAAGGTTAATATTTGGCCGAATTGCACACATACTTGTTGTGATAAATGTGTGACAATTGTAAGGTTTACATGTGAATAATAACCTGATCCAAATATAGGCTTATTATTTGACATGACTTATTGTCAAGGTTTGATCATTACACTAAGAGTACCACTTGCAGTTAATATCACTGTCCAAAGACTTGTTATTAATGATGTACTAGGTATCTTGAGATGGGGTTCACCATTATTTAAATTTGTTTGACTATATTTTACTCTTTGGTTATTAATTAGTGCATGTCATTTTTTTGTTCTCTTTACAATTAATATTGCTAGAATATTTGCCAATAAGAATTTAACTTTTATGTTTAATGGGATAAACTTTAAGGACAAAAAAAGCAAAAAAAAAGAAAAAAAAAAGAATATAGTAGCTGCTAAGGGTCCAGCTCAAATGAAACAACAATATAAAACTAAAGGTTGTTTCTTTTGTGACAAGTCGGGACACATAAAGAAGAAATGTACAAAGTACCACGTATGGCATATAAAGAAAAGTATATTTCTAAATTTGGTCTCTTCTGAGGTTAATTTAGCTTTAGTACCAAGAAACTCATGGTAGTTAGATTCTGGTGGGACTACCCATATTAATGTTCTAGGCAAGGTTGCCTGAGTTACCGAAAGTCAATTGATGGTAAAAGATACATCTATATGGGTGACGGCAAATCGGTAGAAGTGGATGCAATAGGACATTTTAGGTTATTTTTAGGAACCGATTATTATTTGGATTTGATAGACACTTTTATTGTACCATCTTTTAGACGAAATTCAGTTTCAGTTTCCTTAATGGACAAATCTGGTTATCATTGTTCATTTGGAAATAATAAGTTTAGTCTATCTTTAAATCCAAATATTATTGGTAGCGGTTCTTTTAAGATTTATGATCGCCTATATTCAGTTGAAACTATTGCAGCTTAAATGAAACCTTATAAGTGGAGTCATGTGGTACTAAACACAAAATTAACAATAATAAAAAATTTAGCCTTATTATGACATAAGCAATTATGTCACATCTCTAGAAATAGAGTTGAACGACTTGTGTCTGATGAGATTTGGATTTTATTAACTTTATAGACTTTAATGTCTATATTAATGTGTAAAGGAAATATAGACCAAAGTTCAACTGTAAACAGCTACTTTATTGACTATGCTGACAAATCGAGGGGTTAAAAATTATACGGTCCCACACAAAGAAATTTTTTTGAGACGAGAAGTGTAATATTTTTTGAGGATGTTGAGTTTGGGGGAGAAATAAAGTCAGGATCATTGTCTTTGAGAAGGAATCAATTACGATTCCTACTATCACTTTTGACGATGTGTAGGATTCTATACCTGTCATGTCAAGAAGTGAATTCGGAGCCTCAATAAGATAATATCGAATTATCTCTATAAGTCGTTGTTGAGATACCTTAACAACGACAACGTAGCGGCACCACATTCAAGATAAGGTAATTATTTAAGGAACAAACTCAACAACCTTGTCACTCCCGTTTTTCGTTATACATATTTCCAGTATACGTGTACGGATTCCCGACCCGTATTTTGACTTGTCTATCATGGCTTGGTTTGGTCTTGGTTTAATCTTGACTTGGTTTAGCTTGCTTGGTTTATTTTGGTTTGGTTTTGGTTTGGTTTGAGATGGTGAGACTTACTATATAAGTCAACTCCACTCTCTCTCCTTCATTGTTTCTCATAACTCTTCTTTTTCCTCCATTACTCTCCCACCAACCTAGAGAGCTTAGGCAAGTGCAACTTGCTTCATGATGGATCTTCTATTTTATTGTTCTATCTTCTTTTCTACATGATTCTAAGCATCTTTAGGACTTGACATTTTTTATTTTAGTGGAAGGATTCTTGTAGATCTAAGTTTGTACTATTTTCGGTTTTCTTGGATTTTGATCTATCAAACTTCATTATTTTCAAGTTTTGATTGTTCTATGTTGTAGAGAATTCAATTTTACCCAAAATAGACCTTTGAAAAGTTAGATTTCGACTTGTTTTGAGGAAGTTATGGCCAAAATAAGATTTGGATATTTTTTAGTTTATTTGTCCTGATTCTGGCAGAGACGATGAATAGTGCCGCATGGCTTGCATAGTGCCGCATAGTTTATATAGTTCCGCATGGATTAATAGTGCCGCAGGAATGAATAGTATCGCATGGTTTGTATAGTGCCGCATGGATACATAGTGCTGCAGGAATGAATAGTGCCGCATGGATGCATAGTACCGCATGGCTTGCATAGTATCGCATGGCTTGCATAGTGCCACAAGAATGAATAGTACCGTATGGCTTGCCTAGTGCCACATGGCTTGCCTAATGCCGCATGGATGAATAGTGCCGCAGGAATGAATAGTGACGCATGGCTTGCATAGTGCCGCATGGATGCATAGTGCTGCAGGAATGAATAGTACCGTATGGCTTGTATAGTATCGCATGGCTTGCATAGTGTCGCATGGCTTGCATAGTGCCGTATGGATGGATAGTGCAGCAGGAATGAATAGTACCGCATGGCTTGCATAGTATCGCATGGATGCATAGTACCGCAGGAATGAATAGTACCACATGGCTTGTATAGTGCCGCATGGATGCATAGTGCCGCAGGAATGAATAGTGTCGCATGGCTTGCATAGTGCCGCAGGCTTGCATAGTGCTGCATGAATGAATAGTGCCGTATAGTGCCTATTTTGGCTGTTCTTGGCTATTTTATGTCCTATTTGGCTGATTTGTGTTTAGAATTTCTTTCAACTCCCAACATGAAAGTTGTAGATCTTTGTCTTGGCTTCAAGAATCTTCTTGTTTCACTTTAATTGGAGTTCATATGCGATTGATAACTTCAATCATAGTTTTAATCTTTTGGCATGTTTTCTGTACTTGACGTTTTGAGGTTTCTTCGACTGCAATAAATTTTTTAGCATGATTTAATGATCTTGTACAGTTAGAGAATGATTGACACCCTTTGTACACCTAACACTAGCACAAATTCAATTATTATTTTATGTCAATTAGTTATTTTTACTTATCCCTTCTCACATGTTAGGATATGTCTTTCCTTTCGAATATTTCTTATATGATATGATATGTGTTTCCATGCTTTTTTGGATTTATTGTACTTTACAATCTATGCCATATCTAGAATTTCTAAATAGTGACCCGTTGTGGTGCACTCATGATTTATGTCTTTTCTTTGCTTTATATGATAGTGATCCGTTGTGGTGCACTCTTGAACATGTATTTTTTTGCTTTACATGAAAGTGACCCGTTATGGTGCACTCTTGAACATGTCTTTACATGATAACTCTTAATAGTGACCAGTCGTGGTGCACTTTTGACAAGTAACTTGACATGATAATTCTTGATGGTGGTCCGTCGTGATACACTCTTGACATGATAAGTAATCTTGATAAGTAACCTAACATGTAATCTTGAATGCTATTGTGACGGCTATCTTGACATGCTGATTAATAACTCGTCTTGACACCATGGGTGATTGTTCTTGAATGTGCATGTGTAAGCTACCAGTCTCGTCTTGCATCATGTCTAGGACTTGCATTCCTGGTTACCACGGTCAAGGATTCATACTGAATCTGACTAGGTTAATGACTAGATTGATCAAGTAGTTCATAAAAAGATTTTCCAGTCACAGGCAATCCCGTTATCTGGGTGCTTTAATTGGACTTGTAGCCTGCCGTCGAGTAGGGCGCATTTCCATCACACTGTCATGTGTTGCACCCCCAAGTCACCATGGGATACATTTGTCTCCTGGATGATGTATCCACCTAATACAACTTTCAACCTACGAAAGGATAACTGGATAGCTGCAGGACTTGGGACTGTTAGAACATCTCATTGCATCTTGTTAGTAACTAGGCTTGTGATAACCCTAGTTAGTTAAAGTATCAAGCCGTACTCATTGCTTGGTCGTGATTGATGAATAGATTCTAGTCTTGTCTAGACCATGCCAGTACGTGGTTACTCCGGGACATTTTACAGTTTATGCTTACTTATCGATAATTGGTTAGAAACTAAGTTCTGTTCAGGCGAAGGGTTATAATTCCGATCCTTATTTGGTTTACGGGTTGTAGCTTGGTTACCGGAATAGTTCCTTAGTTAGCTTATCACCCTACTTTCATGCCTCCAGTTTTCTTGTTATTATTATGCTTTGTGTTCTAACTTGCTGGTTTTAGTTCCTAAGTGAAGCCTCCCTTGTGGCACTTGCTCTTTCTGTGGTCTGACCCAGCTGGTTTTGTATGGCCAGATTTCGGAGTAGCTCCCGAGGATATCCCTGCCTTCCAGCTAGATGGTGAACACTAGAAGAAACTCTGGCAATGAGTGGGTTTAATTTTGCTCTCCCGCTCTATTGTAAAATTATTCTTTTGAGGTGTTTAGCCGCCGAGCAAGTGTTAGCTCGTGTTGAATACTTATATATCTTGTCAGTCTACGGGCTGTAACATGATTAACAAATCCTAGGGTTGATCATGTATGACTGAAACTCTTGTTAGTCCTCGCATTTTGTACGACTAGCTTCATGATCATCTGTATATGAAATGTATGGGACGCCTTACTATTGATTATCTGATGGTCTAACATCTTGTAACTATTATTACTTGCTTGAGATTGAGTCACTAGGCTTGTTCTTGACCATAAGAGACTGATGGCTTGTAGATAAACCCTCATGCATCTAGACACCCGTGACCGTATATCGAGGTAGATTACACTTCTATATACGTAGCTGACTGTGTCTGCCCCCGCTCTCCAGTATTCTGGTTCTGGGCGTGACAAACCTCAAGAACCGATAGTATTTAAGATGGTCCACCAGAGAAAGGAGAAATATAATTTTGGATAATATTTGTCATATTTCTCTAGGAACGTGAGGAAGACTGTAGATACTGGAAGATGATCTAATCAACTTCCGTCAGGCCATGGAAAGTTCCAGTTCTCAAAGTGGATTCATACAATAAATAAGGAGTATAAGTCTATGCAAGACAATAAAGTTTAAGAACTTGTCCCATTACCAAAAGGTATGAAGTCCATTGGTTGCAAATGGACATTTAGAACCAAGAAGGATTCGAAAGGTCATATGGAGAGGTATAAAGTACGTCTTGTAGCTAGTGACTTTACTCAAAATTTTGGGATTGATTTTAAAGAGTTTTTTTTCTCTTCGGTATCTTTGAAAAACTCATTTTAAACAATCATAACACATATTACACATTTTGATCTTGAATTACATTAAATGGATGTCAAAACAGTATTTCTCAATGGTAACATTTATGAAACAGTTTATATGGTGTAACCAGAAAACTTTGTGTCGAAAGACCCAAAGAATATGGTTTGCAAATTGACAAAATCTATTTATGAACTTCAGCAAGCTCAGCAAGCTTCTCGTCAAAGGTACTTCAAGTGATTATCTTGTTTGGTTTTGAGATGAACACTTTTAAAGATTGTGTGTATCACAAGTTCAGTGGGAGTAGGAATAATTTTCTGGTTTTGTATATTGATTAAAGTATTCAATGCAAACCAGGTGACACCTCTCGTTAAAGGAGATAAATTCGGTCTCAATCAAGTGTCCTAAGGTTAGCCTTAAAATTAAGAAAATACAATAAATTTTTCCTTCATGATCAGTTGTAGGGAGTCTAATGTATGCTCAAGTACATACACGTCAGGATATTACGTACATATTATGATGTTAGGCAGATATTTAAGCAAATATGGATGGATCATTGGGTAGCAGCCAAACTACTTAATTAATTAATAGAGAACAAGAAATTATTGTAGAAGCATGGAATTTCACAACCAGAAAGCCCATACGCCAGACACTACATGCGCCAGAACTCAGACGAAGAACTTCACAGCAAAGTCAATAACTATAGACATTTGAAGAAGGACTTTTTATTTATATATAAAAGTCTATTACATGTCTAGAAAAGGCTGTACAA
Source organism: Iris pallida (assembly GCA_029216955.1). Taxonomy (NCBI): domain Eukaryota; kingdom Viridiplantae; phylum Streptophyta; class Magnoliopsida; order Asparagales; family Iridaceae; genus Iris; species Iris pallida. Next base: position 21,441,692 of record JANAVB010041620.1, read on the forward strand.
AGGAGAATTTCTACAAAGGAAAGAGCCTAAGTCTACAGCCAGCAGCCATCATGCGCCTTCAGATAAGGGCAGCGGCCACCATGCGTCTCCAGATAGGCGCAGCATCACTATGCGCCACCAATGAGGCGCAGCAGATATCATGCGCCTCCATCCAGGCGCATCCCATCATCTCTCCAGCAGCTCAGTTATGTGCATCCCTTCAGCCAAATTCTTCCAGCCAGGCTCACCTGGCCGAGCAGAGCCCAGTTATGTGCCGCTCTTCCAACCAGGCTCGCCCGATAAATGCTTCGACACAAAGCATTTAACCCTCTGGCTGGAACCAAGGAAGAGAAGAGCACCGCAAATGCTGTGGCCAGGGGAGGCTTCGAAAGAGCCTCCAAAGCCGAAGGAAGACCGTGATCGAAACCACGGCTAAAGGAGCAGCTTTCGACACGATCAAAGTGGGGAAACCCCACTTTGCAGGAAGAAAGAGCCTTGCACCGCCATTCCGATCTACGGCTCTTTCGGAATAACGGAGACGAGGCTCGAGCATCCCTATCTTTGGATGCAACAGGCACCTTCCGCCTGCCTCAGAAGCCCTCGACTCCGTCTTTTGGATGTAACAGTCACCTTCAAGTGCATTAAAGACAACACAGCGTCTCATCTTCACCCTCGGGAGCACTTCGTCAGCAGAATGCACCCGTATGTTCAAGTTCATATTGGAAGTATGTGAGGGAATGAGAAGCAAATCTTCTCTCCATGCCACTATTTATAGGCCGGGCAGATCAAACCCACGCGCCAAGTGGATGGCCCTCCGAATTCCGTGCAATGAATTTACATTAAATGGATGAACCGGACGCCTCGAATTCAGCCAAACGGCTATTTATAGCACTCGAAGAGCGAGACAGCCGCATCATTAAAAGACATGTCCGATGCGCCAGCCAGACAGCGCATCACACGGACGCGCCCTTCGGCATTAGGCGCATCACACAGACGCGCCCTACAGTACTCGGCGCATTATAGAGGGTGCGCCCCCACACATCTCCATACCGAGTGGAACGCCAACCGACGCGCCCACTCAGCTGTCCATCGAACGTCACCAACATTAAATGCTGAACTGACAGAGTTGGCAGCACGCCTCCCAAAGTCTGAACAGTTGACAGCTTTATTCAGAAAACGAAGCGTCGGCAACGTCAGCATCATCATGACTTCCGACGGCTACTGCCACGTGGCCACCCGCATGCGCCTCTACGGCCATGCGTCCACACCCGTATGTGCCTCTACGGCCATGCGTCCACACCCGCATGCGCCTCTACGGCCATGCGTCCAAACCAGCATGCGCCTCAAAAGCCATGCGCCTCAGACCCTTCACTGATCCCTAAAGACAGAAGAAGAGTCTCCGGTTGAAGTTTTGCATGCGCCTCAAAAGCCATGCGCCCCAGACTGATCTCTGATCCCGAAAGACAGAAGGAAAGTCGCCTGCATGCGCCTCAAAAGCCATGCGCCCCAAATGGTTTGTAACTCCTAAAGGTTATGAGCCGCAGCCTCCTCCTGCGCCCAATCCAAGGCGCAGCCCACCAGATCACTCCTTTCCACCAAATCCGAGATCTTCGAACCATGAGTCGACGACACGTGTCTTTTGACTCAACTCATCCAAGATTTCAGCAACGGAAAGATCTTCTCCCTGCTACGTGCCGGCTCACAACAGCAGTATGAAGAGTTCTCCCCCTCGATCAGGGCGCAGCATCCATGCGCCTCCATCAGCAACCTCCACGTGGCGTTCCCACACCGGCGCAGCCTACATGCGCGCATGAGCAGCCAGCCTGCAAAACTATAAATAGAAGGATCATCTCCTTCACACAGACACAGAGACTCAGAACATAAGACTCACAGAGAATCCACAACAGAGAATCACCGGAGAGGCAGTTCTAGACACTCAACGTCTTCCTCCTCTCGGCAAGCTCCAGCACCCAGAGTAATCAACACCTTCAGAGAACCGATAACCGCCGTCAGCCGGTCAACGGAGTCAACGCATTACCACTCGCTCCATTGGCACTAAGGACCCAGCTTAAACAAAAGTGTACTCCTAGGACTACATCTAAGTCCTATATTGTATCACTGTTCTGTTTGTATTAAGATTTCAATCAAAACAATTTTAATGGCAAACAAGCTGGCGACTCCGCTGGGGACCTCTTTCTCCTCTACCGAGAAAGTTGTGTCACAGGTCGACGACGTGAAGGTGGGCTCCTCCCACAAGACGCTGGTAGTGCGCCTCAATCAACAGGCGTACGAGGAGTTCATTTCTGAAGGAAGTGCGAGTCCTTCGAAGCGGCTGTCGAAGCCGAAGAAGACCCGCGCAGTCTGGGTGCGCAAAGTCGACGCCTCGGGCACCACCGTTGAAGAGGATGCGCCCGTCCAGCCTTCCCTTCCTGCTGACGTCCTCAGCAGTCAAGGTGCGCCCGCTGATGCAGCGCATCTCTCGGGGAAGCGTGCGGCTGACCACGTTCCCCAGCCATCTTCCTCTCAGGCGAGGAAGATACGTCGACGGAGCAGGGGCGCAGCCAATGCCTCGCGCATTACTTCTGATGCGCCACAACGAGCCTCTGTCTTCAACAGACTCACTCGCTGTAACGGCGAGGAGAATTTGGAGGCTGAGTACTATGCGCCCCAGCGGGCTGGTACGAAGAAATCTAAGGCGGCACGGGCCACGCGCCACAAACGTGCTATGCCAGCAGCCGGCCAGAGGCACGCGCTTACAATCACGCGCGCTGCCGATGGCAAGCTGTACAAGGTTGACTCAAGTGCTCCCGCACCGACAATGAGTCGACCTTCAAAGTCATCATCTCACTTGGGCAGATTCACTGCGTGCACAACCAAGCCGAGAGAGGCAAACTCAGTGGTCTTGAACTCCCGCGCCTCCTCTGGTTGTGCGTTTGAGGTCCGTTCAAGTCACTTCAAATGCTGTGGTTCCCCCACTACTGATCGTGATGCCTGCTTGGTATTAGATCAGGGGGCGCAGCACTCACCCGACCACCCCGGCGCTTGGCCCTGCCATGCGCCTGAGAGGGGTGTGAGGGTAGCACTCTCCTCCCACGACTTGCGCAACGTGATCACTCACAAGCGCCGGTCAGGAGAGTTGACCAACAAGCATGATGCGCCTCTCACGGGGCACACTTGTGCAGTGGTCACCATCAACTGCTGTTGCAAGACGGCAGTACCGCCAAAGCAGTCGGTCTTCCAACGGCTACAATCATCGACACCCCTCCGACATCGCCTTGGGACGAAGGTGTCAGCAGAAGAGGAACTAAAGATTGCGTCATGCAACGTGATCTCCAATTCCTTATCTGTCCGGAAGACGACTGCCAATTCCTCGTCTTCATCCAAAAGCCAGCCGAGGAAAACCAAGGCAGCTGTCACGACCTCTGGAGTGTTCGAAGGCACTCGGTCGAAGAAGAAGTCCTTGGAGGAAGCTGGGGGTAGCCAGACCCTTGTCGAGCCTCCTTCCGAAGACGAAGATGTCCAAAGCACAGCTGCGGCGGATCATCATCAAGGCGAAGATGGCCTCCCTGAAGCCCCTCAAAATGACGATGTCCTCCAGGACACCGCCGGGGGTAGTGCTGAAAACGAAGAGGCCCTTCAAGACAGAGCTGAGGGCAGTCAGGCCCTTGCAGATGCGCCTGTCGAAGACGAACTCCAGAATGTGGCTGGGGGTGGCCAAACACCAGGAGAAGTAACTCCCCCACATGAGAGCGAGGCTGAGAGCGAAGCCTCAACTAATCCATCCACTTTCGGCCGTGTCATGACAATATACATGACCGGGGGTGATCTTGAGGCTGATGCGCCGCCACAGGACATTGTCCAGCGCATAGACTCGCTAGAGGGAGGACTCAAAACCCTCTCTGTCTCAATGCAAGCACTGACTCAAGCAGTGTTTGAGATGCGGTCGGCCTTGATCAGGACACCTTCAAATGGTCCCGACCCAGGAGCCAATGGAGAGTCGAGTGTGCCCCTCCAGCGGACACCCTCAGACACAGAAGCACCCCGGACATCGGAGCCCTCAAACGCTCCACTCCAGGTAGTACCTCCTTCCCCGGCTCCTAGCTCCACGGAGGACGTGGTCGAAATGATCAAAGATCTGCGGGAGCGCTTCGAGTCCAAGAACAGGCAGGAGGAACGCCAGAAGATGGGCATTCCCCAGCCTTATCCCCTTGAGTGGAACAAGGTGGTTTATCCCCCAAAGTATAAACCACAAACACTCACGCCGTATGACGGGAAGGACTCTCCACGACGGTACCTGACGTACTTCCAGTCGCAGACAGGGCATCTTCTGAAGGAGGACGCACTCCTCACCAGCATCTTTGTTGGGGCCCTGAAAGGGGTGGCGTATGACTGGTACTGCAGCCTCCCCGATAATTCCATATCGTCCTTCGACGACCTGACACGCCTCTTCCTCGACCGCTTCTACGACGGTGGAAAGGACATGACGATGGCGTCTCTCATTGAGATACGCCAGAAGGACAAGGAAACGGTTCGGGCATTCATCGAACGCTTCCGTCAGGCCTGCTTCAGGTTACCTCCAGGCATGCCAGAACATGCGCTTCTCTCTGCTTGCAGTATGAACATGCTGCCTGCAGTAAAGCTCTGGCTTAACTCTACTCCCCCTCCCGACTGGAGCTCCCTAATCATTGAAGCTGAAGCTGCAGAAAAGAAGGCGGCCAATGCACGTCTTCTGGGTGTTAGCTTCCCCGCCTTTGACGATAAGGGGAAAAAGTCTGCAACCAACAACTCCGGACGAGAAACAAAGGGGAAACAGGCATTGACTGTTAATGCCTCGAAGGGCGCATCTGCGCCTACTCAAAAGCCTCCACTGGCACCAAGACCCAAGGAGGTTTATTCATTCAATGATGACGACACCCTGCAACTCTTTGAGATACTGAAGCAGGGTGACAAGATCAAGCTTCCGGACCCGAAGCGGCCCGATGAAGTCGGGAAGGTGGACAACCCAAGGTACTGTCACTACCATCGGTTTGTCGGACACCCGACTAAGGACTGCTACGTCCTCAAAAATTACATCCAGCGCATGATCAATGCGGATGTAATCTCCGTCGATTACGAAGAGAAGACGGTGTCAGCTAATGTGGTGTCACTTCAGTTCGGTACCTTGCCGCCGACTACCACACAAGATGGCGTCGTCCCCATCCCTAAGGCGACAATGGAGGTGGTGAATTTGCCACCCACCCGTGACAATGTGAGTGGACTTGTCCCACTCACCACATCTCGAGGAGAGGTCCTCTGGGTTCACCCCGACCTCGTCTCCGAGGTAACTCAACCGGAGGTACGCCCTACCTCCAAAGCAAAAGGCAGGAAGATCAAGTCTTGCCGCACGGTCTCTTCTTCAATGGAAGAGGCGCTTCCTGTGCAGACGCGTGCACAACAGAACTCCCAGCCCGGTGAAGCTGCCGCCGAAGTGGTGCCTCCTGGCACCATCCCTGAGGAGGGTCCATCCAAGCCCTCAGCAGCCAATAAACAAAAGCAAGTGGAGGCCCGTTTCGACAGACCTCTGCGGAAAGAAAATGCTTCGGGGGTAGCCAAGCCCCACAATTTTGACATTCTGGCACAACTGGCCAGTACTCCTGCACGCTTGTCTCTGTTCGAGCTCCTGCGTCTCTCCAAGGACTCCCGAGAAGCTCTCTGCGAAGCTCTGAAGGATGCCGAATCCTTTCTCAGTCAGGTCAAGCAACCTGAAGACCTACCAACTACTTGTGCAAACTGTCATTGTGCGGATGAAGTTATCCCAAACATAACCTTCACCCAATAAGACATGCTGCTCAAGCATCACCCGGCATAACCGACCGTTGTATTACACAGGGTACATCGGTTCGGTAAAGGTGAGCAGGATTCAGATCGATCCGGGGTCTTCCCTAAGCATCATTCCAAAGGCGCTGCTATCAAAGCTGGGGATCCCAATGTACCGGCTAGCGCCCTCCAATACGACCATCAGCGGCTTCAACACCAGCAAGAGCGAGCCACTGGGCAAGATCCGGCTGAAGTGTCACATCGGCAGCCTCAAAACTGAGGTGACTTGTTATGTGGTGGATGCCGAGGTCAACTACAACATCTTACTCGGACGACCATGGTTACATGAGTACATGGTGGTGCCCTCCACGCTCCACCAATGCATGAAATATGTATCCACCAACGGCATCATCCGGACGGAGTTTGCAGATATCGATCCCTTCAAAGGGATTGAGGCCTACTTCACCGATTCCGACTTGTACAAGCCACTTGACGAGGAGGAAGCCAACGACGCCGATGATGAAGCAGAGACGGCAACAGAGCCGGACTTGGAGCCCGAAGCGACTCCTGACGCCCCCTTGAAAATCCATCTGAAAGGGAGACCACCCCAGAAGGCGCCTCCAATGAGCATCAAGCTATCAGGAAAAGCGCCAGCTCGCGAAGCTCCCCTGAAGATACGCCTCAAGGGGAAGCCACCACAAACAGCGGCTCCCCTGGTGGTAAAATTACAAGGGAAGGCGCCACTCATCGAAGGCGCAACCGAGGCACCCCTCAAGGTGCGTCTTAAAGGCAAGCCGCCGCAGTCATCCAAGATGCCGGAGAGGGCTCACATAACCCTCTCAGACCCCAAAGTCAGAGCAGTGGAGGACTCTCCTGATCCGGCCCCAGTGCTTACAGACGAGGAGCTTGGCGAATATATCTCTGCTGATGTAGACGCACCCTCCTTCGACAATGTAATCCCACGGGATAAAATCTCGTACTTCATCAATAATAGAGTGTCTTTCAATTATTCTTGTCTTCCACACTGGAATGCCATGTATACATTAGACAACGCTCTACGGTCGTTGCAAACACAAGTAACGACCGTCTACCACAATCAAATAGTCCCGTCTCAAGGAGTCTTCATAGTCCCTCCACGAAGCCGAGACGAAGGCACCATCATCTCGGGCAAAATCGAGCATCGTCGGAACCTCCCGTCAATCGAGCCCGAACCTGATACCGGCAGAGTACAAGTCTATCGGTACACAGATGCGGCTAAGCACATCATCCAAAAGATGGGCTACGACCTGAAAAGCAATAAAGGCCTAAACTACGGCAAGGGTCGGCATCTCCCTGTCCGGCTTTCGATGCCCAATGGAAAGCCACAGGATTACTATAATCGGACTCGACGGGGGTTAGGCTATGTCACGCCGCCATCAACTCCAGAGAGTTCAGACGCAGAAGACATAGAACATTCCCACTCGTCGGAAGCATCGACGTGGGATTCCGATACCAGTATCGGATCAGTCTTCAGGAAAGTGCTGTCAGCTAACATGACATCGGCGTAACCTCAGAAAGATGAAGGCGAAGACCAACCGCCGGAACCCTTCGAAGAGGAACCCTGGGCTCAACGCCTAGGAGAACAATAGGAGTCTCGTTTTGAGTTACGAGAACCTCCCACCGAAGACGAAGTCGAGCAAATCGACCTCGGGGATGGGTCTTCTTCTAAACCCATCTTTATCAGCAAAAGCTTGGAAGGAGAAGACCGAGAATCTTTAGTCCAACTCGCTAAGGAGTATATCGACGTCTTCGCCTGGAGCTACGAAGACATGCCGGGTCTCGATCCACAGATCACGATGCATAGGTTGAACATCTTACCAGATGCCAAACCTAGCAAACAACAACAGCGACGCTTCCGTCCGGACATCATGAACGCCATCGATCAGGAGGTGGACAAACTCTTGACCAGTGGCTTCATCCGTGAGGAACAACACCCGGACTGGGTAGCCAACGTCGTCCCTGTCACCAAGAAGAACGGGAAGATACGAGTCTGTATCGACTTCAGGGATCTCAACTCTGCTTGCCCGAAGGATAAATTCCCGCTCCCAATCACCGATGTAATGATTGACAACACATGTGGCTTTGAACGCATGTCCTTCATGGACGGGTATTCAGGCTACAATCAAATCAAGATGTTCCCTGATGACGCAAAACACACGTCATTCAGGACTCCAAAGGGTGTTTTCTGCTACACAGTAATGCCCTTTGGCTTGAAGAACGTCGGTACAACGTACCAGCGAGCTATGAGCACCATCTTCCGTCAACATCTTCGCAAGACAGTTGAGTGCTATGTTGACGACATCGCAGTCAAAAGCCGCCTCAAAAGAGATCACCTACAGGACCTAAAGACGGTCTTCGATCTCATGCGGGCACATCAACTCAAAATGAACCCCGCTAAATCCTTCCTGGGGGTTTCTAGCGGCAAATTCTTGGGCTTTGTCATCACGGCAAAAGGCATTCATGTCGATCCCGAGAAGACTAAAGCCATCCTTAACATGGACCCTCCGAAGAACCTTCGAGAACTTCGGGGCTTACAGGGACGTTTGGCATACATCCGGAGGTTCATAGCAAACCTCTCCGGTAAATGTCAACCCTTTACTCAGCTCATGAAGAAGGGAGTCTCTTATGTCTGGACAGAGGAGTGCCAAAAGGCTTTCGACGACATCAAGGCTTACTTAACAAGCCCGCCAGTCCTAGTGGCACCTGTCGCCGGCAAACCATTCCTCCTCTACGTCCGTGCCATGGATCATTCCCTCGGCGCTTTGCTGGCTCAAAACAGCGATGCAGGCTACGAGCAAGCAATCTACTACCTCAGTCAAACACTCATCGGGGCCGAACACCGGTACAACCCCGTTGAAAAGGAGTGCTTGGCTTTGGTGTTTGCCATTCAGAAGACTCGTCATTACGTCTCGGGCCAGACAATTTACGTCATCTCCCGAGTCAATCCGCTCAGAGTTTTCATGACGAAGCCAGGGTCATTAAACTCCCGGCTGGCTACATGGGCGATCCTACTAACACCATACAACATGGTGTTTGTCCCGCAGAAGACAGTCAAGGGTCAAGCTCTGGCTGACTTTTTAGCTGCACACCCCATCCCAGAATCTTCAAAACTCTATGAAGACACCCCGGATGAAGTCCAAGAATCAAACGTCACTGAAGGAAGCCCCGTTTGGCGGATGTTCTTCGATGGCGCTTCAAGAACGGGCCCCAATGGCCAAATCATCGCAGGAGTGGGGGTAGTCTTAGTCTCCCCCGATCAGCTGGTCATCCAGCGCGCATACTCCCTTTCAAAGCCGTGCTCCAACAATGTTGCTGAGTACAATGCACTCGTCATGGGACTCCAGCTAGCACAACAGCTGGGGGTGGATCATCTGGAAGCCTACGGCGACTCGAAACTCGTCGTAAACCAGATTCGGGAGCAATACGAGGTTCGCCATGAAGATTTGATCCCTTATCATGAAGTTGCATTGAACATCATTTCAACCTTCACTGGGTTCTTCATCGAACATGTACCCCGCCTACAAAACTTGGAGGCTGACGCTCTAGCTGGCCTCGCAGCCTCGTTGGCCGCGCCCCTTGTGACTCAACACTATGTCACGGTAATTGGCCGAGACTTGATTTGTCCCAGAAACAACCTATGTTTGCAAATGGCTCACGCCATGCCGACAAATACTGGGGTTAATGTCCGAGACTGGAGGTTCCCGTTCATCGACTTCGCTGTCTACGGAATCCTTCCAGAGGACCCGAAGGAAGCCGTCTCAGTCAGGAGACGCTCTCTTCGATTCTACTACGATACAGCCACTAAAACGCTGTACCGACGCTCCTTCGACGGGCTTCTCCTTCGATGCCTGTCTAACGAAGAAGCGGCCGAAGCTCTTCGAGAAGCTCATGACGGAACTTGCGGCGCTCACCAACCAGGGCCTAAGTTGCAAGATCGACTGCGACGTATGGGCTACTACTGGCCAACCATGGTTGCCGACGCAGTGGAATATGCTAAGAAGTGCCATGCATGCCAACTTCATGCAGACTTCATACATACACCATCTGAACCTCTACATCCTACAGTCGCCTCCTGGCCATTCGAAGCCTGGGGCATGGACATTGTAGGGCCAATCACCCCTCCTTCATCGAGAGGACACCGCTTCATCCTGGCCATCACCGATTACTTCTCCAAATGGGCGGAAGCAGTCCCACTAGCAGAAGTAAAAAGCTCCAGGGTGGTCAGCTTTATCAAACACCATGTCATTTACCGTTTCGGGGTACCCCGGCGAATCATCCATGACAATGGTCCTCAGTTTATCAGCCACATTTTCAGCAGGTTCTGTGACAAGAATCGCATTCAAAACGTGGCCTCAACCGCCTACAATCCGGCAGCAAACGGATTGGCCGAGGCATTCAACAAAACTATCGTCAGGCTACTCAAAAAAGTCGTGTCATCCAACAAACGCGACTGGGACGAAAAGCTTGGCGAATGCCTTTGGGCCTACCGCACAACGGTACGGACCCCAACAGGCAACACTCCATTCTCCCTGGTCTACGGGAGCGAAGCAGTACTGCCTCTCGAGATACAGATACCTTCGCTCCGCGTGGCAATCACAAACGATCTCACAGAAGAAGACAATCAACGTCGTCGTCTACGGGAATTGGAGGCACTTGACGAAAAGCGTCTCCTAGCTCAACAACGCATCGAACTTTACCAAGCCCGTATATCACAGGCTTTCAACAAGAAGGTCAAGCAAAGAACTTTCTAAGTTGGCGACCTGGTTTTAGCAGTCAGAAGGCCAATAGTGTTAACTCACAAGACACCAGGGAAGTTCGAGCCCAAATGGGAAGGACCCTTCATCATTGAGACGGTATACTCAAACGGTGCTTACCGGCTCGCCAAACCCAATGGGAACTTGTTCATGATGCCCATCAACGGCAAGTTCCTAAAGAAGTACTACTCTTGACATCCTCCAAGACATGTATTTCCCCAAACAACCTCTTTTCACAAAATCAATCGCTTTCGGAACCCAGCTGTTCCGTGGCATCCTTCCGTAGAAAGATAACCACGTCCACATTACCTCTGAGTTGTCTCTCTACATCCTACAAAGCGGAACCTTACACTTCGTGAGCTTACGCTATCCTTCATGTTTACCACGTCCACATTACCTCTGAGTAAACATCCCGTACAAACAACTCCTGCGTTGTCGTACATTGATCGCAGAACTTCCACGTCCACATTACCTCTGAGTTGTTCAGCGTATCCCCCAGGATCATTCCTACCACGTCCATAAACACCTCTGAGTAGGAAGATTCTATCATTTGAACCTAATGATTGCCATGTCCACATTACCTCTGAGCAAACATGTTGGTTCCTTTATACTTATTATCTGTACCTAAAAACCAAGGTGCGCAAAACATAATAGGTCCACATAAATCATCAAGTTCATGAAATCAAAAATGAACACATCAAAGAGATAGTGTATTTCTTTATTTTTTTAAAAAAAAAGGAGTACAGAAATACGCTATTTCCCCAGCAAGAGTTGCAAAAAAACACATAAAAAAGAAGAGAAGCTACAATCCCCGATCCTCCCCAGGGTGGGATGAGAGTTCTCTGACTCGACGTCTCAGGTCGGCAGTGCGAGTTTCCACAGTCGCCTGGACTCGCAGCTCGGCTTCTTGACGCATTAACCCGATAGCCTCAGCGGAAGTTTTACTCTCATACTTCTCATCAAGCTGTCGTCGCTGCTGAGCCAAAGCAAGGGTCCGCTGAGTAAGAGTCGTTTCCTCCTGCTTGAATGCCACGTGTTCAGCCAGGACACGCTCAGCCTCTAGTTGAAGTTGGGCCCGCTGGTCTTCAAGACGGCGCATCTGAGCATCAACCTCTGCGATGTTAGCATCCACCGCAGCCCGCTTCTCCGTCGTCTTCTTCATAGATTGAGACAGCTGCTCCGCCACAGCCTCAGTCCCAGCCACTTCACGCTCCCAACTGCTCACCTCGGCTCGATGGGAAGCCTCGATCTCAGCCATCGACTTTCCTATCTCTGCATCTATCAAGACCGAGAGGTCATTTCGTTGGATGCGCTGCAGTTCCGCGAGCCGCTCGTCCAGCTCCATCACCGAAACCTCCAGAATTTCGGCCATATGGTCATGGCCCTGGTGAATGCGGATCAGCTCGATACAAGGCATTGCCAAAGCTTTTGCCGCCGCAAAGCTCCCCTTGGCATCTACCACTGCAGATACACCTTTCTTCAGCATTTTGTACACTCCCTCGACGAGGAATTTCACATACCCGTCGGCTTCCGCCAGCACCTGCGGCGTCATAGCAGGAGTTGAGGGAGCTACTACAGTTTGCGGACCGGAGGAAGATCCGCCGACCTCGATCTGAGAGGTTTGAATCTCGGCAGCAATAGGCTCTTCATCAACAGGGCCCAGACTGCTAGCCCGAGGAGCCGAAGGAACAGAAGGAGCCGGCGCATGCGTCGTGATGGTACCCCAAGTAGAAGGAGCAACAGAGGGTTCCACACCCTTACCCTTCTCAAGCCCGGAGAAATCACCGACGTCAACGGCTACTTCTACCCCCGACATTCTATCAGCATCAGCTACCTCCCCCGGCAAAACGGGGAGATCGACATCTATCTCCTGGCCAGCCCCAGGAGACAAGACCGGCAGAAGGGTCTCACTCTTCTCAAATCCCTCTACAGGGACAAAATCTGTCGCTACCGCCTGATCGGTAGCCATCTCTATGTCCATGGTTGAAGCCAAGGTAGGATTCGGCAATGATTCAGCCGACCTCCCTTCATCATGACCAGGAGGGGAATCAACCCTCTCCTCTATCCTCACCGCTTCTGCTGCCCCCGCAACGGACCCTTGCAACGCTGGAGGGACGTCACCAGAAGGCGACGAACTCCAATCCACTTCATCATCAGGATGCCTCGAGTCTGTAGGACCCTCAGCGTCCAAAGCCTCCACGGCAGATGGTACTATCCCAGAAGTTGTTGCGACTTCAAAGTCAGGAGATACTAAAACCTCCGCGGGAACATCTTCGGGACCCTCCTCCACAGGAGACATCATCGTTGGTGGAATGCGCTCCTCAGAAGAGCCTGCCACCTCCTTCGGCTTACTGGTGCCCGATTTCGAAGCACGAGACTTCTTCTTCAATCCCTACAAGAAGAAGAGCATAAGTCGCCACAATGACATAAAAAAAAAACTGGAATTATGAAGCACTCCTTACCTCAGCGGGAGCTAAGCCCGTTGGCGCTACAAGTGGCATTTTCGTAATCTTCGGGGTCGACGTCCTTCTCGACCTTTTTGGTACAGAAGAACCAGCTTCTGTGTCAGCCCATCTTTTCCCGACAGACGGGTCTCTCACTGGTGCCACAGCAGCAGCCCGATACCCCGCTAATTCTGGCGGACGATATGACCGAGCTGCCACCAACATATTCGTGGTTGCTTCCAACTGGGTTCCAATGATGAAACTAGTCTCCCTGTCATAACCAGGAGACATAGTATTCATAGTGCAATACAGCTTGGCGGCCGGATGTAAGATCGGCGGCCGAGGATTGCGAACTGGTGTGGTAAACTTAACGCTAGTACATCCAGCGTTATAATACTGCCAGCCCCGGGCTCCATCTAGCAAACTCCCGATGAAGCCTAGACTGCTACTGGGATTCCGTAGCATTAGCTGAGTGTAGCCAAATTGACGAGCAAATCGGCTTGGCAAGTACGGTTCCAGATAACACCTGTTCTGATTACGGTAGACCAGATGCGAAGGCCGGATACTCTGCAACCAACGAAAACTCCATTTCGGCAAAGTAACCGCATCCTCGCCAGAATCAACCAAATCCTGGTCGGCCTCGAAATTCTTGAAGATCGGGCCAACCTTCACGATTTCCCACCCCTGAAGGAAGGACAAAACCCTCCTACAAACGGGGACGCCAGTGTAAGACCACTTCCTCTTGTAGAAGCGGCGAATGAAGGCATCTCCTTCAACATGGTCCTCCTCAGGACCAGGACTCATCACATTCGGATGATGTAAGATCAGCCACCCCATAAGATAATGGAAAGGCAGCTCGGCCCGGGGAAAGTTGTCATTATTACCTTTCTCGTGGATCACATCATCAGCAAAAGACCTCAAACCGTGCAGCAGGTTGCACACCATCGTGGGGAGGAGAGCCAGAGGTCGTCCAAAGGCCAACTTCACTGCAGGCAAAATGAGATTCCGATGTACCCTCTCAACAGCACCGGATCCCCCTGCAAATATGCAATCCCGGAGCCATGTCATCAAGTAGGCCGTCAACACTGCCTTAGATGACATCCGGTGCCCGCAGTGCCAGAAACAGCTGTACGTGTTCTTGCCGCTCTCATTTGAATGTGGGGTCCTCTCGTCCAGCCGGGTTATTTCAGAACTCATTTCCGCGGGTGTCAAGCCCTGCGGAGTCGCAAACCGGATCCTCGAAGGATCCGCCAAATCCTGTCTAAAAACATAGTCCCTCCAAGCAGTCACGTGAGGTTGGGTCTTACCCTTGTCCCTCCGGTGCATCAGATAATGATGGCTCGTCACCTCCTTGAAAACGGCCATCATCTCCGGGTCCTTATCTTCCAAGACATGGATCTCTTCATTCGATGGAAAATATTCCTCGTACGGTTCCGAGCCCCAAGGAAGCTTGGACACTTCGTACATCTCATGAAGGGCCAATCCCAACTCCCCCACTGGAGTAAAGAAGCTGCCAGTATGGGCGTTGAAAAGCTCCAACAGCGTAAGGAACATCGGCTTATTGAGGTCCACGCCTGCCTGCGTGGCCCGAATGGCGGCAGTCAGCCCTATCTCTTTAAGCTCAACTTTGAACCTGGAAAGCACCCAGGAGGTCAACTCGTCCCACTTTGGGATGTAGTGACACCAACCTTCGACTCTAAAACTAGCTGTCGGATACGTGACCTTCGACGTCAGCATCCGATTTGCAAAAGTCGGGGCACTGAAGGGAAACGTGTCATTTGGGACTTCACTATAGATGCTCCCGGGACGCAAAGCTCGGTAACTGAACGAAGAACCAGTTCGTGAAACGGTCAAGGTGTCTCGCTGGTTCGAGGTGGTGTCAATCGAAAGGGAGCCCCCCAAGGCACCTCCTTGAGAAGGAGTAAGTTCCCAACCCATCCTTCTCTTCGAAGCTAGACGATAAAAGGCTGTCAATGGCAACTGGCGATCAACCTGCCGTATGTATAACATCATGCCCTTAGCAGCGAAGAACCAGTCTTCTCTGATCTTCAATATCTTCGCCTCGGAAGAGACTAATCGGTCGCCAAACAGAAACGCAGGCTTTAAGAAGGTCACACCTTCAGAATCAGCAGACTTCAGTTTACCGCTCTCCATCATACTCTGGAGGAAAAGCGGCAACTGGACCTGGATTTGTAGCATCCTCTCACGAGGTTGGTCCTGAAGGATAGCATCCTTTGCAGGGTTGATCACCGCCTCATCAAAATTAACTCCCATCTGGCAAAGAGAAGTGTCCAGAAGGACCTCATTCAACAAAGGGATCGTCATCGACACTGGCACAACAAAAGTGGAAGTCAGGCAAAAAGACAAAATATGTCAAGCAGACTGGCGCATTGCCAGGGTATGAACCCATACGCATCTGCTTCGGCGCATCATCAGGGCATAGGCCCATGCGCGTATCAGGGTGTAAGCCCATACGCGTTGGCATTGGAGCGTCGGCGCATTATCAGAGCGTGAGCCCATGCGCGTCAGCAAAGGCTTCGGCGCATCTTCAGGGAATAAAACCCATGCGCGTCAGCCATTAAAACCTCGGTGCATGATAAAGGTATAAACCTATGCACGTCGGCAGGACAGAACCTCGGCGTATCATCAAAGACCAAAGTCTATACACGTCGGCAGTTAGGGCACAGGGCCCAAAGCAGAGACGAAACCCACCTGTCATCTCAGGACGAACGTCGACAAGAGGCGCAAGAGTGATAGGTACATCCTCATCCACGGACTCCTTCGCTTTCTCCTTCCCCTTGCCGGCAGCGCCGCGAGGAGTCTTGGGAGCCATTCTCTCGAAGAAGGAGAAGTTAGGGTTTTGAAGAAGAAACTCTAAAGAACCAGAGGCACAGAGAAGAAGAACTCTTTCTCTCTCCGACTCTTACCTATTTATAGGGCATGGTCGCACGCGTGAACAGATGACGTGTGATCTCAGCCGTCGCCTCGGGTTCTGTGCAAGGATAGCAGCAAATAAAACCAAAAGATCATCATTAATCTTTTCGGTTACCGAGGCACCATCATCATTAACTGAGAAGAGCATGCGCCCGAACAAGCATGCGCCCAGAAATCATGCGCCCTGACCTCCATGCTTCTTATTTCAAAGTATTCCAAAACTTATTCAAAAGTTTTGAAAACTTTGAAGGGGGTCTTGTAGAAGCATGGAATTTCACAACCAGAAAGCCCATGCGCCAGACACTACATGCGCCAGAACTCAGACGAAGAACTTCACAGCAAAGTCAATAACTATAGACATTTGAAGAAGGACTTTTTATTTATATATAAAAGTCTATTACATGTCTAGAAAAGGCTGTACAAAGGAGAATTTCTACAAAGGAAAGAGCCTAAGTCTACAGCCAGCGGCCATCATGCGCCTTCAGATAAGGGCAGCGGCCACCATGCATCTCCAGATAGGCGCAGCATCACTATGCGCCACCAATGAGGCGCAGCAGATATCATGCGCCTCCATCCAGGCGCATCCCATCATCTCTCCAGCAGCTCAGTTATGTGCATCCCTTCAGCCAAATTCTTCCAGCCAGGCTCACCTGGCCGAGCAGAGCCCAGTTATGTGCCGCTCTTCCAACCAGGCTCGCCCGATAAATGCTTCGACACAAAGCATTTAACCCTCTGGCTGGAACCAAGGAAGAGAAGAGCACCGCAAATGCTGTGGCCAGGGGAGGCTTCGAAAGAGCCTCCAAAGCCGAAGGAAGACCGTGATCGAAACCACGGCTAAAGGAGCAGCTTTCGACACGATCAAAGTGGGGAAACCCCACTTTGCAGGAAGAAAGAGCCTTGTACCGCCATTCCGATCTACGGCTCTTCTGGAATAACGGAGACGAGGCTCGAGCATCCCTATCTTTGGATGCAACAGGCACCTTCCGCCTGCCTCAGAAGCCCTCGACTCCGTCTTTTGGATGTAACAGTCACCTTCAAGTGCATCAAAGACAACACAGCGTCTCATCTTCACCCTCGGGAGCACTTCGTCAGCAGAATGCACCCGTATGTTCTAGTTCATATTGGAAGTACGTGAGGGAATGAGAAGCAAATCTTCTCTCTATGCCACTATTTATAGGCCGGGCAGATCAAACCCACGCGCCAAGTGGATGGCCCTCCGAATTTCGTGCAATGAATTTACATTAAATGGATGAACCGGACGCCTCGAATTCAGCCAAACGGCTATTTATAGCACTCGAAGAGCGAGACAGCCGCATCATTAAAAGACATGTCCGATGCGCCAGCCAGACAGCGCATCACACGGATGCGCCCTTCGGCATTAGGCGCATCACACAGACGCGCCCTACAGTACTCGGTGCATTATAGAGGATGCGCCCCCACACATCTCCATACCGAGTGGAACGCCAACCGAAGTGCCCACTCAGCTGTCCATCGAACGTCACCAACATTAAATGCTGAACTGACAGAGTTGGCAGCACGCCTCCCAAAGTCTGAACAGTTGACAGCTTTATTCAGAAAACGAAGCGTCGGCAACGTCAGCATCATCATGACTTCCGACGGCTACTGCCACGTGGCCACCCGCATGCGCCTCTACGGCCATACGTCCACACCCGTATGCGCCTCTACGGCCATGCGTCCACACCCGCATGCGCCTCTACGGCCATGCGTCCAAACCAGCATGCGCCTCAAAAGCCATGCACCTCAGACCCTTCACTGATCCCTAAAGACAGAAGAAGAGTCTCCGGTTGAAGTTTTGCATGCGCCTCAAAAGCCATGCGCCCCAGACTGATCTCTGATCCCGAAAGACAGAAGGAAAGTCGCCTGCATGCACCTCAAAAGCCATGCGCCCCAAATAGTTTGTAACTCCTAAAGGTTATGAGCCGCAGCCTCCTCCTGCGCCCAATCCAAGGCGCAGCCCACCAGATCACTCCTCTCCACCAAATCCGAGATCTTCGAACCATGAGTCGACGACACGTGTCTTTTGACTCAACTCATCCAAGATTTCAGCAACGGAAAGATCTTCTCCCTGCTACGTGCCGGCTCACAACAGCAGTATGAAGAGTTCTCCCCCTCGATCAGGGCGCAGCATCCATGCGCCTCCATCAGCAACCTCCACGTGGCGTTCCCACACCGGCGCAGCCTATATGCGCGCATGAGCAGCCAGCCTGCAAAACTATAAATAGAAGGATCATCTCCTTCACACAGACACAGAGACTCAGAACATAAGACTCACAGAGAATCCACAACAGAGAATCACCGGAGAGGCAGTTCTAGACACTCAACGTCTTCCTCCTCTCGGCAAGCTCCAGCACCCAGAGTAATCAACACCTTTAGAGAACCGATAACCGCCGTCAGCCGGTCAACGGAGTCAACGCATTACCACTCGCTCCATTGGCACTAAGGACCTAGCTTAAACAAAAGTGTACTCCTAGGACTACATCTAAGTCCTATATTGTATCACTGTTCTGTTTGTATTAAGATTTCAATCAAAACAATTTTAATGGCAAACAATTATATGCTCTTTGTTGGAGATCGGATAATTCTGGAGATCATAAGGTATTCCGACTCCGATTTTATTGGATGCCAACACAGCAGGAGATCCACATCAGGTTATGTTGACTAATGGAGATATATTTTGGATGAGTGTCAAACATGCACTCATAATTTCTTCCACCATGGCAGCAAGGTTTATCACATGCTGTGGGGCATCTATTCAGAAAATATGGTTGTAAAATTTTGTCACAAGACTGTGCCTACAGTACGGTATTGAAAGACCACATAAAATTATGGCGTGACAATAAATCAGCAGTACTGTATTCTAATAACAACAAGAACTTGTATAAGTCAAAGGATGTTGACATAAAATTTCTAGTTGTGAAGGAAAGAATTCAGAATGGTAAAAGTGTCAATATAGCACATTAGGACAAACTCTATGTTAGCGGATCCGCTCATAAAAGCATATCACCCAGGGTCTTTCATAGGCATACTGCTCATATGAGTGTTATCTTAATTAAGAATATGGCAATACAGTAGGAGTTTGTATTTTATGTATTTGGGTGCTATTTGGTTTTGGACACATTTATGTATTAAAGTATTTTGGATATTTATCTGGTCAGATATATGGAAAATTCAGTTCATTATGTTTTCATTATGTTAAAGTATTTGATCTCACTAAAGTTAAGGAGGACCAGTTGGAAATAGACATGTATTGATCACATTGCGTATAATTTTTATGCTACGCATCCATGATTGATCTATGTCGTTTAGCTATATTGGTATATGTGACCATTGATGGTTTAGTTACGCTATATGTGACGAATGCCGCTTTGATCCTATGTTGATATGGTTAATGGACGAGATTGTCAGGATATACCCTAAGGATTAAGATAACAATTTATGAGCTCATTAAGGTTAACACAATTATGAGGTTACATATGTGGCCCAGTGGAAGATTGTTGGAATTATTCAATAATATGGACCACACATGTAAAATTAATTGTGTTGGGCTATCTAAATAATGGTCTATTTGAAAAATTGGCTTAAGGGTATAATTGTCATGGAATTAATGTATAGATACCGGAGATAAATCTAATTTAATGAGGGGCCAAATTAGAAATATCAAAACATATAAATATATGTATTCATTAGGATTATGGTCCCCAACTTATACGGCCACCAAAAGAGAGATTTTCTCTTTTTCTCTTTCGCATCCCCATCAACATAAAGAGAGGGACAAATGATTCGGATTCTTCTTTGTCATTAAGGATCGTAGCAAGTTGGAAGATCGAATCCCATAAAAGGACGACCGTTTCAAGATCTATCAAGCCACAATGGATTCAGGTACGCTTCCGTAATTTAATTTATGTTCATCATCTCATGAATCAACAAGCGTTATGTCATTTCTAACAAAAAAGACCATGTTGATCGGCAACAATTGAGTTATAACTTTTCTTTGTATTTTAAGGAAAAAAACATTTCATCAATTTAAGATTAAGATATAGTAGAACCTAGGGACGTCACTAGGAAGAAATGGAGGATAAGATTGTATCTCATGTAATTGGGAATTGGACTCGGAAGAAAGTTATTTTTCAAAAGTAACATCAAAACTAGTTTTGAAATTCATGTCCTAATTATTTTCAAAAGTTATTTCAAATTTGAACTAGTTTTTCATAGTAGTTTTGATAAGCTGTTGTTAGCAATGATTTTTATGACAGTTTTTGAAAGAAAAAAATGTAGATATAATAATCTGAATAATAATAATATAGAAGACTTCTATGCAAACGCTATTTTCCATAAATAAATTCACTTTATTTATTTTGTATCTGAGAAAATTACAACTGTAGGAATCTAATCTAGAAGACGATTACTTTATCCCTTGGACGATGCGATGAAGAAGACTCGAACTTTGAAGAACTTGGACAGCAACTGGGCAATCTCTCTGTTCTCTCTGAAATTGACTGTAGTGTCTGATGAAGATGAAGAAACTCTCTTTTATAGAGTTCAGGATAACTGTCCTTAAGCATATGCTCAGGTAGTTACTTGACGTGTGCATAACTGCAGGGACGCATGGCAAATTCTGATGGAGACACATTAGCGTGCGGTTGAAATTAGTGGAGCATATTCAGGAAAGATTGATGGCATGAATGCCACGTTGCATAACTTCTGAAAAAGTGGATAACTGAGTACAGGACACGTGAGAACGTGTGTTAACTGCTCGTTGAAAATTATTCTGGACATAACTGCTGTGATACGCTGCCTTAGAAGAAGAGTCGTACGCTAGCTTTGAAGGCACATGTCTTGCATACGCTTACTTGGACAGCGTAGAACCATATAAAGCTGATACGCTCACATTATTGACAGGAAGTCGTATAGAAACTATACGCTCACTTAGTTGGAAGAAGTCGTATGAGATCCATACGCTCACTTAGTTGGAAGAAGTCGTATGAGATCCATACGCTCACTTAGTTGGAAGAAGTCGTATGAGATCCATACGCTCACTTAGTTGGAAGGAGTCGTATAAGAAATAAGTAGACACGTGGCATGTTTGAATAAGTAGACACGTGGCCATCATCAATCTTCTTTGATACGCTATATCTTCCAATAACTGACAAAATCTTCTCGAGCGTCGTGACTGCGGATATGATGGTTGACAGACTGTCAAAACTGACAGTAATGATGGCTTTTACATTTATGAGAAATGCTGAGCTGTCCTCGTAAAAGATAAAACCGACTCTTCGAAAACATATACGACGGCTAGTCTCCATTGGACAGCTGTCTTTGTACGAAAGACGAAGTGTCAGATTCATCCTTTATTAAATATATGCTGTGCTGTCATCTCAGAAAATAATAAAATATTTACTGAGCGTACGGCCTTTGGATGAGCGTATGGCCTTGACTGAGCGTATGGCCTTGAGCGTATGACTTGGACTGAGCGTATGGCTTTGAGCGTATGACTTGGACTGAGTCTTATGTCAGCGTGTCATAATTTTTATACCCTGCAAGACCCCCTTCAAAGTTTTCGAACTTTATAAATTTCAAAAGTTCGAAATTACTTTGAACTTTAAAGTGAGAATAAGTCCTGACACGCTGGCATGAGTTTGTTATCTTCCTCAATATCAGTGCAAATCTTTAGGAATTTTGTTTAAAGAATATCCGCCGTTTGAACTACTTTCTTTCTTCTATAAATAGGTCTTCCAAAACCTAGTTTATTTCTTTACCAGAGCTTTTGCCTTCGAGAGAGAAAAGAGCTTTCAGAAACTCAAGATCTTTCTTTTTCTTCTTCGTCTTCAACTCCATCTCTATTAATGGCACCCAAGATTGATGCTGCTGCGAAAGGAAAGGGGAAAGCCCCTGAAGAGTCATCTCATCCTGCCGTCGACACTGCCACTACCAAGAAGACGGCCAGTCAGCGTGTTTCACGCAGTGAACGGCCATTGAAACCTCTTTATGGTGAGGATGAAGATGATGAACAAATAACTATTCCCTTTTTAGGGCTCTGGTTAGAACAAAACTCAGAAAACGTATCCCTCTTTAGGGTCAATACGTCAGCAAATACGCTTCCCTCTTTAGGGTTTAGCCATATTCCATGTTTTTCGTTTTTACGAAAAATATGTTTGGAGCGTATATCTGTAAGATACGCGTATTTTTGATAGAGATATCAAAATACACTATCTTTTAAAAGAATATGCTATGGCAATTTGTCTCATTGAGATACGCTAACTCCTGTGTTAGCGTAAACTTTTGATGATCATCTTGTCAACCATACGCTGATATGCTCAAACTGATCATAAACTGAACTTTAAAAACCATTCACTTAAGATAAAATCTGTTATACGCTTAAAGAAAACTAAGCGTATACTGAACCTTGAGTCAACCATACGCTTAAGGAAAACTGAGCGTATGCTGAACCTTGAATCTGCCATACGCTTAAAGAAAATTGAGCGTATGCTGAGCTTTGAGTCTGCCATACGCTTAGTAAAAACTGAGCGTAAGTTGAGCTATACGCTTAGTAAAACTGAGCGTATGTTGAGCTGTACGCTTAGTAAAAACTGAGCGTATGTTGAGCTGTACGCTTAGTAAAAACTGAGCGTATGTTTAAACTTTATCATCTCTTGACATTGAAGATTTCTAATACTTTATTCTTCATTTGCAGTGGATATTCTGGCTCAGGAAGCAGAATTTGAAGGAAGTATGGGAAATAATTATAGAAGTGATTTATCACATGTTCGTTTTCCCCAATTTGACGGACCTTCCACAAGAATAGCTCTGTTGACCAATCAGGAAGATGATACTTTGCTGAACCTGATGAGTGGACTGCCGTTACAGAGTGTACATGGTGTTGCCCATTTGAAGCCAGCATTCCTTTTTGGAGATGCTATTGATATAAACTCCCAACCTGCTCTGGACAAAGTATCATACAGTTACTATAGGGATGGTGATGTAAATCTACCTATGTATTTGACTGGTTTGACAAAGAGTATCAACATAGCCCGTTTATTCCATTCGGGCCAGCAAAGACAGATGAAGTGGGATATTACTCCATCCCGACAAGCTAAGGCTGGGTAGATTGGATATCGTCAATGAAGGTTCCGCAGTGGTACTGAACCACATGTCACATCTCTGCGAGGACTGTTACCTGCCACCATCCCTCCTGAGGACTCGGCACTGCTGAAGCCAGTCAGAGTCCCAATTTTTGCCAACGAATTTGCTCAATTAAAGAATGCCATCTACCCAAAACAGTCAATAAGGCTGACTGGTCTAGTAAATCCAGAGAACACTAGATGGACTGCTCTAGTAAGATGGATTTTGTAGAACTTCGGTGCACAGTTGAAGGCGATAGGTTTATATGATGCCATTAAGTGTACTGCTTATGGTTTCAAACCGAATCCGGATCTGTTTTTGGTATTAGCGGAGAGATATAACTATCGGACCGGTACCTTCATGACCCCAAAAGGCGAGATAGGATTCGCCCTTCATGAAATGGCATATATATCTCAGCTACCAACGGCAGATTTGCCATATGAAGAATATATCCCTTTTGTTGACGAAATGAATAAGATTTTTGCAGCCAACCCACTAATTCTTTATGTATTTAAAGAATTAATGTGTCATTACAGCATCTGTAAAACTTTTTATAAGGGACAAGGTGGAGAGGGGGACTCCAATTGTTATTCTTCGAAGTGGATGGCTTATTTGTTTCAAGGCCGCACCGACGAAGTCCAAAAGAAGAAAAAGACCGAGCAGTATGTCGGTAAATTCAAACCCTTGAGTCAAGCCGAGATTAACAGATTAATCCGGGAGACTAATCATGATGACATTGTCGTCGAAGAAGACATCGACAGCTACAAGGCCGGTGATAGGTTAGAAACCTATATTAAACAGGGTGGCCGAGAATTGTCCGTTGAAGGTCATCTGGCCGGTTTCATATCTCTTTGGCTGAAGAAATTTGTAGTTCCTAGCACCTGTTCGGCAGACAGGATGCACAGAGGAGTCGTCTTCGCAGCAGTCCGACTGGTTTTTGGGTATAAGATGGATCTATTAACGGCAATGACCTGCCGTCTGAATGCCGGATTAAGGGCATACACAGATAGGATGTTCGAATTGGCACGGAAGAGCCTGACGTCCTTTCCTCGGATAGAAATGCCCTTTACATACTTATTTGGATGGCTGCTTCTTCATTTTGAATCTCTGATGAGTGCTGGAATGGCTAGGCCAGATGACACTTTCCTTGAAAGGTACAAGCACATACCGAAATGGAGATATGATACTTTAACCGATTGCAGAACCATCTTGAACAAGGGAGAACTATGGAGCTTCACCTGTGTTCCTCCCCCTATTGGTTATGAGACCATGCCCGGGAGATTGATTGACAGCGTTGGTGCTAATGAGTTGGATGATGTCCAACATGAATGGCTAAAGAGAATCAGGCCATCTCATTTAATTTGCCGCCGTGACAACATCACATATCTAGAGCCATATCTTCCGAGCAGATTTGCTCGTCAATTTGGTTACGATCAGTTGCATGTGGGTAATGCAACGATGTGTTTTGCTCATCAAGGCGGGTTGGTTGATGGTGCCAGAGCTTGGCTATATTACATTGCCAAAGGTACAGGGGCTACCTTTTCTATGCCAGATCCGGTCAACTATCGAAGAGGAGCTAAGATATTGGCGTCCTATGCCAGATTTTATGTATCAGCTAATACCTTTGATAAAAAATTTAGCATCTTAGGTAAAAGCTTTATTCATATTGAAAAGAAATCAACCAAATCCGCCTTGCCTAGGGATTGTCATGACAAAGAAGATCCTCTGGCCACCGATGAAGTTGATGATGATGTTTTGGAAACTTTCTTCTCTGATGACCTTCATCAACCATTGCATGTGCCTATCGGGAGTGCTGAAGAAAGTATATCTATTGACAATACCCCGAAGAGGAAGAGGAGTAAAGGTGCTGCGGGTCCTGCCGCAAAAAGAGCTACTCGAGCAGAAACTCGAAGTCACGGAGGAATTACTATTCCCGAGAATTCTCCTGTTTCTGAACGAGCCAGAGATGTTGATGAAGCAGGTAGTGATCCAATAGACAATTATCCTACTGTTCCTTTAACCAGAAGAATAGGAAGGAAAGTAATAGTTTCAAAAACTAAATCCGTAATTTGTCTGGATGCAGAGAGTCCCACCGATCGTGCTATGCGATTGGCTGCAGAAAAGCAAGCTGCTTTTGATTTCTCTGTAAAGACAGAAGAAGAAAAGATTCCTGAAACTGCTGGGTCTTCTAGGCCTTCTGATATAGGCTCAGTTCCACCAATGGCCGATGATGCGCAGGAAATTAGTCAACCTGCAGTAGAGGCCAAGCATCGGACTGAAATGGCTAATGACTTACTGATTTCGGGAGAATCATTGAAGGAAGCCACTCCTCTCAATCCAATTGTTGAAGCTTCAGAGAGCGAACAAGTTGACTATGAACCGTCGTCGCATTCGTTTGGAGAAGAAGACATGGAGATAGACGATGAATCACCGTCTAAAACACCAATCGATGCACTGAAGACCATTGGTCAACACTCAGGGTTGATACCAGAGCCGGAGAGGCATCTGGAAATTGAAGTTCAAATTCCGAGTACTTCTGGAGCGGGAAGCAGTAAAATAAATCCCGTGTCAGAAAGTACCCTGAACAGACTAAAAGCCGGATTGAATGATCCGAAGGAGACTGAATATGAACCAACTCCAGGTAATATTTTATTCATCAAAGTTTTGTCTTGTCTCTGCTTTATTTATCTTTTGGTTTTGATCATGCTTCTTTTATTTCAACAGCTGTAGGAACTGCACCGGCTATGAGTTCTACTCAAGCCCCACTTGTTCAAACTGAAGTGGGTGAGGGGAGTTCCCATCTGCCGAGTTCTCCAAAGGCACTAACTTCAGCTCCAAGAATAGAAGCTCCTCCTGCTCCTTCCCCTATTATTGCAGCGACTCCCAGTTTTGACACAGGGATAGCAAAATTCATGGGGATGTATTCAGATATTATTTATACATATCTGGATACATATTCGAGGCGACTCATGAAAGATGAGACTATGCCCTTTTCGAGTCATCGAGAAGCGACTAGTTTCCCACGTTCAGCCTTGAGACAATCTGGTTATGAGGCTCAATGTGTCTTCTTTGAACATCTCCTGAATGATTTAGAAGCCAACATCTAAAAATACTGGGAGACTAAAAAGGAGGATATTGAATCTCTGACTGCAGCTGAAATTTCTCAATTGGAGAATAAAGCTCAAGCTCAGCATATTGCTCTGACAGAATTCCTCGCTCAATCTTCTAAAGAGTTAATGGCAAAAGACGAAGAAATAATAAGTATTCGTCAGAATATGGAGCGCTTAGAGAAGGATGAAGCGTCAAGAGCTGAGGAGCTTAGAAAATTGAGGGAAGAGCTAGCTCGTATTCAGGAGCAAATTGCCTCTGTGGAGAAAGAACAATCAAAGATTGCTGCTGATCGTCAATCTGAAGCTGAACGCTGTCAAATTTTATAGCAAGAGCGAGAATTAATGCAAATCAATCAGATTGAAGAAACCAATCGTCGTAGTTCTATTATTGTGGAATATGACCAACGGAGGATTGGAATTGAAACATCAGAGCGAATCAAGAAAGCTCATGATGAGAAGATGAATAATGTAATCATTCGTATTCAGGAGATCATTACACCTCCTAAATAGTTCTTTTACATTTTTCATGTACTAAAATTTTTTTTTGAAATCCAATTGTAAGCAATGTTTTGATTCTGATTAAAGAAATGAACATCTTGGCTTGATTTCAATTCTGTGGATGACACTTTTGTAGAAAACATGTTCAGAGGTAAATAATACATGACATATGTCAATAGAATAGAATATACAAATAAACTTTGCAACTCTATCATGATATTAAACCAAAGATTTTTTTTTAGTTTAATACTGATTAGAGAAAATAGAATTCAGATATAAAGATATCTTTGAATTATATTTTCCATGATCTTTGGACTCGGAAATCAAAAGACGAGATATCATTTTTCTAAAATAGAAAATATGATACATACTGAGATAGAAAATTCAGAGGTAATATAGACATGATTTTCTATACAAGATCTTTATTAAAACCACTGGGGATCTAATAAAACAAAATATTAAATTCTCTGGGAAGATGATACATGGTGGAATATCAGTTTCCTCTAGGGATAACGATATCGAAATAACTTTTGTAGAAAAGAATTTTATATTTGCTGGGAAATGGGAATGATGAAAATATTATACATAATATTTCTTTAAGAATTTGCCATTGATAGGCATCATCATGACTTTACCATCCATAGAGGCAAGCTGGTATGCTCCGTTAGGGAAGACTTTGTTTACTACGAATGGGCCTTCCCATTTCGCATCAAATTTGTCTTTGCTCATATGTGTCATGGTCATAGGACGTCTGACAGTAAGGACCAGTTCTCCCTTCTGATATGCTTTGACTTTGACTTTTCGGTTAAAAGCTTTTGAGATTCGGGCCTGATACAGCTCGATATTTTGTTGAGCATACAATCGTTTTTCATCTAGAGCTTCCAACTCTTGAAGTCGAAGACGATCATTGTTTTCTGTTGTCAGTTCATTGGAGATTACAATTCTCAGAGAAGAAATCTGGATCTCAAGGGGAAGAACAGCTTCACACCCATATACTAAAGAGAAAGGTGTACATCCGGTCGCATTACGAACTGTGGTGCGGTAGGCCCATAAACATTCACCAAGCTTCTCGCTCCAGTTGCGTTTGTTGGAAGAAACGAACTTTTTTAAGAGTTTGATGATTGTTTTATTGAAAGCTTCTGCCAATCCATTAGCTGCTGGATTATATGCTGTAGAAGCTAAATTATTAATCCGATGATCGTCGCAGAATCGAGTAAATTTCTGACTGACGAACTGCGGTCCGTTATCATGGATAATACGCCGAGGAACACCAAATCGATAGATAACATGATGTTTGACGAAGTTGATAACACTAGAAGTTTTAACTTCAGATAACGGGATTGCTTCAGCCCATTTGGAAAAGTAATCGGTTATTGCTAAAATAAACCGATGTCCTCTTAATGATGGTGGGTTGATGGGACCAATGACGTCCATGCCCCAAGCTTCAAAGGGCCATGATGCCGATGTTGGGTGTAAGAACTCTGACGGTTGATGGATAAAGTCTGTATGAATTTGACAGGCTTTACATTTCCGAGCATATTGAATAGCGTCAGCCACCATCGTGGGCCAATAATAACCTATACGTCGGATACGCTCTTAAAGTTTAGGACCTGGTTGATGAGCTCCGCAAACACCATCATGTGCTTCACGGATTATCTGTTGTGTTTCTTCACCAGCAATGCATCGGAGGAGAAGACCGTCGTAAGACCGACGATATAATGTTTTCATCGTATGATTATAATAGAATCTGAGAGATCGACGTCGAATAGACGCTGCTTCACTCGGATTATTAGGAAGTATATCATACAAAACAAAATCTAGAAACGGGCGTCTCCAGTCTTCAATTATGGCTTCTGTTTCATTAGAAAAGACATATTCCATAGTAGAATCGAAAGAAGACGAGGATATTTTGTCAAACTTTAATCCAGCATCAAGGTTGAAAGAATCTTCGTCTGGTTTATAGGGAAAAGCCAAAGCCAAATTATTCTCAACACAGAATAGTTCTCGGTTATAAACCACTATCACTTGCTGACGTCTGATTGGTATAGCTAATACAGCAGCAAAATTAGCTAAAGCATCAGCTTCTGCATTATAGGCTCGTCGAACATGTTCAATAAAGAAACCTTCAAAAGATGAGGCTATAGAGAGTGCTGCTCGATGATAAGGTATCAAATCCTGATGACGAACTTCATACGTTCCTCTGATCTGATTGACAATAAGCTTGGAGTCTCCAAAAACTTCAAAATATTGAATATCTAGATATTTAGCAAGTTGAAGACCAATGAGTAATGCATTGTATTCGGCTACATTGTTTGAACATGATTGATCTAGAGAATAAGCCCTCTGGATAGTTAGTCCTTCTGGGGATACAAGAACAATCCCAACACCAGCGACAATATCGCCGTTAGGACCTATTCTAGATGCTCCATCAAAGAATAGACGCCAGGTAGGAACTTCTTCAGAAATCAGATTTGAATCCAAGACTTCATCAGAAATCTCATCATATAATTTAGAATCTTCTGGAATTGCATGAGCAGCCAGAAAATCAGCAAGAGCCTGTCCTTTAACTGACTTCTAAAGAATATAATGCATATCATATTGAGCTAACAAGATTCCCCAATTAGCTAGTCTGGAGTTGAGAATACCAGGTTTCTTCATCATAATCCTGATGGGATTCACTCTGGAAATGACGTGAATCGTTTGACCGATAATATAATGTCGCATTTTCTGAACAGCAAACATTAATGCTAAGCATTCTTTCTCGATTGGAGAATAACGCGGTTCAGCACCCGTCATTGTGCGACTGAGATAATAAATAGCCTGTTCATGGCCATCTTTATTTTTCTGGGCAAGTAATGCACCAAGAAAATGATCCATGGCTCGAACATATAGAAGGAATGGTATCTCCGAGACGGGAGGTACCAAAACTGGAGGGTTCATGAGATACTGTTTAATATCGTCAAATGCTTTTTGACATTCTTCGTTCCAGACGAAAGATACACCTTTCTTCAGAAGTTTGTTGAATGGTCTGCAGCATCCTGATAAGTTAGAAATGAATCTCCTGATATAAGCAATTCTTCCTTGAAATCCTCGTAGCTCTTTTAAGGTGCGTGGAGGACGCATCTCTTGAATGGCTTTGATCTTCTCGGGATCCACGTGTATACCTTTAGCGGTAATGACGAAGCCGAAAAATTTACCACTAGAGACGCCCAGGAAGGACTTAGTAGGGTTCATTTTAAGTTGATGCTGACGCATTAAATCAAAGATAGTCTTCAAATCTTGGATATGATCCTCCTTTCGTCGACTTTTGACCGCAATATCATCAACATAGCATTCGACTATTTTCCAGAGATGTTCGCAAAATATAGTGCTCATTGCTCGCTGATATGTTGCTCCTGCATTCTTGAGACCAAACGGTATCACTGTATAACAGTATGTACCGATCGGCGTTCTGAAGGAAGTGTGTTTTTCATCATCTAGAAATATTTTGATCTGGTTGTATCCCGAATACCCATCCATAAATGACATTCGTTCGAAACCACATGTGTTATCGATCATGACATCAGTAATTGGAAGAGGAAACTCGTCTTTAGGACAAGTCGCATTGAGATCACGAAAATCTATACAGACCCGGATCTTGCCAGTCTTTTTAAGGACAGGAACGATGTTAGCCACCCATTCAGGATGTTGTTCCTCTCAAATAAATCCAGAAGCCATAAGCTTGTTGACTTCAGCTTCAATTGCATCCATGATGTCTGGACGAAATCATCGCTGTTGTTGTTTGACCGGTTTAGCATTTGGCATGATATTGAGTTTGTGCATTGCAATCTTCGGATCTAGTCCTGGCATATCTTCGTAACTCCAAGCAAAACATCGATATAATCACGAATAAGCTTGATCATGTCTTGCTTATCCGTTTCTGAAAGACTTTCACTGATGAATATTGGTTTAGGAGAATCTTCTTCACCAACATCAATTTGGATCAGTTTATCTTCGGTAGGAGGTTCCCTCTGCTCGAACCTGAATTCCCATTGATTATCTAATCTTTGAGCCCATTGTTCCGATTCGGGTGATATTTCAAAATCATCCTCATCTTCATCATTTTCCTGCGGGCCATCAACGGAGACCATATTGATGGATAGAATAGAACGATGGATATCGCCAATACTCGTGTCAGAATCCCAAGAGAGGGAATCAGAAGACTCAGATCGTTCGTCTTCATCGGATTTTGAATCTTCATGGACTATGTTGATAAAGGAAGTAGGAGTAATGTAACCTAAACCACATTTTGTCCTTCCGTATTTTAATGGAGGAATTCGAACAGGCATTCTTCTTTCTTTTCCATTATTGAGACTGGTTCTAAAGTCGTAACCCATATTCTTAATGATATTTTTGGATTGTTGACTGTAGCGACGCAGTTGTAACCTTCCAGTATCGTCGTTTATGTCATCTTCTTCCAGGTTAGGAGGATTCTGGGGTCCTTTATAAAAGAAGATTGGATTTTCTCCCTTCTTTTTAGCAGGGACCATGAAGTATGATTTTTGTATGGATTCCAATGATACGTCTGTATGAAGAGTTTGAACAACCCCTATAGTTAGTGACTCTAAGCTATCTAGCAATTGTAAATAACTTTGTACATGATCACAGACATCAATATACTGCAAAGGAGATGCTTCATTAATATTAGATACTGTATTTACAACAGAAGGCTGAGCCTTATCAGACTTAGTCAAATTAATGACAAAAGGGGGAGAGGAAGAGCATCAGAAGTTTTGTTTCGATTAAGATCAATAACAAAAGGCTCAGAAGAGGTGAGCTCCCTTGAAGAAGATCGTGGATAAGTAGTACGTCCACTGACTGGAATGACTAGAGTATCTGGTCTAGCCTGAGAAGATGGAGGGGGAGTGGTACGTCCACTGACAGGAATTATCAGTGAACCTTGTGGAGTTTGGGCAGATGATGAAGTAGTACGTCCACTGACAGGAATTATCAGTGAGCCTTGTGGAGCCTGGGCAGGTGATGGAGTAGTACGTCCACTGACAGGAATTATCAGTGAGCCTTCTTCAGATGATTTAACAGACTGCGGAGGAGTGATACGCCCTTTTACAGGAATAACAAAAGTGTCAACTTTTGCTATCTCATCATCATTATCCATAGCTTGCAAGACTTTTGAGTATTCATCTTTGTACATGCGAGCGTCATTGAAGTAAGCTTCAACTCCTTTGAATGGACAGAGATCTGCAACCTCCTTTTGAACTTCTCCATTATCATCAACATATTTGAAACACTGATGAAGAGTCGAAGGAACGACATTATGTTCATGCAATAATGGTCTCCCCAACAGAGCATTGTATGAGCAACCATGATTGTCGATGATGTAAAAAGTAACTTTAGTGCGAAGATCGCCTATTTGAAATTTGAGGCGAATCTTGCCCAAAGGCTCACTTTTTCCTTGATTAAATCCCAAGATGGTAGTGATAGTGCTGGAAAGGATATGTACAGGTATCTTCAGTGCGTCTAGCATAGCTTTTGGCATAATACTGAGAGCAGATCCTGGATCAATCAGGAGACGATCAACCTTCATAGAATCAATATATCCTGTATGATATAAAGGACGGTCATGTCGATTATCCTCTAGCAGCATATCTTCCTGCGTAAAGGTAATATTTGGAATAAATTCCAATACATTATGACAATGAGAAACAGATTCTGTTTCCAACTTCTTGAGAAGAGTTAGGCAGGTTTCTGCTTGCAGTAGTGCTTCACTTAGAGTTTCTCGAGTCTCTTTAGAGAGGCGTAAGAGCTCGAAGATTGATAATTTAGCTGGGGTATTGGCTAGTTGAGCCAATATATCAAAATTATAAGGCTTTTCAAGTCCTGTAGGAGATGACTTCTTCAATGGTTTGTCGAAGTGGACTTGTTGTTTGCCTTTGTCAGCTGCCGTTGGTTTAGAAGAAACTGTCTCAACAGGAACATTCAAAGGCTCTTCAGTAGAGACTGGTGTTGAAGCTGTAACTGGAGGGACATCAGAAGTTTCTTCAGGAATTTCAGCATAATCTTTCAGATATATTTTTCCTGACCGAGTTCCAGCATGAACTTCAACTTCAGATTCTGGTTCAGGGTCTATGGAAACCATGTTGCAATTCTTTATCTTGCTCTTGGTTCTTTTATGTTTGATGAGAGCTTCATTCCAGAAACCAAGGCCAACACGAGATTGATTATGTCTCATAGTGATGGCCAAAGGTACTCGGAGTCCCTTGCCTGAGTTCAAACCAGGAGCAGTGGCTAGATCATAACCCATCTTCACCATCAATTCACGAGATTGTGAACTGTATAGATGAAAAGCAGGCTTGTACCTATCTTCAAATTGAGGTACAGATTTTATCTCCGTAGGGAGTGAATTTCCTGCTGAGATGAAAGTAGAGGTTAGATAAAAATCGGGTGTGAAACTAGAAGTCACATTGCATGACTTAGTCTTCCCGAGCTTCTTTTTAGATGATGGAGTCTTCCGAGGAGAAGAGGAAGACGTTTCAAACTCCGTCATTAAATCCGGGTGAATCCACATGATCTCTCCCTTCTTAGTTGTGACAGGAACAAGTCCGTCATTCTGTGCTGGTGGGATGTTTACAACTTCGAGAGTTGCTTTGGGGATAGAAACAATCCCACTTTCCACCATTAAGGGAGGGAAGTCACCGAACTGCATTGAAATTACATTTGCTGTGACTGTCTTGTCTTTGGGTGTCAGTGTCACAGCTCCTGATTTAATCATCTCTTGAATCTTCCCTTTTAATACATAGCAAGACCGGATTGTATGACCCAGCATTCTATGATATGGACAGTATTTTGGATGATCTGTCTTATTGGCTTCATCAGGCTTTTTAATTTCTGGCAATTGAATCTTATTACCTTTGAGCAAGCATTCGAAGATACCCTGAACATCATCATCGTCGAAAGAATATTCTTTCTTCGGCCGAAGAGGTTTCTGTTGTTGATTTGTTGGAGCTGGAGTAGCTTGGGTAGTCTTTACCTCTTGACTACTGCTTTGGAGATTGACTTCAAGAGCTTCTTTCCCTTTGCGATTATTGGGTCGAGTACTATTGCTAGCACTCTGATTTGATTCCTTGGGAGCCATTTGTACCCCCAGACCCTTGAAGGTCTCAGCACTGACCTCGGCAGCTTTGGCACTGACAATGAAAGAAGGCCAATCTTGGAACTGAGTGGACCCTGTCCACATGCTGATAATTGGTAAGAGATTCGACTTGCAAGTGTCGATAGTAACAGCATCGGGAGTTCCGAGAGGCATTTTGAGGGCTTCTCTTCTGAATCTTTCAATGAAGTCCTTGGTGGTTTCGTTATTTTTCTGTTTAATTCTTATGAGGGCTGACATGGTCATGTCATTAAGCCCTTCATAGAATCGTTCAAGAAACATTTGCTTGAAACCGGCAAATGAGGTAATGCACCCATCAGGGAGACTTCTATACCATTCATAAGCCGTTCCTTTGAGACATCCAACGAACACCCGAGTAAGGAGGGCGTCACTTGGTTGCAGTTGATCAGTCATTACTTCAAAATGATTAATGAACTGACTTGGGGAGGTTGTCCCATCAAAGAAAGAGATGGTCGGAGGTTTGTATTTTGGTGGATACGATACCTGCTTCCATTCTATCGGGTAAGGTTGCTTGATACCTAACCTTTGCAAACCATCCTTCTGTTTGAATGCCTCGAATTGAGTTCGGAGATTCCTTAACTCTTCAGAAACAATTCCAGAAGATTGGGGAGTTGTAACTTGTTGAGTGTAATTGGGAGGAGGGACTGCAGCATATGTACCACCCCCAGCTCCAGACTGACTTAGAATGGGTTGTACAGGAACATTAGATTGTACCCCCGGAATAGTAGAGGGTTCCGGGTTTGGAACAACAGGAGTATTTAATATAACTGGAGGAGCTGTCTGTTGGACTTGCTGAGTTTGATGCTGAGCTTGCATAATAGTGTGCATAGCATTCAATGTATCTGCCATAGCTCGCAACTGTTGTTCTAAGGAAGAAATCCTTTGTTCATGAGCTTCGGTGCTAGTTGAAGGTTCATGATTGCCCTCTGCCATGTAAGTGGTAATCATTCGAGGAATAGATGATGAAATAGTCTGTTCTGAATCATCATTGTGTGAATCAGTATCTTTCCCGGGGTTATTTACGGGAGTCAATACTGGAAAGTTAGATTCTCCAAGGAAGTCTTCTGTGATCTCCGGATTACCACTTGGATGAGAAGAAGAAGAGGCTCTGGCCAAGGCTCCGGTCCTGGATCGGGTGCCGAGATAAACACCATCTTCAGAGTCTGATATAGCATCAGACCGTATGCTACCCCCAATATTTCTGGAGGTCATATTGACATAAGCATAAAGAGGTTCATCTTCATCCAACATTGGTTCATTTTGAATCCGTTCGAAAACAGATTGTCTTTTTGGTGAACAACAACATTGAATTACAACTCGAGGTTGGAAGTTGCAACCATGCTTTTCATGACAAATATGAGCAATATCATAGCCTGACGGAGTGTCAATTCTCCGTTTATTTTGCAAATACTCCCGGAGATCTGTAGGAACAGATTGGGAAGTACTTGAAGATCGTTTCTGTGTAGAAACTTGTCTTTTGTTCTTCTGTCTTCTTGGTTCCTGAGTGTATAAAGACTGATTAATTTGAGCCACGTAGTTCTTGGCATATTCTGCATCAGGGTCTAATATACTTGTCTCAGTGGAACCGAGACGATTCTGATTAAGCTTGTTACGAAGATCCGTAGGAGATCTGACTTTGATATCAGTCTTGGATACTTGTAATTTGCCTTTCTCAGACCGAGAAATTTTGAGAGAAGGAAGATGAGTATTATTCCGACTAGGAGTCGGTAATAATCCATCTTTGGAGGAATTAGCCAAAAGGCGTTTTTCATTGTTTGATCTAGTAAGAGTTCTAGTCAAATTAACTCCAGAGGTAAAGACCTTAGGAGTAGAGGAGTTGACTAAAGAGTCTTTCTCCTTGGTTGGCACAAGATGTGCAAGTTGAGGGAGAATCATTTGTATGTTCTGTGGAAGAGAACTCCCAGCTTGATTTTGAGAAATAGTCAAAGGACTGTATCTGTTAGCATACGCTGACTTCAGTTTGGACTTCTGGTCATACGCTGCCTTTTTATTAGCATACGCTGGCTTTGGCTTAGCGTACGCTGCCTGATGTTGGCTTTTGTATGCTGCCTTTGCCGTACGCTGCCCTTTGAATGCCATACGCTCAGAGTCATCAATGGCTAAAGAGCCGACTGCTGTCGTAAGAGCAGAGGGAGAAGGGACTTTGACATGTCCAGAAATGGTTTTCCTTGTACACGCTGACTTGGTTAAAGAACCAACTTTGTCAGCGTGACTAGGAGAAGCCACTGTTGTCGTGTTCAGAGAAGCCGAAGTGTGCTTCATGGAAGTTGAAGACGTGTTCTTGTCAGCATGAGAAGTGACAGAAGCGTCTCGGACTGCTGCAGAAGACTTGGGGACATAGACGGAGCGTCCCTTCTTCTTGGCAGCAGGAAGAACGGAGGAAGCAGTGCGGCCCTCCTTCGCCTTGAGCATTTCTTCATAAGCCGATTGGTCGAATTGTACAACCATCGTCTTCTTCGTCAAGCCGATCGACGAAGTATCGCATTGAGTTGTTGCTATCTCGTTGGAGGAGACAGCTTTTCCCAGCAGAGTTGCCAATTTATTTTCCATAAATAAATTTACTTTATTTATTTTGTATCTGAGAAAATTACAACTGTAGGAATCTAATCTAGAAGACGATTACTTTATCCCTTGGACGATGCGATGAAGAAGACTCGAACTTTGAAGAACTTGGACAGCAACTGGGCAATCTCTCTGTTCTCTCTGAAATTGACTGTAGTGTCTGATGAAGATGAAGAAACTTTCTTTTATAGAGTTCAGGATAACTGTCCTTAAGCATACGCTCAGGTAGTTACTTGACGTGTGCATAACTGCAGGGACGCGTGGCAAATTCTGATGGAGACACATTAGCGTGCGGTTAAAATTAGTGGAGCATATTCAGGAGAGATTGATGGCATGAATGCCACGTTGCATAACTTCTGAAGAAGTGGATAACTGAGTACAGGACACGTGAGAACGTGTGTTAACTGCTCGTTGAAAATTATTCTGGACATAACTGCTGTGATACGCTGCCTTAGAATAAGAGTCGTACGCTAGCTTTGAAGGCACATGTCTTGCATACGCTTACTTGGACAGCGTAGAACCATATAAAGCTGATACGCTCACATTATTGACAGGGAGTCGTATGGAAACTATACGCTCACTTAGTTGGAAGAAGTCGTATGAGATCCATACGCTCACTTAGTTGGAAGAAGTCGTATGAGATCCATACGCTCACTTAGTTGGAAGGAGTCGTATAAGAAATAAGTAGACACGTGGCATGTTTGAATAAGTAGACACGTGGCCATCATCAATCTTCTTTGATACGCCATATCTTCCAATAACTGACAAAATCTTCTCGAGCGTCGTGACTGCGGATATGATGGTTGACAGACTGTCAAAACTGACAGTAATGATGGCTTTTACATTTATGAGAAATGCTGAGCTGTCCTCGTAAAAGACAAAACCGATTCTTCGAAAACATATACGACGGCTAGTCTCCATTGGACAGCTGTCTTTGCACAAAAGACGAAGTGTCAGATTCATCCTTTATTAAATATATGCTGTGCTGTCATCTCAGAAAATAATAAAATATTCACTGAGCGTACGGCCTTTGGATGAGCGTATGGCCTTGACTGAGCGTATGGCCTTGAGCGTATGACTTGGACTGAGCGTATGGCTTTGAGCGTATGACTTGGGCTGAGTCTTATGTCAGCGTGTCATAATTTTCACACCCTACAAACGCTCCTTTTAATTTCAAAAATCCTAAATGAGTTCTTAAATTTAAAAACCCGGCATTAAGAGCCGTTAAATTTTAAGAATCCAAATAAAAAAATAAAAAACTCATATAATAATATTATGTGTCATATTATAGATTTTTATTTCAGTACATATTTGAGTTTCTGCAGTCGAATTATTTTAATTTTGGTCCATGTGTTGGAGAAATTATTGAATGGTCCGGCCTCACCACGTTGTAATGGTGAATGGTGAGCCCGGCTACTTATTTCTTGACACTTGACATAATTTATTATATCACTACATTTTTCTTATTTTCTAGGTCAAATTTTTTAATATTCTTGAAAGAAAAAAAAAATTATTTTTTCTAATTATATGCCAAGTGAATTTCTATATATTATATATATTATTTTATAATTTTTTAAAAAAAATTATGCCAATTTTATGTCAATTGTCAAAAAATAAGTGACCGAAGTCACCATTCATCGTCGTCCCGTGGTAAAGTCGGTCCACATAATAATTTTCACCATGTGTTGGGAAGAGAAGGGAGTCACCTATAGGAGAAGATGACGTGGTACTTTGTCAATATGTTAGTTGTTGGTACTGTGTGTAAAGCCCCCCACGTCATCATTGTTTAAGAGTGAGTGAGAGTTCTACATAGTAATGTTATGTTGCTCTTGTTGTCATGTCTCCATCACATTTGATCTTGCTCTTGTTGCCATGTCTCGATCACATTTGTTGGATGGGAGGAGGTTTTTCCTCCAAAAAGCAGTGTATATAGCGTTGATTTTTTTGAAATTGTATTAAAAATATATAGTTGAGTAAAATTGTAACATTAGTCCAAGCTCTTCAGAAAGGCATATTTTATATTTTATACAAAATACGCATTTTTGCATATATATTTATTATCAGATTTAAATCTAGTTGGCTAATTAAGAATGTGAAGAATACGTGTCCTTCTAAAGGGCGTATTTTTAATGACTATTTTTTTTGTCACAGAGACAATCTAACAAAATGTTATATACAAAAAAATTAGCGACGAAAATTTAGTGACGAATTTGGACTTTCAGTGACGAATTAAGATTTTAACGACGAAAGTTTAGTGCTGAAATTGACCTTTCAGTGACGAATTGGACTTAGTGACGAAAATTTATTTTTGGTGACGAATTTATGTATTCCGCAAAAGAAATATTATGCACAAAATACGCTATTCGGAAGGACGTATTTCTTGATTTTAATTTTTTTTTAAACCTGTGGATCATTCAATACGTCTTTTCGATGGACGTTCTGGGTCTCAAAATATATTTGTGCAAACTTTATGCTCTGAAAGCAACATCGATAAACTTTGATGAGAAATATACAATTTTTTGATTTTATTTTACTTATCAGTTATATATATATATATATATATATATATATATATATATATATATATATATATATATATATATATATATATATTTGAAGCAATGGCTAATTGTGGCGAACTCGCCTGCCTCTACTAGGGCCGCATGCATCTCTTTTAACCACTATTGGGAACGAAGCGCGAAAACTGTTTCCCCAAACCAGAAAGTCCTGCGAGAGAACCGAGCAAAAGCACACAAACCAAAAAAATGCCAAACACAATCGCAGACACAAAGATTTTTGACGTAAAAAATCCTTGTGGGAAAAACCACGGGACGATCGGAGTCCAACCCTGAAGAACCTCCACTAATGGAATAAAGAGAATACACCCTCTACAAGCTCCTCCCGATCCAACACGGATCACCACAACTCACTTGAAAGAAGAATTTTTTTGATTGCAGACTCCGAAGAACAAGAGATGCCAAAAAATTATTCGAAGCAATCTCTCCTTCACAATAGTCCTTAATCCCCTCTCTTTATCTCTCAAAGATTGTAAAGCACTCTTGTTTTTGAGATGATTTTACAACTAGCATGCATCACCCTTTTATAAGCCCTTGGTAATCCATACATGGAAGGCCAATATATGTGGAAACTTCCAATATGCATCAATCATATATTTAATGGAAATCCAATCATAATTGGCTTGCCATAATTGGAAGTCCAATTATATTGAAAGCTACTATATGAAGGTTCCAATCATAAATACATGATCAAAGTAAATATGGAAATCCAATCATATATTTTCTTACCATATATGTTCCAAAATAGGATCCATGCACTCCCCGAGCTTCTCCGACACACGGATGGCGCTCGTCGCTCTCCGGGGTATTCTCCACATAGGTTGGAAACCGCACCCACTCCAACAAATCTCTCCCTTCACAACTAGGTGGACGAACTCGTCATCCCGACGATCCGCCTGCAGTACTTAAACTTTTCCCTTGGTAGAACCTTCATGAGCATGTCCACTCCGTTTTCATCAGTATGGACCTTCTCAAGCATCGCGTCTTTCTTCTCAACCACATCCCGTATCCAATGATACAGAGTTTCAATGTGCTTGGACCGACTATAAAATGTCTGATTCTTTACAAGGTAAATAGCACTCTTACTATCGCAAAGCAAAGTATACTGCTCTTGCTTCAGCCCCATTTCCTGCAACAGCTTCTTCATCCACAGCAGCTCCTTGCAAGCCTCCGTCACCACAATGTACTCTGCCTCTGTCGTCGACAAGGCAACACACTTCTGCAACCGCGACTGCCACGATACCGCTCCTTCAGCAAACATCATCACATAGCCCGAAGTCGATCGCCTCGTGTCTACATCTCTAGCTATATCAGCGTCGGTATACCCAACCAGCTTCGGCTCGTCACCACCAATGTACCCTTACACTTGAAAGGTATCATAGAATCCACTTGACCGCACTCCAATGTACCCTTCCAAGATTTGAAAGGTACCTGCTAACTGTGCCAACTACATGAGAGATGTCTGGCCTCGTACACATCATAGCATACATAAGGCTCCCCACAGCTGAAGCATATAGAACCCGTTCTATATCTTCTTTTTTGTCTTCGGTAGATGGATACTGCTCCTTAGTGAACTTAAAGTGGGCCACAAGGGGGCAACTCACTTTCTTCGACCCATCCATACCGAAACGTAAAAGTACCCGGTGAATGTACTTCTTTTGGGACAAGTGTAGCAGCTTGGACTCTTTCTCTCTCAGCTGATCTCCATTCCAAGAATAGCCTTTGCTGCACCCAAATCCTTCATAGAGAAGGCCATGCCCAGTTGGCGCTTTAAATCCGCTATCCTAGTGGCATTCCGATCCACTAATAGCATGTCATCAACATAGAGCAATAAAATGATGAAATCATCCTCGGCAAAATACCTCACAAATACACAGTGATCCGACGTCGTTCGTGTATAGCCATGCTCCCCCATAAATGACTCGAACTTTCTGTACCACTGCCTCGGAGCCTGCTTCAGACCATACAAACTCTTCCTCAACCGGCAGACCAAATGTGACTTGCCCTTCTCACAGAATCCCTCTGGCTGCTCCATGTATAACTCCTCCTCAAGGTCACCATGGAGGAATGCCGTCTTCATGTCCATCTGCTCGACCTCCAAGTCGAGACTGGCGGTCAATGCTAGTACCACCCGAATAGACAAATGCTTGACGATAGGCGAAAAGATCTCATCATAATCTATGCCTTTTCGCTGACCGTAGCCTTTAACTACCAGCCTCGCTTTGTATCGAGGGCGAGTAGCATCATCCGTCTGCTTCACACTAAACATCCATCGATTCTACAAAGCCTTCTTGTCCTTTGGCAATCGCACCAGCTCATGAGTGGAATTGGCGTGTAAGGAACTCATCTCCTCCTGCATAGCCTCCATCCACTCCTGCCTGTGTTCATCTTCCATAGCCTCTGCAAAACTTTTGGGTTCTCCTCCGTCAGTCAATAGCATATACTCACCCGGTGAGTATCTCGTAGATGGTCGATGCTCTCTGTCCCTCCTTCTCAGTGGAGCTACTGGTGCTGGTTGTATACCAACAACCTCCTTCTCCTTAGGAACCGCCTTCCCGGCATGCTCATCCTCCTGAGGGACACCCTGACCACCATCAACAGGCTGATGATCAAGGTTGGGAGCAACTCCATGTACTGGCTCTCCCATAATTGGATCCTCTGAAATGTCCTCTGGAAACTGCTCAAAGCGAAATGACTCTAACTCAGGCAATTCCTCAGCCTCAGAAGGCGTCTCAGAATTCTGAGTATTGGTCATGGTCTGATCCTCGACGAATACCACGTCCATGCTTCTGTAGAGCTTTCTTCCTACCGGGTCATAGAGTCTATAGCCAAACTCATTTCGACCGTAGCCGACAAAGACGTATCGCCTCGTCTTCGACTCAAGTTTGGACCTCTCGTCCTTCGGTATATGCACGAAGGCCTTACAGCAAAACACTCGCAGGCGATTGTATGACGGCTCTTTGCCGTACCATACTTTGTCAGGCACATCACCCTGCAAAGGAGCACTAAAAGATAAATTAATAACATAAGCAGCTGTGAGAAGAGCCTCACCCCAATAACTGCTTGACAAGTTTGCTTCTGATAGCAAACACTGCACCCTCTCCATCAGTGTCCTGTTCATGCGCTCCGCTACACCATTGAGCTGAGGTATCTTGGACAGAGTCTTCTGGTGTCGTATCCCCTGCTCTCTGCAATAAGCATCAAAGGGACCAATGTATTCGCTGTCATTGTTGGACCGAACACACAATAACTTCTTGCCCGTCTCTCTTTCAACAGAGGCCTGAAATTCTTTGAAAGTAGGCATCACCTGATCCTTGGTCTTTAAGGCATAGACCCAAACCTTCCTGGAACAGTCATCAATAAAAGTTACAAAGTAAGATGAACCACCAATAGATTTTACCTTCATAGGACCGCTGACATCCGAGTGAATCAACTCGAGCAACGCCAGCTTCCTTGAACTTGGGTAACTTTAGAAAGATATCCTATTTTGCTTTCCAGCTAAGCAGTGCGTGCATTTCTCCAACTTTGTAGACTTGAGCCCTGGAATCACCTTCCTGTTCACCAAGTAGCTTATTCCCTTCTCGCTGATATGGCCGAGCCGCCTGTGCCATAACTTGGTAGACGCATCACTGACTGCGTTCACCTCCTGTGCTTCCTGTGCGCTCCCCTCCATATAGTAGAGACCGAACTTCTTGCTTCCTCTGGCAATCACCATCAAACCTCTGGAAAGCTTCCACTGACTATTCCCGAAGAGACCGAAGAATCCCTCGTCATCCAACCTTCCAACCGACACTAGGTTGAAATGGATATCAGGGACATGACGAACATCTTTGAGAACGAACTGCATCCGTCTTCGTTCTCAAATGCACATCTCCAACGGCAACCGCCTTCGACACATCTCCATTGCCCATCTTCAACACTCCACAGTCGCCTGTTGTGTAAGTGGCAAATAATACCCTGTTGTGAGATACATGCGCTGAAGCCCCTGAGTCCACCAGCCAAGAATTGTCATCATGGGCGAGGTTTGGAATGACCTCATCACCTACGACGATCACATCGCCTCCATGTATCGAGGCCGCCGCTGTAGTGTTCTCATCTTGCTTCTCCTTGTCGTCATTCTTCTCTCTCTTCTATGCAAAATAGTTTCGCTTGATGTGGCCCTTCTTGCCACAGTGGTAACACTCCGAGTCCTCGTAACGACCCTTGGACTTCTCCCTGCTCTTATCTCTGCCACTACCTGGACCCTTGCTTTTGCCCCTTCTATGGCTTTCTAAAACTAATGCCACTGAGTGGTGGAATATGGATAAAGTGCCCTAAGAACGTCTCCGTATCTTTTCATTCAGCACCTCGCTCTTGGCAAACTCTAGACTGACTACGCCCTCTGGAGCAGAAGCGATCATAGATACTCGTACGGCCTCCCACGAGTCTGGCGATATACACAGCAGCCATAGTCCCTGAACTTCGTCGTCGAACTTGACTCCCATCGAGGATAGCTGGTCCACCATGTCGTGGAACTCACTCAAGTGATCCGTAATAGATGCACCATCTTTGTACCGCAGACCCATCATCATCCGGATCAGGAACAACTTGTTTACCCCAGTCTTCTTCGCGTACAAAGATTTTAGCTTATCCTATAACGTCTTCGCGTGCTCAATATTGGCAACATGGTTGTACACATTCTCGTCAACGAACTGACTGATATATCCGCACACCTGTATATGCTCGAATTTCCAGTCCTCATCGAATTTTTCACTGGGCTTCTCGGATGTAAATATGGAAGATGCAGCTTCTTGACAAACATCAAATCCTTCATCTTGCTCCGCCAATAATGGTAGTTGGTACCGTTCAGGTTCACCATGTGCACCGGCTTCGCGTCCATCTCTGCTTCCTGGTTTGACTGTCAACTCCTGACACTTCTTTGAATCCAAAGCTCTGATACCACTCTGTTGGAAACGAAGTGCGGAAACCATTCCCCCAAACCAGAAAGTCCTGCGAGAGAACCGAACAAAAGCACACAAACCAAAAAAATGCCAAACACAATCGTAGACACAAAGATTTTTGACGTGGAAAACCCTTACGGAAAAAACCACGGAACGAACGAAGTCCAACCCTGAAGAACCTCCACTAATGGAATAAAGAGAATACACCCTCTACAAGCTCCTCCCGATCCAACACGGATCACTACAACTCACTTGAAAGAAGAAATTTTTTGATTGCGGACTCTGAAGAACAAGAGATGCCAAAAAATTATTTGAAGCAATCTCTCCTTCACAATAGTCCTTAAAGGAACACGGATCACTACAACTCACTTGAAAGAAGAAATTTTTTGATTACGGACTCTGAAGAACAAGAGATGCCAAAAAATTATTCGAAGCAATCTCTCCTTCACAATAGTCCTTAATCCTTTCTCTCTCTCAAAGATTGTAAAGCACTCTTGTTTTTGAGATAATTTTACAACTAGCATGCATCACCCTTTTATAAGCCCTTGGTAATCCACACATAGAAGGCCAATATATATGAAAACTTCTATTATGCATCAATCATATATTTAATGGAAATCCAATCATAATTGGCTTGCCATAATTAGAAGTCCAATTATATGGAAAGATACTATATGAAGGGTCCAATTATAAATATATGATCAAAGTAAATATAGAAATCCAATCATATATTTCCTTACCATATATGTTCCAAAATAGGATCCATGCACTCCCCGAGCTTCTCCGACACACGGATGACGTTCTT
Organism: Iris pallida; assembly: GCA_029216955.1. NCBI lineage: Eukaryota > Viridiplantae > Streptophyta > Magnoliopsida > Asparagales > Iridaceae > Iris > Iris pallida. Next base: position 21,486,458 of record JANAVB010041620.1, read on the forward strand.
CGCTCTCCGGGGTATTCTTCACATAGGTTGGGAACCCCACCCACTCCAACAACCACTAGGCTAGAGGTCATTGGCGCATATATATATATATATATATATATATATATATATATATATATATATATATATATATATATATATATATATATATATATATAGAGAGAGAGAGAGAGAGAGAGAGGGCTGACAATCCTATTTACATTTGGAATTGGTTTTATACTTGTTCTTGTGTTTCTATTCTACGCTCAACACATAAGCCTCTCAGAATGTTCTTTTGTACTATGATTATATTTTGGGCTTTAGAAAGAACAATTGCTGCCAAGGGTTTAAACTTGGGTTTTGCAAAAAAAACATTAGTAAATCTTTCAATTATAATTTAGTTAGGAGGTGCATTACTTAGCTAAACCTATCTAATGCTTAAGTTACTCACAAGTGTCTAGAAGAATCTATACTACCATATAATTAGGAAAGTTGGTTAAACCTTGAATTTTTCTTACAAATATGTTCTTATCTAACTTTACTAATTAAAATATTCATCAAATTTAATAAGAGCAGCAAGGTAATTACATATAGAAATAAAAAAAATTGTTATATGATGTCTTTCGCTCTTTCCAAGTACAAAAAAAGTTAAAAGAAGCTAAAATACGTACAATGCACGTTCATAATATGCTAGTAGGAATTAATAACATTTGTGATATCTTAAGTGAAATCATGGTTCCAAGAATATTTATATGAGAACAATTGAAGTTTAGGTATTGTTTGGGAAGAGGGTGAAAATAGAGGAAAGAAAAAATGTTGAGAGGTAAAGAATTTGAGAGAGAAAGTAGTATTAAAACATTATGTCATATTGATTATGTGGAATCAAACTGAATATATACAATACAACCAATCTATAATAGGTAACTACCAATCTATAGTATGTAATTAATCTCATACAATAATGCATCTAGTAAGTAACTACAAATATATAGTAGATATTTAATTTTCTATAAATCTCATATCGTTAGGCAATATTCTAAATCAGGATCCTATTAATTACAATATAATAAAATTCTAGATATTGACATTTATGTACAAATATCTTTATCATGTCCCTACAAGATGGAGCACCATGAGGTGATTCCAAACTTGTTTGTCAATTACGGGAAGGAAGAGCGAAAAAGAAGTTTGGTGAGCACATCGGCTAGCTGATCAGCAGAGAAAATATGAGAAACTCGAAGAGAACCACCTTGAACTTCTTTTCGAATGAAGTTGTAGTCAAGATCAACATGTTTCATATGAGAATGAAATATCGGTTTTGAGCGCAGATTTGTTGCACCAATGTCGTCATAGTAGATAACCGGTTGTTGAGGTATAAGACATGAAGCTCGGTGAGTAGAGAACAAATCCAACGAATTTCTGTAGTTGTGGTAGTCATAGCTTGATACTCGGCCTCGGTAGAAGAGTGAGCCACGGTCCTTTATTTTTTTAACTCCATGATATTGGATGCGAACAATGTAGATGAGATAGTCATTTGTTAAGGTGAAATCATCTTTGTTCTAGGCCGATCGGCATCCGAAAATGCATGTAGTGACAATGGTGAGTTGCGGTAGATAACAACAGCATGAGCAATAGTACCACGAAGATACCGTAGTAGACGCTTTACTACATTCTAATGATCTGTATTGGGACAGTACATGAATTGTGATAACTTGTTGATAGTATAAGAAATATTCGGACGTGTGAGTGATAAGTATTAGAGACTACCAACAATGGCTATGTGTTTAGTTGGATCAGAGAGGGATGATCCAAAGTGAAGGGTGAGTGTTGGAGTAGTGACAAGTGGCGTAGACACATGCTTGGCATCGGTCATGTGAGTGCGAGTAAGTAGATCATGGATATATCGCTGCTAAGAAAAAAGATGCCATGCGGACGTGGAATAACTTAAACTCCAAGAAAATATGAAAGGGGCCAAGATCTTTGAAGAAAAATCTGTTGGAGAGAAGATAAAATAATTTTGTACTGCTGCATCGATTTTTTATGTGATAATGATGTCATCAACATAGACCAAGAGATATATCATGAAGCCAGAAGTAGATTTACAAAATTGAAAAATAGAAATAAATTTTTTATGTATTGTAGGAACATAAAACACATTTCGAAGTGAGAAAGTATGTGAGAGAGTGTGTAGAGATCTAGAACCAGTATACGAAATAGAAAAACTCGTGCCATCGCCAATCACAACATCGTCAGTCCCTGAATAAGGAGCATGAGTTGAAAGATTACTCAGGTCGGTAGTAACATGGTGCGATGCACCATTATCAAGGAGCCAATTGGTGCCTTCAGAGTTGTCCGTCATTGCAACATTGGCACGTGGTTGCCATGGAGCTGGAGGTTGAGGTTGCCAATGATGATATGCTCATTGTTATGGATTGGATTGCATATTTTTTGGTGTCAAGCGAAATAGAGCACACTAGTGAACCATGTGTCATTGAACACGACACCCTTGACACTTTTCAAGATATGTCCGAGGAGAGGGACGATTATTCTGTATATTGGAGTTGGTTGTGTGCGTCCCGACGACCATTAGATCCTTGACCCATTCGATCGAGAGTTGGCCTGAGTTGAATTATGATTGATGATGGTAAGGGGTTTGGTGGGTTATTAAGTATTGGGTATGAGAACTTGAGTGTTGTCATTGGCCATGGGATTCAACGTGACAATTGATGTCAGTGTGAGAAAGAAGAGGAGATAGGTTCTAGAAGGAAGCTCTGATACCATAAATAAGTTGCGAGAGAAAGTAGTATTGGAGAATAATGACATATTAATTATATTGAATTGAGCTGAATATAAACAATAAAATCTATAATATGTAACTACAAATCTATAGTAGATAATTAATCTACCATAATATTCTTTAATAGGTAACTATCAATATATAGTAGGTAATTATTTTTTTATAAATTTGCTACGGTTAGGCAATATTCACAATAAAGATCCTATAGATTACAATGAAATAAATTTTTAGATATTGGCAATTATGTACAAATATCTTTATGAAGGGGAAAATGAGAGCAAACTAGAAATAGTGGTGTTTGGGAAAGGGAATGAGGAAGGAAAATTTGGGAGAAAAATCTACGGGGTCCCACTCAAAAACAATTCCCAAAAGTGTGAGGAAATAGAGAGTTGAAAGGATTGTAGGAAAAATTACACAACTACCTGTTGGTCCATTGATCATGATCACACCTAATTTTGATAATCAAAATCAACTTTGGTCGATACGCAAAATATACATACTGCTACAGGTTTACAGGTTTCAAGACTGCACCTACTACTGCTAAAAGCTACAAAAGTTTCGTCGTCATCAAGAACCAAACGCAATGGAATCAAGATCAAGTTTTACATATTTATTTTGTACTTTTACTTTTATTGAGTTTAGAAAAAAAAATATGTAAGATTGATCAGGATCGGTACTGACTTAGCTATTTCTTAGTCCACAAATCATAGCCTACCTATCCACAAATACATATTCAAAGTCCACATTCCAAATTAGCCCAAAACCTATCAATTTGGTCCAAAATTGGTCTAACAGAACTCAGACAGAACTTGGCCATAACTCGGCCCGAGTTCGGTCAGGGTACTTTGAACAAAATTTTCAATTCCCTCCATATCTGTATCCAATATTCGAATGCGAGATTTCTGTATTCGAACTCTACCCGAACTCTGCCCAAATTAGGTTTACAAAAATACTATAAATAGAAAAGAACTTTCACATTTCCAAATCATTCATTCATTTAATCTTCTCTTCTCTATTTATTTCTAAGTATTTTTTACGAGCTGAACTTTTAAATCAAGTCTATACTACTCTTAGCCAAGTGTAATCCCCCAAACATTTTGGAGGATTTTATTACCTAGATATTTCATTTCAATTATTTTAATTTTCATGAGACTTGGAAAAATTTTAATTTTGCAAAAATAATTTTATTATTGATTTGTACTCTCCCTTAGTATTCATACCCCTATTAATTCGTTGTTGTTTTTGTTGTATTATTATTATATTATTATTATTATTGTTATTATGTTATTTTAAATTACAATATGTAGGGTATTAATAAGCCTTATTATTTATTTAATAATTTATTAATACATGTTATAGCAATAACAGGCATTATGGATACAAAATATTTATTAAAGTATGTTAGTAATATTTTGGGAATTTAGGAATTTTTTATAAGATTTATTTAGATTTTATTATGTATATATATACATATATAAATATGGGAATTATATCCTTTTGTGAAAAAAAATAAAAAAAGAAAAACAACAAAGCGCACTGTTCCTACAGGAACAGTGCTGGTGTAATTCCGATCCGGGGATTAGGCCGCGGAAAGCTTCTTAATGAGATTTTAAATCTCAATCCAAGATTTGATTAGGTTTTTATCAAATCCTTATCTATCCTATCACCTAATCTAATCCCAATATCCCTTGTTATTCGATCAAAAATTCAATCCCAAAAGAACTCGGAACTCTCGGGTTTACGCACAGCCGACTTGTTGGAGATTTTGTAAAAAATTTCTCTCGACACTCCTCCCCAACCCAAACCACCCGATCCCTGAGCATCCCGACGTCCTAGCAAGCGTCACCGACCACCTGCACGATGGCGCCACCCATCGAACCGTCGGGAAAAAAAATCCCCAAACCGCACGGCAACAGAGAACACTCTGTTTCCCTCAACCGCGAGGTACCTCCATTAACTACCACTTTTCTTCACGTGTAGTCGATAATTTTCGATCCCGAGAGTTTTAATGTAGAGGCTACATTACCCTCTAGAAGACCCACCCATTAGTACCTGGAAGGATCACACCATTGAGTCGAAAATTCGACTCAAAACCCACAAAAAAACCAACTGTCGCCGACAGTGGGAAGCATCCCCGACCACCCTGTTCGCTGTCAAATTTTGATCCATCCTGTAGAGAGTTTTGGAATTTTTTTGAACAACATATTAGACAACCTATAGCACTTCATAACCCTTCTGTTACTTTAATTTTTTATCTAATAAATGCAAAAGAAATCGATTTCAAAGTTTGACGAAAAACTGATTTTTACAACACTGAATTTTTCGAAAATTAACCGATACGTCATGCGTCCCGACAAATCGGGCGACGTGGTCGTGCACCATACGCATCGAAAGGCACATATGGATGTTACCGACGTGTGGTAACTGACGGAACTCGATTTCATTGCGTGCGCGCGACGAAATCAGTGCGTATCCGTCGAGATACCCTCGTATCAACGTTTTGCAAACTAGCCCATAACTTCGTGCACGTTCATCGGATAGACGCGAAACTTGTGCCATCAGGACCGTATCGATTTTTTGGTCCTGTATGCCAAGTTTTGTCCGATTCTGAGAAGGTTGATCGGAACGCCAAAATTGGCGGGCCCGCGACCCGCTCTAACGGGCGAATTTGTGCACAGCCCACCGGAATCCAACTTTGGACATACGGTTGGGTTCGTCTCCTCAAACCAGATCCGTAGACATGTAGTTTGACGACTTTAGAGACCGTAGGTCCTGGCATGCATTTCGGTGCAAAACGGGTCCAACGGTGGACATCATTTTGACCCGAATTTACGATTTTGCCCCTGTTCCAGAATTGGATTTTTGGACAGGCATTTCCTAGGTATTTCTTTTATGCCAAATCTGTTCGTGATGTTTATTTCAGCATCCGAGGTTGTTCGTAGAAGTTGGCTTTCATTGCTTTCCTATTTTGACGGTTTGAGTCATCCGGCGTCGCCATTCTGCACATTACCTCCAGGCAAGATACCTTGCCACCACTGTTTATTTATTTAGCTCATATTTCATGCATTATTCATTATTTTCTTTATACAAAATAAATTGTGATACATGGCATAACTTGTTAGAACTTACTGTTTAGTTATATTTCCTGCTATGTATTATTTTCTTACCCATTAAACTTAGAGTTAAGGGACCACCCTTTGTGTGTTACATTCATAGGCCTTAACACATTTGTACCATGTGTTATGAGTCACATATAGAACTCGGACATGCGTGACTGGCTGGCCACCAGTACGTATAAGCCGTGCGATAGGATTAACCGCTAATAGACATTGTATGCTTAGTTTGACTTAGCGGTTAATAGCGGTTATGTGTTACAGATACAACATAGTAGGCATTGGGCGGGAAGTACATATCCTTAGCGTATGGGCTGCTTTACACATTTCCCTTGTGACCGTATGCTCCACTGGAGATGCGGGTTGACGACCCCTTATTACTGCTGGCCACTGACGTTCGTGGAACGATTATGCCTGAGGCCCCTGGTGCCCCAAGGAAAGACTATGACGATCCCATTTTTTAGCCAGGGCCTATGCGTTGGAAGGGATGTACTTAAACTGCATTCACATAGAATGGTAGGCTACCTTTATCCGTTAGGTACGAGTACTTTTGGTTTGGGTACTTGTATCTGACCATGGCTTGGAACAATAACTTGTCGCAGATTAGTTCGTCACATCTTGTCCTTGTTTAGTTGTAGGTGTGACCTACTACTTCGATGAGAAGGTATTGAATCTTGTTGGGGTCCGGATACCATATTGGATTCATCGCATAGAAAGATACGTCATCGTGAATTAGTTTACCATCTCCTGTCCTTGTTTGGTTGGGGGGATGGTAAGCTAGTTCAATAGGTGTGTATTGGACCATGTTATGATCTGATCTTTCTTATTCTTATTGAGCAGTATTTATTCAGTTTATGTGGCATGTTCTTTTTGTATCTTGTTACGTCCCTCTGAGGACCTGGTGATCTCTCCAGGTATAGGTGTACAGGACTTTCCGTAGGAGTATGGCTCCGCTATAGACTCATCCTTCACGTTCGAGCGAGTTGTATCTTCTGATCACAGCTGTCCCTATTGGGTTGAGGAGCCTATTTAGTCATCATTACTTATTTTATTTATCTTAGAGGTTGGACTCTATTTCCTTTCAGTTTATTCTAGTGCCGGTAGTGGATTTGTCTCCGCCCGGCCAACAGCTATATTTTGACGATTACTTTGATTCATGAGATACCATTTTTCTTTATATTCTGTGGATGAGATTTAGCTTTTACCTGTGATTGTCTGTTATTATTATTCATAAAATAGCCTATGTGTATATTCTAGATTTCCATATATTGGAGTATATCTCGTATATATGCAGCTGGCATGCTTCGTTCCTAGTCCTACGTATTTTGGGACTGGAGCGTTACATGTTTTTGTGGTGGCCCATGCTGGTCAAGATAAATTGTTTGGTTACTTTACCGTACCAAGCAAGCCTGCGTATAGGATTAGAAATTAGGAATCTCATCCACATATATGACATTCTATCCCGCCTTCATTTCGAACTTCCAACTGTTTATCTTGATTGCTTCTTTCTTGAATCATTCCTCCGTAAACCCTTATCCCACTATTGTACGTACTAGGTCGTCACGTTCCATCATGCAATCACACTACTAGTTCAACTCTTATAAGTTGGGTAGAAAGCCTCACAACCTAAATTCCTTTGACTTTAACCAAGGCCTTAGACAAGAAGAAAGTAGGACGATGGCAGAGGCACGAACACCGGACATGACTTAGATTCTTAAATAGTTTAAGCTATTTATATGTTCTTCATCATTATCTTGCGTATTTGTAATTGGACTACCTTGACTAATGTTGCTATTATAGCCTAGTTTTGCGAGCTTACTCTCTCATCGAGCTTGTTTAGGACATATGTTTTATGGTGGGCGCCCACTGATACGTTGTCTTATCAGAACCTGTGTATTGTGGTCTGATCAACCATAGTGCAATTGGTTCGCCTTTCGTACGATTTACGTGGATTGAGATATGGTTAGCTTAACATATTTGCCCTCTAGGATCTCATCCACTGGTTGTTAACATTTTGAATTCTTTATTAAACTCTCTTTCAATTGCTTGACTAAAAACTTATCTGAATCTATTCTAACATTGCCCTTATCTTCATGCCAGCATTATGACTCTACACAGTGGACACGCCCCTACCCTAGCCATTACATCTGGTGATGTAACTTCCCAGGGAGAACAGGTTTCCCCAATGACCCCGGTGACTCCGTATCAGCTAGAGCCACAGCAGAATTCCACGAACCCATCGATGGTACAGCAGGAAGCCCAAGTGCCCCCAGTCAGCCAGGTTCAGCAAACCACTACAGTACCACCAGGAGAGACTGTACCATCCCCATTGCCTCAGCAGTTTTCACCACAGCCTGGACCCCAGCTGCCCTCACTTCCGACTGGTGCAGACCCAACCACCCAGTTTATGTATACAATGCTGCAATCTCAGTGGCAACAGATGGAAATGTTGAGGCAGAGCATGATGGCCTACCTATCTAGACCTCTACCACCAGCCCCGGTACTAAATCCAGCACCAACTCCACAACCTTATCTGGGCTCCATTAAGGATTTCATCGACATGGGGCCTAAGAATTTTAAGGGTACCGAGAGTCCTTTAGAAGTTTCCGCCTGGCTTATCAGCACCGAGAAATACTTGAGGGCATCCCAGTTGCCAGCACATGATTGGATGACAGCAGTGGACTTACTCTTAGAAGACAATGCTCACCACTGGTGGAAGGCTGAAGAAAGACGACTGGGCACTGGGATCACATGGAAGGAATTTTATGACCTCTTCTATGAGAAATTTTCCCCATCTATGTTCAAGACGCTCTCTATGACCAGTTCCTTCATTTGAAGCAGGAGAACATGTCGGTAGATGAATACGATGCGGAGTTCAGCCGCTTGAGTAAATTTGGTGCATCATTGATACCAACGGAGCAGGAGAGAGCGAGGAGGTTCCATCAAGGGCTTTCACCAGAGCTCAAGCCTTACACTACCACACAGTCTCGAGTCTCTCATGCAGCTGTTTTGGAGGAAGCACGTAGCTAGGAGCTCCTCCGTAAGGAGGCACAGCATGACCAGAGGCGTCCTACCCCAATGCACAGACCAGTTAGAGTTAACCCGAGTGGACCTATTAGACGTCCCATGGCATACCAGCAGGAGAGAGCAGGGCCCTATCAGGCTTGAGAGAAGCCTATTTGCCATTTTTGTGGAAGATAAGGACACATTCAGAGAGATTGTCGCATTCGGTTGGGCCAGTATTTAGAATGTGGATCGGAGCAACACAAGGTCAAAGATTGTCCTGGATGACATGACTTAGCACCGCATCAGCAGACCCAAGGACTAACACTACTTGCTTTAGCACTAGCTCAGCAGCAGATGCCAAGACCCCTAGCACCGGGATTGGGAGCACCACAAAGATATCAGCGGGGACCACCTTTACCTGACCAGGTAGCTCATATTAGGCAGGAGATGAATAGACAAGGGCGTGGACAGGCATTTACCATGGAGGCGATAGACACCCCTCCTGAGATTGAGAATCTAGCAGGTATTACCCTAGTTATACCATTGTGTTATTAGTCATGACATGTTACCAAAACCACACCTTACTAGATAGTCTATAGGCATAACATAATGATTCTCTCTGTAGTGATTACTAGTTCTCAACCCAAATGCATGAACACAATCATCGACACCAATAGAAAACTGTATGCCTGATCTGTGGCCCCGTCAATAACCTTAGTATGCTATAGATAATCATTCAATCCCTCTGTACGCCTCTTTGAAATTGACAAAAGTTCTCCACTTGAGTTGATAAATCAAGTGGTTTATGACATCAAATTTTACCAAGTATCATTTTGATGGCTCTACCGTGACTTCGATAATTGGAGCACAACACCAGCCTTTTCCTTCCAACAAATTTTACCCTCATGAACTAGACAAACCACCCTACACACATGACTCACATGTCCCACACAAACGCACCATCATCTGCTCCATTTCAATTACACCTCATGCTCGACTTATTAACCCTTAGAACAACCACGAATGAAACTCTCATCCTACTTGATTTTTTTCCATGCAAGGCCAAACCAATCCCTCAAACAACTAGACACCCATGATCCATTGTAAGAATAAGGATACCCTAACTTGTAGAAAATAGCGTTAGTCCGAATTTTATTATGACTACCTCCACCCTTTTTACAGAGACCAAGTTACGATATGACTACCTGCTCTCCCTTAGTTTCAGCCTCACTATATTCTTCCATTAAGAATTATTGTTATATTTTTATATTAAGTGTTATATTAATTTCGAGGACGAAATTTTTATAAGTTGGGTAGGATATAATCCCTCAAACATTTTGGAGGATTTTATTACCTAGATATTTCATTTCAATTATTTTAATTTTCATGAGACTTGGAAAAATTTTAATTTTGCAAAAATAATTTTATTATTGATTTGTACTCTCCCCTAGTATTCATACCCCTATTAATTCGTTGTTGTTTTTGTTGTATTATTATTATTATATTATTATTATTGTTATTATGTTATTTTAAATTACAATATGTAGGGTATTAATAAGCCTTATTATTTATTTAATAATTTATTAATAGACATGTTATAGCAATAACAGGCATTATGGATACAAAATATTTATTAAAGTATGTTAGTAATATTTTGGGAATTTAGGAATTTTTTATAAGATTTATTTAGATTTTATTATGTATATATATATATATACATATATAAATATGGGAATTATATCCTTTTGTGAAAAAAAAAGAAAAACAACAAAGCGCACTGTTCCTACAGGAACAGTGCTGGTGTAATCCCGATCCGGGGATTAGGCCGCGGAAAGCTTCTTAATGAGATTTTAAATCTCAATCCAAGATTTGATTAGGATTTTATCAAATCCTTATCCATCCTATCACCTAATCTAATCCCAATATCCCTTGTTATTCGATCAAAAATTCAATCCCAATAGAACTCGGAACTCTCGAGTTTACGCACAGCCGACTTGTTGGGGATTTTGTAAAAAAATTCTCTCGACACTCCTCCCCAACCACAACCACCCGATCCCTGAGCATCCCGACGTCCTAGCAAGCGTCACCGACCACCTGCATGACGGTGCCACCCATCGAACCGCCGGGAAAAAAATCTCCAAACCGCACGGCAACAGAGAACACTCTGTTTCCCTCAACCGCGAGGTACCTCCCTTAACTACCACTTTTCTTCACGCGTAGTCGATAATTTTCGATCCCGAGAGTTTTGATGTAGAGGCTACGTTACCCTCTAGAAGACCCACCCATTAGTACCTGGAAGGATCACACCATTGAGTCAAAAATTCGACTCAAAAACCACGAAAAAACCAAATGTCGCCGACAGTGGGAAGCATCCCCGACCACCCTGTTCGCTGTCAAATTTTGATCCATCCTGTAGAGAGTTTTGGAAATTTTTTGAACAACATATTAGACAACCTATAGCACTTCATAACCCTTCTGTTACTTTAATTTTTTTATCTAATAAATGCAAAAGAAATCGATTTCAAAGTTTGAGGAAAAACTGATTTTTACAACACTGAATTTTTGGAAAATTAACCGATACGTCGTGCGTCCCGACAAATCGGGCGACGTGGTCGTGCACCATATGCATCGAAAGGCGTGTATGGATGTTACCGACGTGTGGTAACTGACGGAACTCGATTTCATTGCGTGCGCGCGACAAAATCAGTACGTATCCGTCGAGATACCCCTGTATCAACGTTTTGCAAACTAGCCCATAACTTTGGGCACGTTTGTCTGATCGATGCGAAACTTGCGCCATCAGGACCGTATCGATTTTTTGGTCATGTATGCCAAGTTTGGTCCGATTCTGAGAAGGTTGATCGGAACGCCAAATTTGGCGGGCCCGCGACCCGCTCTAACGGGCGAATTTGTGCACAGTCCACCGGAATCCAACTTTGGACATTCGGTTGAGTTCATCTCTTCAAACCGGATCCGTAGACATGTAGTTTGACGACTTTAGAGATCGTAGGTCCTGGCATGCATTTCGGTGCAAAACGGGTCCAACGGCGGACATCGTTTTGACCCGAATTTACGATTTTGCCCCTGTTCCAGAATTAGATTTTTGGACAGGCGTTTCCTAGGTATTTCTTTTATGCCAAATCTGTTCGTGTTGTTTATTTCAGCATCCGAGGTTGTTCGTAGAAGTTGGCTTTCATTGCTTCCCTATTTTGACGGTTTGAGTCATCCGGCGTCGCCATTCTGCACATTACCTCCAGGCAAGATACCTTGCCACCATTGTTTATTTATTTAGCTCATATTTCATGCATTATTCATTATTTTCTTTATGTAAAATAAACTGTTGATACATGGCATAACTTGTTAGAACTTACTGTTCAGTTATATTTCCTGCTATGTATTATTTTCTTACCCATTAAACTTAGAGTTAAGGGACCATCCTTTGTGTGTTGCATTCATAGGCCTTGACACATTTGTACCACATGTTGTGAGTCACATATAGAACTCGGACATGCGTGACTGGCTGGCCACCAGTACGTATAAGCCGTACGATAGGATTAACCGCTAACAGACATTGCATGCTTAGTTTGACTTAGCAGTTAATAGCGGTTATGTGTTGCAGATACAACATAGTAGACATTGGGCGGGGAGTACATTTCCTTAGCGTATGGGCTACTTTACACATTTTCCTTGTGACCGTACGCTCCACTGGAGATGTGGGTTGACGACCCCTTATTGCTGTTGGCCACTGACGTTCGTGGAACGATTATGCCTGAGGCCCCTGGTGCCCCAAGGGGGGACTATGTCGATCCTATTTTTTAGCCAGGGCCCATGCGTTGGAAGGGATGTACTTAAACTGCATTCACATAGAATGGTAGGCTACCTTTATCCATTAGGTACGAGTACTTTTGGTTTGGGTACTTGTATCTGACCATGGCTTGGAACAATAACTTGTCGCGGCTTAGTTCGTCACATCTTATCCTTGTTTGGTTGTAGGTGTGACCTACTACTTCGATGAGAAGGTATTGAACCTTGTTGGGGTCCGGATACCATATTGGATTCATCGCATAGAAAGATACGTCATCGTGAATTAGTTTACCATCTCCTGTCCTTGTTTGGTTGGGGGGATGGTAAGCTAGTTCAATAGGTGTGTATTGGACCATGTTATGATCTGATCTTACTTATTCTTATTGAGCAGTATTTATTCAGTTTATGTGGCATGTTCTTTTTGTATCTTGTTACGTCCCTCTGAGGACCTGGTGATCTCTCCAGGTATAGGTGTACAGGACTTTTCGTAGGAGTATGGCTCCGCTATAGACTCATCCTTCACGTTCGACGAGTTGTACCTTCTGATCACAGCTGTCCCTATTGGGTTGAGGAGCCTATTTAGTCATCATTACTTATTTTATTTATCTTAGAGGTTGGACTCTATTTCCTTTCAGTTTATTCTAGTGCCGGTAGTGGATTTGTCTCCGCCCGGCCAACAGCTATATTTTGACGATTACTTTGATTCATGAGATACCATTTTTCTTTATATTCTGTGGATGAGATTTAGCTTTTACCTGTGACTGTCTGTTATTATTATTCACAAAATAGCTTATGTGTATATTCGAAATTTCCATATATTGGAGTATATCTCGTATATATGCAGCTGGCATGCTTCGTTCCTAGTCCTACGTATTTTGGGACTGGGGCGTTACACCAAGTTAGTACAGTTTCTATTTAATCTAGAGTTTGGTGTTGAAGAGTTGTATTGGAGGTTGTATTCAGAAAATATTCCAGCTTTCAAATTGCTTTCTGGAGTCAGTCGTGCACTCATCTCCAAGCACGGTGTTGTGAAGTCGATCATGCACTTATCACCAAGCACGGTGTTGTAAGAGTTACAAGCACTCAGTTAAAGCTTGTGTTATAGTGGATTAATATCGAGCATGAGTACTCGAGACTGAACTGGTCCTCTCAGAGAAAAACCAATATATATCGCTGTGTCACTGAGTTTGATCTTCTTAATTAACTCCTACTTTACTGTAAGGTATTTACTATCATATCATTTGCTTTTACTTGCCATAGTATATATGTTTAAATATTTAATTGGTGATATTTTTTGCTGCAAACGCACACACTTTATTCACCCCTAGAGGTGCTCAACGGTCCTATAATTGGTATCAGAGCAGGTTATACATATACATAACATCTAAGAGTATAGATATCTATGGCAGCCATTAAATCTATATTCAATGGTAAAGGACAATCCATAAATAGACCCCCACTATTTGATGGAACAAACTACACATATTGGAAAACACGAATGAGTTTCTTTCTTAAATCACTGTACTTCGATCTATGGTCGATAGTGATACAAGGTTAGAAGAAATCACCTAGAATAGTGATTAATGGTGTATTAATAGACAAGTCCCATGAAAAATACACTGAGCCTGAAAAGGCACAGGCTAGTCTAGATGCACGAGCCATCAATGCACTATTTTGTGCAATCGACAAAATCGAGTTTAGTCGCGTATCTACATGTACCATATCTAATAAAATTTGGAGACTTCGTGAGGGAACTAATGAAGGAACTTCCCAAGTGAAGAAATCCAAAATTAGTAGATTGACACAGGAATATGAGTAACTTAAGATGAAACCCGGTAAGTCAGTAAGGGCACAAGTACGAGACAACGTCCAGCCTAAACCGCAGCATCAACGGTAGAACACTGTCTAGGTCTACTATACTAACTAACAATATGTATCATAACCTGTCAAGACATCTCAACTCCAAAAGGAGCACAAATCTTGATAATATATTCATATTCAATCATAATGACTATAAGGAAGATAAATAACGCGAATAAGATATACAGACATGATATAAAATATCCAGAAAATCTAACATAACATAATACAGGTCCAAATTTGGAGTCTAAGAGTCAACTATCTCAAATGACATAAGACTCAAATAATAACATGCCAAGAGTCAAGAGCTGGAGGCAAATCCAGACTAAACTAGTCTAACTGAGTCGCTTCTAGAGCCTTCTCAGCTGGAGGTAGACCCTCCTAGATCAGTGTCTCCTAATCTATGTCTACTATATCCTAGAAAAATATATTCATTCATGATTGTAGCGAAGTACACCTCTAACAACAGTTCCAATAAATGATAAAGACTATGTAAAAGTAAGTAGAGAGAATATACAAGATAATGTAACATGTACATAAATATAGCAACTATAGAAAGCTGTAAATAAACATAAGAGCAGGAAATAACATGCAAAATAATCAAAAATTAACTATCTAAGTGAGTGAGCACTAGTTTTAACATATGATCGGCTTAGGAACTTGCACATAAATTTACGACCTGATTAATCATACGTGCGGTGTATGATTAATACTCACAGAAAATAATAACTTACACATGGAGGATATGATTACATATCTATACTACTATACCCCACCTCCGATTGGTATACTAGATCGAACCATGGTACATTACGATACAAAATTCTAGAAGAAGGTAGCAAGTCTTTGTTTGCCATTGATTATAAAAGAACAGAACAATTATATCGGAGGACTGGACTTTTACTTCACAATACAAACTCGCTCGTACAAAGAAAGCCTAGGGACGAAAACCTAGGTACAACAATCTAAGTACAATTGTTTAGTTTTTTCTGGGGGGTGACGGTAGAGGCTCGGGAAAGCGACGGTAGCTCTGCCTTACTCTTTGGACGATCGGACGTAGCCTTGGCTCTGGTGAAGAAATGCTCTTGGACGTATGGGGAGACTCCCTTGCGCCTTCGGTTGCTAGATCTCTGGATGTCTCTGTAGTGCTCTCTCTCTTTTTCTTCGCTCTCGTCTCCTGAATTCTCCAGAATTCTCCAGGGTTTGCAAGGGAATGGCACCTTACTATTTATAGAAGTGGGAATGTGATCATTAGGGTTTGTAAATGATTGCCTCCTTAAGAAGTCGGCGGTTAAGGATCAATTAATCTGGGCCATTAATTCTGATTGTAGCAAATCTAGGTAATTAATGTGGATTGTATCAAATCTCTGTGGACAATAAATGTTGATTGCCATAAATATTTATGATTTGTGATAGCCTGCCACGTGTCCAATTTGCTTGATTTGATTTGATCTGGGCAATTATGACGCTCGCAACAAATCTGCTTTTGTTAGGATTTATTAGCACCCATAATTCCAAGGAAGATAAGACTGCCACGTGTCTCAATTATTGCGAAGAGCGCCACGTGTCCCAACTGGACCGTCCTGGCAGAGCTGCATATGGGTGGTCCTCTCAACCGTATGAAACATACAGCCGTATGAGGATGGGCAGCCGCATGGGAATGGGCAGCCGCATGGGGATGGGCAGTCGTATGAGGATGAGAAACTGCATGGGGATGGGCAGCCGCATGAGGATGGGCAACCGCATGGAGTGGCCTCGGGATTTGTTAGATTTTGCCAGCTGTAAGGAGATTTTCTCCTCTTTCCTAGGGACACGCCATTATGTCAGTCATTATTGCATCTTTATGTCAGAGCTGTCCTAGCTGTCATTTGTCAGAACAGCCGTCAAGATATTAAATACAGCAGAAATGTAGAGAAGAACTGTTGAAGGCCACGTGGCTTCTTTCTGGGCCACATTAAACTATCCGAGCCACATGGACCCTTGAGCCGCATGGACTCCTGAGCCGCATGGGGATCCTGAGCCGCATGGGGATCTCTCTATCGGAGCCGTATAGGCCTTTCTTTATTCTTTTCCATGCTTCTATAAAACCCCCTTCAAATTTTTTAATTTAAAAATTGAAATACTTTGAATAAGAAGCATGGCCATGTAAAGACTCTTCGGACCGCATAGGATGTTCTGGTCGCATGGATGTCTCAGCCGTATGGCCTCCTCAGCCGCATGGCCATATGAGCCGCATAGGCTGTCTGGCCGCATAGGCTCCTTGCCACGTCTTCATGCCATGTGTGCAAATCTTTGTATTGATTGCCTTTAATTTGCTGTCAGATTTAAATCGCTTTTTGGGGCAGGATCCCAAGAGTTTAGCCTTGAATAGTCGGATCGCCTTGATAACCGAAGAGTCGGTTACACTGCACATGGATCGATGCGTCGGTCTATGGGCTCCGCCTATAAATAGCAGCATATTTTTGGAAGAAAGACTTCTTTACTTTCTGCTCTTGCCCTAGCTTTCTTGTCTTTGTCTTCCTTCTCTGATCATCAGCAATGGCTCCCAAGTCCTCCAAGGTTGCGGCGAAGGCTGCGGCGAAGGGTAAAGGCGTGGCCTCGACGTCGGCTGCGGCACCCGAAGCTCACTACGACGTTTATCCTGCCGTTAAGGGTAAGAATTTGGACAAGTCATATGCTTCGAAACCGTAACAATGGCTCTGTTGCATGCTTTATGCACAAGCCTTTATTACAAACTATTCGAATTGGATGGGCCACATACATGTCCCATAACCGAGCTTCATGGGGGTATACCCCATATCCGAGCCGCATGGGAGTTGTCTTAGTGGGCCGCATGAACACTTCATAAATTGAACCGTATAATGACCTGTCGATCAGAGCCGTATGGACTCTTTTGAACCAAACCGCATGGAGTCCCCTCTGGATTCATCCGCATAGGGCTGCACGAAAAGCGAACCGCATAAGCTCCTCTGAATTTGAGCCGCAAAACGCTTTTCTGATTTGAGCCGTATGATACCTCGTTAAGCATAATTGCATAAGCGTACGCGAAACAGAGCCGCATAAGCTTTACACTAATTAATGCTCATGTTCAACAATAGAACCGTATAAGTTCTTTGTAGGCTGGGCCGCATAAGC
The DNA here is from genome assembly GCA_029216955.1 of Iris pallida. Lineage (NCBI taxonomy): Eukaryota > Viridiplantae > Streptophyta > Magnoliopsida > Asparagales > Iridaceae > Iris > Iris pallida. The sequence goes on from JANAVB010041620.1 coordinate 21,504,152, forward strand.
CAAAAGCCTCTCTTTTAACTTGTTCTTTTTGTCTGTTTTCAGTGAATCTGCCAGTTAATGCAGCGGGGGAACTTCTGGTGGGTCAGGCCCAATTTGCTATGGGCTATCGGTATGACCATATAGTCGAGCATATGACGAAGCAGCTTCCGAAGGATCCTTCGGAGAGGTTGACTGCCATCAAGAAACCGCCTTTCTATTTTCTTTGCGCCATGATGAACTCAGGGCGATTGGATGGAAAATATCTGAAGCCGGCGTTCCTCTTTGGGGATGCTTTGTCTATAAAGAATACCCGAGTGCTTGAGGTATCCGAGAGTTGGGATTTAACTCTTGATGGGGTGGAGATCCACATCCCTCCAATGGAGCGCCATTTTCCCCTGTCATGGTTCAACATGTTACCGTTGGAAAGGAGGATGGTGGAGTCCCTGACTCCAAGCAGGTCAGGGACCTTTGTGGGGGACATCTATTACAACGGTCAGTTGAAGTCTGCGTATACGGGAAAGGAACCGACCAGTCGGTACGTGACGGGATTGGCTCCGGGTTCCTTCATAAATGCACTGGGCCCCAACTTCACTTTCTCTCAAGCTGACACCTTCATAAACCATCTTGCGCAGAAGGGGTCCTATCCTGTCGGCCGGTTGGCACTGCCGAACTAGATAAACCCTATCCCTACGTGGGCCAATTTGACTTCGTGGATTTTACGGAAGTATGAGGTTAACCTGCGTGAGATCGGCCTCTACTACGCCATTCGGGGTACCAGTCACGGCTTACCCATAAATAAGCCGTTGTTCATGGCCCTCTTAGAGAGGTACAATCGAAGGACAAGAACTTTCTTCGTGCCTGCTGGGGAGTTAGGGCTTGCTCTTTACGAGATGCACGTTATCTCTAAGCTGTCCTGGGGCACAGAAGTCTTTGAAGTATACACCCCTACGAGTGAAGAGCTCGAGGGTTTAGATCGGAAGTTCCCGGGTTTTGTTGCCGTATATCGGGAATTGATATATCACCATAGTACTTGCCACCAAACGGCCATCAAGAAGGATGGTAGCTCAGAAGGGACGATTCCTCACACCACGACCTGGGTCTCATACCTTTTCACGCTGGGCGCCTCAGGGCGGGTTTCTTCCCGAGATTCTTAAACCCAGGAAGAAGTGTAAACCCTAGTGTCGTCCGCCAAGAGATCGGGGTCTACGAGCGACACATTTGGGGGTCGATCCGACACCTTTAGTTATTTTTATCATTGTACTCAACAGCTATCGGAGAAGGCGGTTCTTGCAGGATTTCTGATGGTATGGCTACGGAACTGCGTAGTCTCAGGAGGGGTGGGCTCTATTGAGAGGCTTAGTCGCCACTTCATCCTTCCTGCTGTAAAACTTGTTTTTGGGGTCAGATTGGCCCTTCTTTCGGCTATGGTGTGCAGCATACACCACGGCCTTCGCGCCTTTTCGTCCAAGGTTATCGCCTGTGATATGGCAATGAATTTTGAGCGCGTGGAACTGCCGTACCATTATTTAATGGGTGGCTGTTAATACACTGTCGGTCTTTGATGAGGCCCGGCCCAGAGGATGGTGTCACGGCTGATGATGCCTTTATTTTTCGATTCCGTCATCAGCCCTGGGAGTACAACACCATGCCAGCTTGTCGAAGGGTGCTGGCGAGAGTGGACGGATACGACTTTTTTATGTCCGTTCCTCCTTTTACCGCTGAAAACGTGAGGAGAGGTCATGTTGATGGTACTGAACCTCCTTTTCTCTTGCATGAGAGACTACTCTGTTGGCTACGCAATATCTGTCCAGCACACTTAGTATATCGTCACCGCAACAACGTTTACCTGTAGCCCTATTTGCCTAGCAGGTTCTTCCGCCAGTTCGGGTACAGCCAGCTGTCTTTTGACAGTCCCAGCCCCTGCCTGGGCTTTGAAGGTAGCGTCCTGGATGGTATTAGGGCATGACATTATTATGATGCGGTTCATACTCGAGCCACCTTCTCTGTCCCTAATGACGAGGCACCAGTAGAAATTCTGTATATGGCGGCCCTATACCATGTAACGGTGAATAAGCCTTCCGTTAATTTTGACCCAAGGATCAGTTTCATCGTGAGTACTGGCCTGGCAGAGAAGCCTCAGGGGTCGAGGACGAGGAAGCAGAGGGCGAACGCAGTTCCCGTGCCTGACTCGGAGTCCACCACTGCGGACGAAGATAATGATGAGCATGATGCAGATAGCTCTTCCCTTCCGGTGGAAGATGTTGAGGCGGATCAGTCGCCTGTTATGTCAGATGAGATGGTGGCGGACCAGCCACCTGTCGTGCCAAATAAGATGGTGGTAGATCAGCCGCCTGTTGCACCTGGTCCTGTACGGAAACGTAGCAGGCAAATCTCCCCTTTTGGCGGTATTCTTTACTCCCGGAAATGGGCTGCGACCAGACATCGCAAGCTTACTATAAAGGAGAGAAGCAAGGACGTCGACCCCGCTTCGGAGGTAAATCGAGTTACTACCATCTTTATTCAGTTCTTCATTTTCTCCTGAACTTTGACCTTAATCATTTTCCTTTTCTCTCGCAGGCATCAGAGGAGTCGGTTTCTCGAGAACCGGCCCTGACCACTTTGGTCAGTGACATGTGTGCCGCGATCATCTCTTCTGGGGTTCTTCCGGAAGTGGCTGAGGAGTCCCACCATGGTGACGGGGGCTCTGCTGCACTTGTCCCTGAGACAGTTGAATTTTAGCGGGGTAATGCTGAACCAGCTGGATCCCTTTCTGGGGTGGCTGGGGCAGAAGAACCAGCTAAATTTGACTTGGAGGTTGCTAGTGAGGGGACTCCGGCGGTTGTGAGCAATTCGCAGCCTCCATGCTCCTTCCATGGTAAGATAAGCAAAATCTTAACTTGTGAGGAGGCCTATCTGCTATATCATCACATCCTTCGGGTTAGACTGATTGATGGTTGCTCTGGACATATAGGTCCTGTCTCTCCAGTGCCGATGACGGACACTGTCAGGGTGGGCTCTGCCGAAGGGGCACTGGCGGAGAGGAGCGTACCCCATCCTCTTCCGACTCATATAGAAGGACCTCCCACTGGCTCGAGTTCGGGAAGTCAGGTGGCGGCACAGCCGGGGCAGGGGACAATGGTCCCTGCGTCCTCTTCTGCTCAGACGGCTCCGAGAGTCGACCTTTCTACTTTGCCGAGTGTCCAGACTCTTTGTGTGACGGAGGAGGAGTTAGTCGCTATCCGTGCATCTTTTCGCTCGAAATTTATCTCTATGGTGGCAACTTCTAGCATGCTTCCTTCGACACTGCCGGCCACGCTTCCTTTGACGTCGTCCTCTACGGAGGTTCTGGACGAAGCGTCACAGGACGTGGTTGACAGCTTCTATCGCCACTTGAAGAGAGGGGTTGCGGCTGCTGTGGAGCGGGGGACCCCTTTTGCTTTGGCCCGGCAATGCGCCCAGGGTCACATTGATATTCTTAAGACTCTTCCCGGTGGGGCGGGGATAGCTGTGCTTCTAGAGGCAAAATTGCTGGAGGCTGATCAGCTGGTAGCCCAGCTTCAGGTGCTACGGCAAGCTGATCTGTCTGCTGCTATAGATCAAGAGCGCGGTTTCCTCACAGCTATTGTAGAGAAGATAAGGGCTGCCCGGGATAAGGCCAAACTGGTCATGCTGAAGGACCTCTGCGATCTATCTCAACTATATGATCAGTTGAGCCACGAGAGTGAAGATATCACGGCTCGGAAAGCGACTGCCTCCCGCGGGGTAATTGACACCCGGGAGCAGATCCTCGAGCTTCAGAGGAAGCTGGCTTTCTTAGAGTCTGAACTTGAAGCTGCCCATACGGAAAAGTGGATGATCATCCAGGAGGCTGACAGAGTTACTCGAGCTTCTGCTGGCCTGGAGCTCGCTCTGAAGAAGCTTGAGGATGGCTGGCAGGCACACATGTACTTGGATGATGCGGAGCGGTTATCTCAGGAGGCCGAGCGCTGAGCTAAGCAGCGGCTTGAAAAGGGGACCGCCTTGGTGAGGAATCGTCTCCTGGAATTATATACCGTCGAGCCATAGTCGGCTCTTTTGCTTTTTTATGTTCATGTTCTTTTCTTTTATTTTTCTATCTTGTGATAGAGACGTAGTCCCAGATAATGTAGTACCTTGAATTCTGAATAAATGAGCATGTTTCGACTCATCCTTTATTTCTTGTATTTGTTGTGTTTGTGACATTTTTGTCCCATTGGGGGACTATTTGTGGACCTGTTACCCTGGGCTTACCTTGGTTTTAGGTACGAATAACAAGTTTGAGAGGGATACCTAGAACAATTCCACGGTAAGGTGGTCATGGACGTTCCTGGTATCGAGAGAAAGAATGCCATGGAGCAGCTGGGCTCCCGAGGCATGATGAGAAATGATGTGCATGTACTAGGAAACTTAGTACAGCATTTGTAGTCAGCAGAGGACATTTGTGGGCCTATTATCCTTGGCGTACCCGGTTCAGGATACGGATAATAAGACGAGAGAAAACCAACATACTTACTCAGAGGTAATGAGGACATGGCAAGTATGGGGGTTTTACCGCGGAGTCTTCCTACTCAGAGGTAATGAGGACGTGGTAGGAGTAGACTAAGAGGAGGATATTTGTGGTCAATAGAGGACATTTGTGGACCTATTATCTTTGGCGTACCCTGGATTTTTTTTGGTACAGATAATAAGTCGAGAGAGAACCAACATATTTACTCAGAGGTAATGAGGACATGGCAAATATGAGGGTTTCTTTGATGGAGCCTTCCCACTCAGAGGTAATGAGGACATGGCAGGAGTGAGCTCCATGAAGGGGTACATAGAACGACTCAGAGGTAATGAGGACATAGAAGTTCTATGTAGAGGGGTGATTTGTTTTTGGCGGAAATGAGACGACTCAGAGGTAACATCGACGTGGTCGTCTTGAGAATTTTGTGGATCTGTTACCCTTTTTGTGCACTGAGAGTGCGGTAGTGGATCATGAGGGAGGAGGCTCTTTTAGGAGGAAAGTTCAGAGGTATGATCATACATGACTTACTACCTAGTAGAGGCGATATAGATTTATCTGTAGTGACCAGAGTGTAAGTTCAGCGGTACCTGCGGGTACATAACTCGATAATCTGGGAGAGTTGGAGTCTGTAAACCCCCAATATTTTTATAATTATTTTAGTGCTTTAAAAATTATTTTTGCTATATTATTTAGCATTAAAGAGGTAGTTGGTATATATGGATGTATTTATAGATATAAATATATATAATATGTTTGATTGTGTGCATGATATTTTAAGTGCTACTAAATATAGTCTACAATTATTATAAAAAAAATTTGATACCCTTTTACAAATTTATAAGATTTTTATGTGATTTATATATATATATAAATATAATAATAATAATAATAATAATAATAATAATAATAATAATAATAATAATAAATCTCAGGTGGTCGGCCCAAGGGGGACCGACCACAGCAGCTTAAGCTTAAAAAACAAAGAAAAGAAAAAGAGAAAGAAAAGAAAAGAAAAGAAAAGTATATACCACCCACCCACCTAAAGTGGATGGGCCCACCCCTTATTTGCATTTCAGCAGCAAGGTCACGCATAACACAACCCGTGTGACTCATTATATTAAACCAATTTGTATTAGGTTTTTGCTACAACATGTTATATATATAACTTTTTCTACGAACCTTAAAACCCTAAACTTCCAAAACGAAAGTTGCAGCTGATCATACCCCCTTCGCCTAATAGTTCATTTCACTAGTGACAGAGTTTTGTGTGCGACGAACGGAGCATCGGAAGTCAGCCCCGCGTTACCCACGGAGCAGTTTTCCCACTCAAGGTACCCTACTTCCCTATGACGTAACTTTTTACTCGTAGGACCGATTTTCGATCCGTAATTTTTTTTGGAAAGTAGACTTGATCCTTTTCGAGATCCTCCAGGAGGATTTTGAGACAACCCATCGACTTGCTCGAAAAATCAAGACGAAGTTGAAGAAAAACCTGTTTTCTGTAATACTAAAAACTGTTTTAAAAACGATAACTTGTCGGCCAATTTTCTTGCTGTGCGGTAAAACAATTATAGAAACTGATTAACATATGTGAAGACAACATAACTACGATTAAAATGCAACTTGTAGATCTGTATTTCGATTTATGTGGAAGAATTAAATCAATGCTAAACTTGTGCGAAAAACTATTTTCAAACTAGTTAATTTCTGAATTTTTCTCGATACGGCGTGCGCCCCGACAAACTGGACAACGTGGTTGCACGCTATATGCATTGAAAGGCACGTATAGACGTTGTCGACGTATGGAAACTGACGGAACTCAGTTTCGTCGTGTGTGCGCGACGAAATCAGTCTGTATCCGTCAAGATACCCCCGTATCGCCAATTTGTAAACTTTGTCCTAACTTCGTGTATAGTCGTCTATTCGAGACGAAACTTGCGCCAACAGGTTCGAATTGAAATTTTGGTCCTGTGTGCCAAGTTTGGTTCGATTCTGAGAAGGTCGAATCGGAACCCCTTTTTGACGGGCCCGCAACCCACTCATACGGGCGAATTTGTACACGGTTCATCGGAATCCAAAACTGGACATACCGTTGAGTTCCTCTCCTCAAACTGAATCCATAGACATGTAGTTTGACGACTTTAGAGACCATAGACTTTGGCACGCATTTTGGTACAAAGTGGTCCAACGGCGGACATCGTTTTGACCCAAAATTACGATTTTGCCCCTGTTCCAGAATTGGACTTTTGGACAGGCATTTCCTAGGTATATATTCTTCACCGAGATCATTTTTGATGTTTGTTTCAGCGTCTGGAGTCATCTGTGATTTGTGAGTTTTGGTGCTGACACTTGCTACTCTTGGATTGTCCTTCTTGCACCGCTGGCAAGTATACCTTGCCATAGATTCTGATTGTACTCATTTATTTTTAGTATATTTTATTATTGCATATTTCTTTTTCTTATTTGTCATTTTGTTTCTATTGGGCGTCCAAGTCACACTTGGGTGCAAGCGGCTACATTTAGTCGTTATATTTATTTATGTCTATTTGCATGTCGACCTTGTGTCAGTTGACTACCCTATGAGTATGTGGGGTATTTTTATATCCCCTATGGCCTTGACACATGTGTATCACGTGATGAGTGAGTTATATAGTACACGGACCTGCGTACTCGACTGGCCATCGATACGTACGGGACGTGCGACGGTTAGGAGGTAACTGCTATTAGTGAGTCGAGTTAGAAGCCGTAGCAGTTGCCAACTGGACAGGCTGTGGATACATCTTGGACAGGAGCAATTAGGGGGAGGGGACAGCTACTAGCGTAGGGGCTACATTTATTTTTACAAACTTTGGGGGCCGAAAGTAACTCGTATGAGTACTACTTTCTGCCCTGGCCGATAGTGTCTCGGATGAGCGCTACTTGACGGCCACTCTTTATTACTTGCTTGCGTGAATCCGTTACAGCCCCTGCGTAGAATATTGTCCTCTAAAGTGCATCTCACATAGATGGTTAGGAGATCCTGTAGAGTCATAGTTGCATATTTTTTTTCACATTCAGTTACTTCGCATGTTTTCTGTATCTTGTTACGTCCCTCTGAGGACCTGGTGAGCTCTCCAGGATTAGACGAGCAGGACTATCCAGAGGAGTACGGTGCCGCATTGGATCCATCATACATCGGTGACGAGACATCTCCTGCCCTTACTTAGTTTTATTCTTTATTATCTGATACCATGTACTGGATATCTTTTTATCATCTTTCTTACTGTTTGAGGAGGTTGGACTCCATTTAGTTGAGACTATTTTTCCATAGCTGTTTGGGTGAGAATGTTCACCCGGCTATATTTTGGTATCATCATTTATCTTATTTAGTGGACTTATTATATTCTCTGTGTTGAGCTGTGGATGAGATTTAGTTATATTATTGTGGCTTATCATGTATTATTCTTACAGCTTATGTACTAATACGAGAATTACCATATATTGGTGTATTCTTCGTATAAGTACAGCTGGCTTGTCTACGTACTTAGTCCTACGTATTTTGGGATTGGGACGTTACATGCTTTTGTGGTGGCCCATGCAGGTCGAGTAATATTGTTGGGTTACATGACTGTGCCCAACAAGCCTGCAAACTAGGAATAGGATATAGGATCTCATCCACTACTACAACCTTCTTTGATCTCTACTCCATCTTCTTTTCCTATAAACTTGTTGAATTCCCTTCAGTTTGAAATTGTTCTAACCAACTCTAAATTTTCGTGCCAATATAGGATGAATCTTCATAGCGGTCTCACTACTCCCCTTGCCATTACTGACGGGAACACTACTGCTCAAGAGGAACCAGTGAATTCGCAGCAGCCAGCTATGTCCCCGACCACTCCAGCACCATCCGGGCCGTCCCTCTAGCCAGTGATGACCCCAGCTACGACTCAGCAGACTGGTCCCGAGGATCCTGCACCCCAGGAAGAGTACCTACCACCACCACCACCTTATCCACCTCCGTTTCTACCACAGATTCCACCCCCATATCCACCATCATCATATCCACCACCACCACCTCCACAATACCCACCATCATCATATCTCCCACAACAGCCACCACAGTATCCACCATCTTATCCACCCCAACAGCCCCCACCATATCCATCACCATATCCACCATCATATCCACCCCAGTATCCTCCACAGAATCCACCTCAGTATCCACCCACATACCCTCCATATTATCCCTTTCCATATCCTTCATATCCTCCACAGATTATGCCCCAGGTGCCATACCTTCCCCCACAGCATCCCATGCCTCAGACTGGTGGGGCTACCACAGAGCAGATTCTCCAGAGCCTGGTACAGGCTCAGATACAGCAGAGCGAGGCTATCAGGAGGAGTTTAGAGATAGCATTGGCCCGAGCACTACAAGCCTCTGTGGGTTCCATCGAAGGATTTCGTAACATGAATCCTCCGCACTTCAAGGGTACTGAAGACGTCATCGGGATCACCAATTGGCTGGTTAAGACAGAGAATCTCCTGAAGGCTTCAGAGTTATCCGCAGATCTATGGATGACGGCAGTAAAGTTACAGCTGGAAGGAAATGCTTACAATTGGTAGGCCGCAGAGGAGAGGCGGCTAGGAGTTGATCAGACATGGAAGGAATTCAAAAAACTATACAATAAGAAGTTTTTCTCCGACACTGCCAATGATGCTTTATATGACCAGTTTCTACACATAGAGCAGGGGAATATGACAGTTGACGAGTATGACGTCGAATTTAGCCGACTGAGTCGTTTCGCACCAGGGTTGGTTACGACAGAGCTGGAGAAAGCCAAAAGATTTCATAGAGGCTTGAGTATAGAGTTGCAGAGGTACACCAGCTCCGAGTCGAGGGTCTCCCAAGCAGCTGTTCTGGCAGAGGCTAGAACTCAGGAGGCCATAAGCAAGAAGGCAAAACGACGAGTTATATTGACTATGGGATCAGCTAAGACCACTACAGGAGGGCCAGTGAGACGTCCTCCCACACCTCAGCATCAGCCGAGGACAGGGCCATACCAGACACAGGAGAAAGTCACTTGCCTTTACTGTAGTAAAGTTGGTCATATTTTGCGAGATTGTAGACGACGGTTAGGGCATTGTTTGATTTGCGGATCGAATCAGCACAAGGCTAAGGATTGCTCATTTCAGAGGGTCACTCCACATAATCAGCAGCAGAGGCCAGCTATTACAGGACCAGGAGCACCACGACCACCCTTACCCACTCAGACAGCCCAATTCCAGCAGGCTAGAGCACAGACGGGTAATCAACGAATTGGGAAGGCTTTTGCTCTAGCTGCTGAGGAGGCAGAACCAGAGGTGGACGTCATAGCAGGTATGGTTCTAGTTGCATCATTTCTTGCCATTACATAATTTGACACTGGAGCCACCCATTCATTCATAGCCACTAGTTTTGCCACTAGACACAGTATACCCATGTCATCTCTATCTAAAACCTTAGAATCCTCACTGGGAAAGGAGTTGTGCCTGTTAGTGGCATCTGTAGAGATTGCTCTGTAGTGTTAGGTGGTAGAAAGATGAGTGCACGACTACTTGTATTCCCCATGTCTACCTTCGACGTCGTTTTCGGATGGACTGGTTGAGCCAGCAATTCGCTCTTATCAACTGCTATAGAGGCAGTATCATACTTAGACCCCCGGTTGATTCAGAGTTCGAGTTCACCAAAGAAGAAGCATTGAGGAGTGAAAATATTAATTATTGGAAAAGTTAGTGGTAACGGGATGAAAGTTCACTCCGAGATTATGGAAGGGATTAAAACTTGTAATCATGATCAAATTAGACAACTTGGAGTGAATACAAAAGTTTGGTTGTTCCTTTTGGAAAACTTGTTTAGAAACTTTTGTAGGAAACTTGAGTGTTAAAAAAAATTTAATGATAGACCACCATGAAACCCTAATGGGTTGGAAGGAATCCACACTAATTGCCATATCCCTCATGGCAATGTTAATAGCATATACATGAGTGTTGTTAGTCATCCATAAAATCATGTGGTTATATTTAAAACTTGACACACTCGACATCCCCTCAATTCTAGATTTTATTGTGACTTTCTAACCATTTGAAACTGGAGAAATGATTAGATTGTTTCTTGATCATACTCTATCTAAGTGGCTATCATATCTCTAAAAACTGTATTCCTAACTCATTTTACCATTATTGCTTGACCTATTGAACCCTACACCACTAGTTCAATTTTTAAGTTGGGTAGAATACCTCACTACCTAACAAACATTTTTTGGGTGAACCATATAGATGAGTTCATTTATACTACTAATTTGAGGACCTTGGAATGATTGATTTCCTTCATCACTACCTCCCTTACTTACATATTTCTCTACCTTGTGCTGCTAATTTAGCCTTAGTTTTACAAGCTTATTCCTTTATCGAGCTTGTTCATGACATATTTTATTGGGCGCGTCCACTAACATATTGTCTAATCAGAACTGGTGCATGATGGTATGATCAATTGAGTACATTGTGGTTCGCTTACATCCATCGTTCTACACGGATGGGGACGTAGCTAAAATTGCCCTTTAGAGCCTCCCTCACGATTGCCTTGGCAATTCTCTTAGAATTATACAACCGCCCTTGAAGCACGTATTAGCATTCAAAAACATATTCCTTGAACTCTTGTGGGATTTCATCTTTTACCTATACTAGACGAGGCTTGTACTTGATAGATAGGCCAAACTATTTTCCTGTGACCATGAAGTTTGAGTATACACCGAGATAGCTAGCCACTATCCTATCAACGTGACCTTGTCCCTATCAATTTTCTTGCATTACATTTGATCCCCGACCTTAGTTTAATTTCGAGGACGAAATTTTCTTTAAGTTGGGTAGGATGTAAACCCCCAATATTTTTATAATTATTATAGTGCTTTAAAAATTATTTTTGCTATATTATTTAGCATTAAAGAGGTAGTTGGTATATATGGATGTATTTATAGATATAAATATATATAATATGTTTGATTGTGTGCATGATATTTTAAGTGCTACTAAATATAGTCTACAATTATTATAAAAAAAATTGATACTCTTTTACAAATTTATAAGATTTTTATGTGATTTATATATATATATATTTATATATATATATATATATATTTATATATATATATATATATATATATATATATATATATATATATATATATATATATAAATATATAAATATATATATATATAAATATATATATATATAACAATAATAATAATAATAATAATAATAATAATAATAATAATAATAATAATAATAATAATAAATCTCAGGTGGTCGGCCCAAGGGGGACCGACCACAGCAGCTTAAGCTTAAAGAACAAAGAAAAGAAAAAGAGAAAGAAAAGAAAAGAAAAGAAAAAAAAGAATATACCACCCACCCACCTAAAGTGGATGGGCCCACCCCTTATTTGCATTTCAGCAGCAAGGTCACGCACAACACAACCCGTGGGACTCATTATATTAAACCTATTTGTATTAGGTTTTTGCTACAACATGTTATATATATAACTTTTTCTACGAACCTTAAAACCCTAAACTTCCAAAACGAAAGTTGCAACTGATCATACCCCCTTCGCCTACTAGTTCGTTTCACCAGCGACGGAGTTTTGTGTGCGACGAATGGAGCATCGGAAGTCAGCCTCGCGTCACCCACGGAGCAGTTTTTCTACTCAAGGTACCCTACTTCCCTACGACGTAACTTTTTACTCGTAGGACCGATTTTTGATCCGTAAAATTTTTTTGGAAAGTAAACTTGATCCTCTTCGAGATCCTCGATAAGGATTTCGAGGCAACCCATCGACTTGCTCGAAAAATCGAGACGAAGTTAAAGAAAAACCTCTTTTCTGTAATACTAAAAACTGTTTTAAAAACGATAACTTGTCGGCCAATTTTCTTGCTGTGCAGTAACAAAAATTGTAGAAACTAATTAACACATGTGAAGATAACGTAACCATGATTAAAATGCAACTTGTAGATCTGTATTTCGATTTCTTTGTAAGAATTAAATCAATGCTAAACTTGTGCGAAAAACTGTTTTCAAAATAGTTAATTTCTGAATTTTTCTCGATACGGCGTGCGCCCCGACAAACCGGGCGACGTGGTCGCACGCTATACGCATCGAAAGGCGCGTATGGATGTTGTCGACGTGTGGGAACTGACGGAACTCAGTTTCGTCGTGTATGCGCGACGAAATCAGTCCGTATCCGTCAAGATACCCCTATATCGCCAATTTGTAAACTTCATCCTAACTTCGTGTACAGTCATCGATTCGAGACGAAACTTGTGCCAACAGGTCTGAATTAAAATTTTGGCCATGTGTGCCAAGTTTGGTTCGATTCTGAGAAGGTCGAATCGGAACCCCTTTTTGGCGGGCCCGCAACCCACTCATACGGGCGAATTTGTACACGGTTCATCGGAATCCAAAATTGGACATACCGTTGAGTTCCTCTCCTCAAACTAAATCCATAGACATGTAGTTTGACGACTTTAGAGACCATAGACTTTGGCACGCATTTTGGTGCAAAGCGGGTCCAACGGCGGACATCGTTTTGACCCAAAATTACGATTTTGTCCATGTTCCAGAATTGGACTTTTGGACAGGCATTTTCTAGGTATATATTCTTTACCGAGATCATTTTTGATGTTTGTTTCAGCGTCTGGAGTCATCTGTGATTTGTGAGTTTTGGTGCTGACACTTGCTACTCTTGGATTGTCCTTCTTGTACCGCAGGCAAGTATACCTTGCCATAGATTCTGATTGTACTCATTTATTTTCAGTATATTTTATTATTGCATATTTTTTTTTCTTATTTGTCATTTTGTTTCTATTGGGCGTCCAAGTCACACTTGGGTGCAAGCGGCTACATTTAGTCGTTATATTTATTTATGTCTTTATTTGCATGTCGACCTTGTGTTAGTTGACTACCCTATGAGTATGTAGGGTATTTTTATATCCCCTATGGCCTTGACACATATGTATCACGTGATGAGTGAGTTATATAGTTCACGGACCTGCGTACTCGACTGGCCATCGATAAGTACGGGACGTGCGACGGTTAGGAGGTAACTGCTATTAGTGAGTCGAGTTAGAAGCCGTGGCAGTTGCCAACTGGACAGGCTGTGGATACATCTTGGACAGGAGCAGTTGGGGGGAGGGGACAGCTACTAGCGTAGGGGATACATTTATTGTTACACACTTTGGGGGCCGAGAGTGACTCGTAAGAGTACTACTTTCTGCCCTGGCCGATAGTGTCTCGGATGAGCGCTACTTGACGGCCACTCCTTATTACTTGCTTGCGTGAATCCGTTATAGCCCCTGCATAGAACATTGTCCTCTAAAGTGCATCTCACATAGATGCTTAGGAGATCCTGTAGAGTCATAGTTGCATATTTTTTTTCACATTCAATTACTTGGCATGTTTTCTGTATCTTGTTACGTCCCTCTGAGGACCTGGTGATCTCTCCAGGATTAGACGAGCAGGACTATCCAGAGGAGTACGGTGCTGCATTGGATCCATCATACATCGGTGACGAGGCATCTCCTGCCCTTACTTAGTTTTATTCTTTATTATCTGAGACCATGTATTGGACATCTTTTTATCATCTTTCTTGCTGTTTGAGGAGGTTGGACTCCATTTAGTTGAGACTATTTTTCCATAGCTGTTTGGGTGAGAATGTTCACCCGACTATATTTTGATATCATCATTTATCTTATTTAGTGGACTTATTATATTCTCTGTGTTGAGATGTGGATGAGATTTAGTTATATTATTGTGGCTTATCATGTATTATTATTACAGCTTATGTACTAATACGAAAATTACCATATATTGGTATATTCTTCGTATAAGTACAGCTGGCATGTCTACGTACTTAGTCCTACGTATTTTGGGACTGGAGCGTTACAGAGTCGGCATGTGAGTTCAGTGGTACGAAAAAGTACATGGCTCGTCGTTCTGTAAGATTTGTAGTCGGGATGTGAGTTCAGCGATACTAGCGGGTACATAACTCAATAATCTGGGATATTTGGAGGAATAGCGTGAGTTCAGAGGTACTAGAGGGTACATAACTCAATAATCTGGGATTTTGTGAATGTGAGTTCAGCGGTACCGACGGGTACATAACTCAATAATCTGGGGTTTTGTGAATGTGAGTTCAGCGGTACCGGCGGGTACATAACTCAATAATCTAGGATTTGGAGGATGTTGTTTAGACATAATATTTCTTCAGGAACTTGCCGTTGACGGGCAACATGAGCAAGTCTCCTTTTTGTTTTGTGAGGCGGTAAGTACCGTTGGAGAATACAGCCTCAATGATAAATGGACCTTCCCACTTTGGCTGGAATTTGTCGGCGGTTTTGTGAGTCATAACCATCGGCCTCCGAACTGCTAGAACGAGATCGCCCACTTGGAATGTTCTGATTTTAACCTTCTTGTTGTAGGCTCCGAAGATGCGTGCTTGGTATAGCTCGATTTGTTGCTGTGCCAATAGGCGCTTTTCATCTAAGGCCTCCAACTCTTGTAGCCAGCGACGGTAGTTATCGTCCGTCGTCAATTGGTAAGTGAGAGCGATGCGGAGCGAGGGTATTTGAGTCTCCAATGGGAGAACTGCCTCACTTTCGTACACCTGGGAGAATGGTGTGTTCCCAGTGGCCGTTCGGATGTAGTACGGTACGCCCATAAACATTCACCAAGCTTCTCGTTCCAGTCGCGTTTGTTGGATGATACGAACTTTTTGAGCAACTTGATGATGGTTTTGTTAAATGCTTCTGCCAACCCATTCGCTGCCAGATTGTATAGTATTGAAGCAATATTCTGAATTCGGTATTTGTCGCAGAATCGATAGAAGGCGTGGCTTGCGAACTGCGGACCATTATCGTGGTTGATCCTTCGGGGTAGTCCAAAGGGATAGATGACATGATGCTTGAGGAAGCTGATCATGTTTGAAGTCTTTACTTCTGCAAGCGGAACATTTTTCGCCTATTTGGAGAAGTAATCTGTGATGGCGAGTATGAAACGATGTCCTCGGGACGAAGGTGGAGTGATTAGACCGATGATATCCATTCCCCATGCTTCGAATGGCCAGGATGCCACTATCGGATGTAGAAACTCGGATGGCTGGTGGATGAAGTCCGCGTGGACTTGGCAGGCTTTGCACTTTCTTGCATAGTCTATGGCATCTGCTACCATCGTGGGCTAGTAGTAGCCTATTCGGCGAAGACGGTCTTGCAATTTTGGGCCAGGCTGATGGGCCCCGCAGACACCGTCATGAGCTTCGCGTACGACTTCTTTGGCTTCTGCGTTTGACAGACATCGAAGCAATAATCTATCGTAGGATCGGCGATACAGCATTTTCATCTCTGTATCATAGAAGAATCTGAGAGAATGCCTTCTGATAGAGGTGGCTTCCTTTGGGTTCTCGGGCAGGATGTCATAGACTACGAAGTCTATGAATGGTTATCTCCAGTCTGCTACTTCGTCTATCGTTTGAGCAGAATAACTCGCCACGAATTGAACATTATTCTTGGGACAGACCAGTTCATGGCCTATCACATCCACCGATTGATGAACATAGTTCAGAACCGCTAGAGAAGCGGCAAGGCCAGCTAAGGCATCGGCTTCGATATTTTGGAGTCGGAGAACGTGTTCGATGAAGAACCCTTCGAACGACGAGATGATGTTGATCGCTATTTGGTGATAGGGGATTATGTCTTCATGGCGGACTTCGTATGAACCCCGGATCTGATTGACGATTAACTGTGAATCGCCGTATGCTTTGCTTCAAGATATTCTACCCCCAGATCTCTTGCAAGTTAGAGTCCAATGACTAAAGCGTTGTACTCAGCCACATTGTCAGAGCAGGGTTCCGTGAGGGAGTAAGCGCGATTGATCACCAGTCTGGAAGGAGAAATCAGCACCACCCCGACTCCGACGACGATATTGCCCTTGGGTCCGGTCCTTGAAGCACCGTCGAAGAACATTCGCCATATATCATCGTGAGAGGTCGTATGCGAGTCGGCGACCTCATCTGGAATTTCTTCGTATATTCTGGCCGACTCCGAGCCTGGGTGGGCTGCTAAAAAGTCTGCCAGAGCTTGACCTTTAACAGCCTTTTGTGGGACGAAGATCATATGGTAGGGGGACAGTAATATTTCCTATATAGCAAGGCAAGAGCTGAGTGCCCCTGGTTTAGTCATGAGGACCCTGAGGGGGTTGACTCATGATATCACATGTATGGTTTCCCCCGTGACATAGTGTCGCGTCTTTTGAATGGCGAACACTAGGGTGAGGCATTCCTTCTCCATGGCGATATATCGGTGCTCTAGCCCGATCATCATTCGGTTGAGGTAATATATAGCTTGTTCATGGCCTGCATCGTTGTTTTGTGCTAGCAGAGTGCCGAAGGAATGCTCCATTGCTCGTACATAGAGCAGGAATGGTTTTCCAGCAACCGGGGCCACCAGGACTGGAGGGTTCGACAAATATTCTTTGATTCTGTCGAAGGCACGCTGGCATTCTTCATCCCATACGAATGAGACGCCCTTCTTCATGAGATGGGTGAATGGCTGACATCGCCCGGAGAGGTTGGAGATGAACCTCCTGATGTAAGCTAACCTCCCTTGAAGGCCTCGGAGTTCTCGGAGATTTCTCGGGGGACTCATCTCCATGATTGCCTTCATCTTCTCAGGGTCTATGTGGATACCCTGGGAGGTGATGATGAAACCCAAGAACTTTCCGCTAGATACGCCCAAGAAAGATTTCGTGGGGTTCATTTTTAAATTGTATGCTCGTATCAGGTCGAACACTGTCCTTAGTCATACAGGTAATCTTTCTTAGAGCGGCTTTTGACGGCGATGTCATCAACATAGCACTCCACTGTCTTGTACAAGTGGTCCCTGAAGATGATGCTCATGGCTCTTTGATATCTGGCGCCAGCATTCTTTAAACCAAAAGGCATGACTGTGTAGCAGTATGTGCCAATCGGTGTTCGGAATGATGTATGTTTTTCGTCGTCGGGAGACATCTTAAATTGGTTGTACCCCGAGAAGCCATCCATGAATGCCATATGTTCGAAGTCGCAGGTGTTGTCAATCATGATGTCCGTGATAGGGAGAGGGAACTCATCTTTGGGATACGCCTCGTTTAGATTACGAAAGTCGATGCAGATTCGAATCTTTCCATTCTTCTTGAGGACCGGTACTATGTCGGCGACCCAGTCTGGATGCTGTTCTTTACGAATGAAGCCGCTGGCTATCAGTTTTTTGACTTCGGCTTCGATCGCATCCATGATGCCTGGGCGGAAGCGTCGTTGCTATTGTTTGACTGGCTTCGCATCTGGCCGAATGTTAAGCTTGTGAAGAGCAATATCGGGGTTT
The DNA here is from genome assembly GCA_029216955.1 of Iris pallida. Taxonomy (NCBI): domain Eukaryota; kingdom Viridiplantae; phylum Streptophyta; class Magnoliopsida; order Asparagales; family Iridaceae; genus Iris; species Iris pallida. The sequence goes on from JANAVB010041620.1 coordinate 21,522,075, forward strand.
AGCCCTGGCATGTCTTCATAGCTCCAAGGAAACACATCGATATATTCTTTGATGAGTTCCAGTAGCGATTCTCGCTCTTCGTCAGTCAGGCTTTTACTAACGAAGATTGGTTTTGGAGAAGAGTCGCTGCCGAGATCCACTTGCATGACCTCATCTTCAGTAGGAGGCTCTCTTTGTTCAAACTGCTTATCCCATTGCACATCCAGCTGTTGGGCCCACGGCTCTAATTCGAGGAGTTCAGGAAAGTCTTTACCTTCTTCGTAAGCATCGGCGAATGCCATATTGACAGATAGGACTTGTCTGAATACATCCTCGATGCTGTTATCTGAATCAAAAGTTGGTGATCCGGTTGAGTGTGAATGCCAGTCGCATTTCTCATCTGAGCTTTTAGGGGTTGTTGCGGGCGTAACATATCCCAGTCCGCATCGGGTCTTGTTGTAGTAGTCCTGTGGTTTGCCAGCCGGGACAGGCGACTTTAAAGGTAATCGTCGACCAGTGCCGTAGTTTAAACCTGGCGTAGTCTCCAGATTGTACCCCTGTTTTTGCATGAGGTATTTGGATTGGGGGCTATATAGATAGAGAGGCAGACTTCCGGCGTCCAATTCGAGATCGACTTCTTCTATGGTGAAGGACTGTGGATCATTCTTCCGACCGAAGATGATTGGATGGTCCCTTCCCTCGATTATGCGGTAAGCGTCTTCCACGGGAGTAAGTTAATTTGCGGTGTAAACATTTGTCACCTGTGTATGTAGGTGAGTGCCTATACCATGTTCCATAGCATACATTGTACAAAGCTTATTAAGCTCGATGTAGTTCAAAGATAGCCCTTTATTGATGAAGTAAGGTATCTTTTCTAGCAGGATTACATCATCTGCGGATGGAACATCAGTATGAGCAGCCACATACTTGGCTAGTTCTGGTTCTTCTTCAGCCACCCCCTGTATAAATGAAGACTGAGAGGATGACTTGGGCAACTTGATCATCAGGGGTTCCGCTGGTGGAGCAGAACATGGAGTCATTGGCAAACTAGCGACCTCCAGTTTGGTACTCGATGCTGGGCGAGGAGTGGTTGGCTCGCTAGAAGCCCCAGACTTTGTATAGGGCTGACGATTCTTTTTAGGAAGACGTATCGTCATTGGCTTGTCGGAGGAATTGAGCTTCTCCGTTTGTGGTTGGCCGACTCTAGGAAGTCTGATTGTCAGTGGTTCCGTTGTGGGTCTTGGCGCTTGGCCGGACCTTGTCAGCCGGATTATCATTTATCCTTCCTGTGCCGAGAGGCTGATTGCGTCCTTACGCAGAGCGGCCGTAAGGGGTACGGACTTGCCAGGTTTGCGAGCTTGGAGGTAGATCGTCAGAGGTTCTTCTGATCCTGTGGCCGTCTCAATTCGGGCTTGTATATCTTTTTCACCAAGGTGCCTCTTCGACTTTTCGTATGAGCAGGAGTTTGAGTAGTAGGATTCGACTCCTTTGAAGGGATCGTTGTCGACAAATTCTGTCCTCACGAAGCCGTGTTTGTCGACATACTTGAAGCACTGGTGCAGCGTGGAAGGCACGATCATGTAATCGTGTATCCAAGGGCGCCCCAGGAGGATATTGGAGGAAGTGTCCGCATCTATGACGTAACAGGTCACTTCTGACTGCAGATCGCCAATTTGGTACTTCAAGCGAATCTTTCCAATCGGGTAGCTCCTGCTCGAATTGAAACCGCTGATGGCGGTGCTTGTTGGCATCAGGCGATGCATAGGAATGCAAAAATGATATAACAGACCCTTTAGGATGATGCTTATGGAAGAACTAGGATCAATGTGCATCCGATCCACCTTTACGTCGCCGATGTATCCAGTGTAATATAACGTACGATCATGCAGGTTGGTTTTGATGAGCATGTCCTGTGGAGTGAAGACAATATTGGGCATCGCTCCTGTGCAAGTGCTGCCTTGGAGATCTGCAGGCGGGCTCTCTCCCGTGAGGTTGACCTGAGCTAGATATGCGTCAGCGTTCTGGAGTGCATCGCTCAAGGCCACGCGAACATCCTTGGAGAGTCTCAGGAGCTCGTATAATGATAATTTGGCCGGTGTGTTGGCCAATTGTGCCAAGATGTCAAAGTTGTAGGGCCTTTCCAGCCCATGAGGTGCCTCTTTTCGGAGGGATTTGTCAAAATGGGTCTCCTTCGGCTTAGGCTTGTCGGTCGTCGGAGGTTGAGAAGGTCCCGGAGCGTCAGCAATAGCCGGCTGATGTTCTTCAGTCGAGTTATCTGGTGTAGGTTGGGATTGAGCACCAGACCAAGTAACGACAGCTGCGGCTTCCTCGACATCTGCCAAAATTGTGCGGCAGGATCTGACCTTTCTACTCTCCTTCTTGCTAATGGAGGGTGGTGTGGACTGAGTCACTTCAGGTACCAAGTCTGGATAGACCCACATGACCTCCCCTCGTGACGTGGTAAGGGGTACTAGACCAGTAGCCTGATCTCGAGGAGGTGGAAGATTAGTAATCTCTATTGTCGCCAGAGGGACGGGTACCACGCCGTCTTGAGTCTCTGTTAGAGAAAAGCTGCCGAATTGTACTGACACCATATTGGCTGCCACGGTTACCTCCTCGAAATCAATGGCCAGAGCCTTCGAATCGATGAGATGTTGGATGTATCGCTTCAGTTGGTAGCAGTCGTGTGTAGCATGGTGGACGTAGCGGTGGTAATAGCAGTACTTTGGGCTCTCCATTTCTGGCGGCCGAGGTTCCTGTCTTGGTGGAGGGAGCTGAATTCTATCTCCTTGTATGAGCATGTCCAAGATGGGCTTGACATGGCCGTCTTCGAAGGAGTAGGTCATTTGCGGCCATTGCTTGTCTGCTGGTTTTGACTCAGGTTTCTGGGGTATCGGCCACCATAGCCTGCTTGTCCTTGTTGTCCCGATAGTTGGAGAAGTTACCACCATTGTTGTTGTTGGTATTAGGGCGCTTGCCCTTGTCCTCTCCCTCCGAGATGTGCAATCCTAGTTGGCGAGCCTTCTTCAACCTGTCTTCGGCGCTAGTGGCACTGATGATGAACGTCTTCCAGTCCTTGAATTGACTTTCACCCATCTAGAGGCTGATTGTTGGGGGCAGTCTCTTTTGGAAAATTTTAATCAAGGAGGAATCTGGATTACCCGATGACAACTTCATTACGGTTTGGCAAAATCGCTCAATATAGTTCCTTGTCAGCTCTTTCTCCCCTTGAACGACGTCCATGAGGGTGGCCATTGTGACGTCCTATCCTACTTCGTAGAATCTCTCCAAGAATATGCGCTTGAAGCTGGCGAAGGAGTGGATGCAGTTGTCTGGTAGGTTGCGGTACCAGTCGAAGGCGACCCCTTCCAATGCCCCAATGAATAATCGTATAAGGATGGCATCGTCATGAGGCAGATGGTCGGTTGTGACTTCGAAGTAAGTGATGTACCTGCTTGCATATGTCTTTCGATCATATGGATTGATGTGGAATGGTTTATACTTTGGTGGGAAGGGAACATCTCTCCATGTAGTAGGATACGGTTGTCGTATCCTGAGGTCTTGGCAGTTTTCTCGGGCATGGAACATGGCCCAGAGCTCCTGGACCTCTCTTCTTGCCTTCCTGGCCTCGTCTGCACCGAAAGGAGCCAATATTTTGGGAGAATTATTGCCCAGGTTTGGTGTCGCTGAGTTCGAGTCCGCATTGACCGCGGGACCCAAGTTTGTTTGGCCAGGCGTCCCTCCTTGCAGAGTAGGGAGGGCTGCTTTGATCTCGTCCACCGATTTGACCAAAGTGCGCAGTATGGCCTCCAGAGTGTCGATGCATTGGCGATCACTGGGACCATCTTGTTCGTCGTTTGTCATGAATGCCGTCCTTACATGAGTAGAAGTAGAAGGGACAGTGGATGACGTGCCCTCCGAATCATACCCCTGTACCGAGAAGTCATCGGGGTATGTGGGAATATTTTCCTCTGGTTCGGACTCAGAAGGAATAGTACCCCCAGCTTTCGAGCTTGTCTCGTCTTGAGAGTCGTGGACGTCCTCGGGGGCGTCGGCACCTGCTGTATCTGATGAGAGAGTTGTTTCCTCCGGCTCGTCTCCTTGGAACATCGAATTATCGTGGATGTTCGGAGGAGTGCTACCTCCAGTTCCAGCGACCCCCAGTGATGTGGATGATGAATCTTCCACTGTAGCAGATTTCGTCTTTGAACTGGTACCTTGGAAAACTCCGGTGGTGGAAAACCGTTTAGACGACAGTTTCTTAGTCATAGTGGTTGAAATCTTCGGGCTAAAAACGTTTATTTTCTTCCCTCTGCCATCGGTAGGGATTTTCTGAGTAGAGTTGCAGGAGACGACGGGAGGCATCTCATCCTCTGAGCTCGGCTGTTGTAATCTTTGGAAGACGGACTGCCGGTCTTCTCGTACTGTCGCGTTGTTGCAATAGCAGTTGACAATAACTTGGGTGTAGTGATGTCCTTAGAAGGGCTCTTTGCACACCGAGGCCTCTTCTCTTTCCTTGCGCTTGTGGAGGATAACCTCACGCAAGTCAGATGGGTCTGGAACGACCATGTTTGCTCCCTGGGTTTTGGAAGACTTTTGGAAACCACTCTGTCCGTTTGCCGCCGGGGGCTGGACTCAAGTGGTTCTGTACAACTTCCCATCAGAGGCCCACATAACAGTATGTGGAGCGCTCGGGTGATCAGAGGTCGGGACAGCGGACAGAGCTCGCCAAGCTCGTGCTGCCCTAGACTTCTTCACTCTAGTACGTGAGGGCACATAGTAGGAAGAGTCTAAGTGGTATTGCAGAGAGTCAGACATATTTTCTCAGGAGCATGAGAGATCAGGACCATAGGAGAGGCGATCGAAGACTGAGCCTGAGCCGCGTGGAGCAGACAACATGCGGCTGGAATCAACAGTCTTCATGCGGCTGGAATCGTAGCCGCATGGGCTTTCTTCATACGGCTGGAAATCTCGACCGCATAAGTCTTCTCCATGCGGCTGGAGATCTCGGCCGCATAGGTATTTTGCGTCCGGCTGGCAGTTTCGGCCGTATGGACATCATGCATGCGGCTGGCAATCTCGGCCGCATGAATGTTCAGCCTGCGGCTTGTGCCTTTGTTCGGCTTCTTCCTAGAGCACATAGAATCACTCTTTGCCCCTGTAAGTCCAGCATCGTAGTGCTTTCCTCTGCCAGACTTGGGGACAGCAGAGTCCTCTATGGCTTGAAGTGGGGCCGCATGAGAGTTGCCGTCGCCGTCTTGGGCAGCAGAGAGTACTCCGTCCAGAGCTTGGGGAGGAGCAAATGATTTTGGCCTCCACTCCCTGCGAGCTTTCTTCGTACGGGTTCGCTTCTGGACCGGGCCAGCGCTCCCGTCGGAGAGCATTTCTTCAAACGCCTGTTGGTCGAAGCGAACGACCATCTTCTGTTGTGTGGAGCCAAGTTTGGCTGCATCCGATTGCGTCACCAACTTCACAGCCCTGGAGAAGTTTGTCCGCAGCAGAGTCGCCATCGTGTTTGCCATTGATTATAAAAGAACAGAACAATTATATCAGAGGACTGGACTTTTACTTCACAATACAAACTCGCTCGTACAAAGAAAGCCTAGGGACAAAAATCTAGGTACAGCAATCTAAGTACAATTGTTTAGTTTTTTTTGGGGGGGTGACGTTAGAGGCTCGGAAAAGCGATGGCAGCTCTGCCTTACTCCTTGGACGATCGGACGTAGCCTTGGCTCTGGTGAAGAAATGCTCTTGGACGTTTGGGGAGACTCCCTTGCGCCTTCGGTTGCTAGATCTCTGGATGTCTCTGTAGTGCTCTCTCTCTTTATCTCCGCTCTCGTCTCCTGAATTCTCTCGAATTCTCCAGGGTTTGTAAGGGAATGACACCTTGCTATTTATAGAAGTGGGGATGTGATCATTAGGGTTTGCAAATAATTACCTCCTTAAGAAGTCGACGGTTAAGGATCAATTAATCTGGGCCATTAATTCTGATTGTAGCAAATCTAGATAATTAATGTAGATTGCATCAAATCTCTGTAGGCAATAAATGTTGATTGTTATAAATATTTGTGATAGCCTGCCACGTGTCCAATTTGCTTGATTTGATTTGATCTGGGCAATTACGACGCTCGTAACAAATCTGCTTTTGTTAGGATTTGTTAGCACCTATAACTCCAGGGAAGATAAGACTGCCACGCGTCTTAATTATTGCGAAGAGCGCCACGTGTCCCAACTGGACCATCCTGGCAGAGCCGCATATGGGTGGTCCTCTCAACCGTATGAAGCATGCAACCGCATGAGGATGGGCAGCCGCATGGGGATGGACAGCCGCATGGGGATGGACAACCGCATGGGGATGGGCAGCCGCATGAGGATGGACAACCGTATGGGGATGGGCAGCCACATGAGGATGGACAACCGCATGGGGATGGGCAGTCGCATGGGGATGTGCAGCCGCATGAGGATGGATAACCTCATGGAGTGGCCTCGGGACTTGTTAGATTTTGCCAACTGTAAGGAGATTTTCTCCTCTTTTCTAGGGACACGCCATCATGTCAGTCATTATTGCGTCTTTATGTCAGAGCTGTCAGAGCTTTCATTTGTCAGAGCAGCCGTCAAGACATTAAATGCAGCAGAAATGTAGAGAAGAACTGTTGAAGGCCACGTGGCTTCTTTCTGGGCCACATTGAACTATCCGAGCCGCATGGACCCTTGAGCCGCATGGACTCCTGAGCCGCATGGGGATCCTGAGCCGCATGGGAATCTCTCTGTCGGAGCCGCATAGGCCTTTCTTTATTCTTTTCCATGCTTCTACAGTCTTTTCGAGAATCAGTATCCATACAAGTATAAGAACAACAACATGGCTTGCATAAGATACACCAAGATATACAAGGAATAACATCTCATAATGAGATTCAGAATCCGTGTAACCAATGTGTCAAAAGATCAAGGATATCTACACTAAATACAAGAAATATAGAAGAAATCATAAACAAAAAATTATCAGAGAATGTACTCGCCTGTGGTCCTGAGCAATGAATAAGGATCGACGTCCAAAATAGTGTCACATAGACCTAAATATGAAATATCAATGTCAATTAATATTTTGAAATAAAATCATTGATATCTAAATTGAAATGTAATTTCTAGATCAATTCTAGGTCATGGAAGTCAAACAAGGTCAATAACTTACTTCTTTAGTCAAATTAGGTCAAATCTAGGTGAACACAGTCAAACTAGATCATTTTCTAATTTTTAGGTTGATTTTACATATTTAAAAGGTTTATAAAGTTATACTAGGTCTTAACATGTCACTATTTGGTAACTAGGTCAAACTAGTCAATACTAGTTAATACTAGGCCAATACTAGGTTTCTAGGCTATATCAATAAATTTATATAAAATATTATCCTAATATATACTTCTACCTATAATTTCTAGCAATACCTTGGCCTATAGCTATTTACCTTACCCCGTATCACGGTATCTTAGCCCATATCACACATTTACCTAATACCCTAGTCTACATCTTAAATACCTCAACTATTAGTCAATACCTTAGTTCTAGGGTCAATGCCTTGGGTAAACTAGGTTTTCTAGTCCATACTAGTCAATACCTTATTTCTAGGTCCTTACCTTGAAGGTATTAGCCATACTATCTAATATTACCAAGTATCAATACATATATCTTACATCTCTACTAGTTATCTACTATATAGGACTACCTTAGCCAATTTACTCTTTATATATCCATAGATGTACCCAATGCCTATTATATATACCATTATCTTTACCTATCCACATGGGCGGAGACAACATAGGCCCGGTGGGATCATATGACCCTACTAAATTTTATAATATATATATATATATATATATATATATATATATATATATATATATATATATATATATATATATATATATGGTCTCCAAGATGGCGCTACTCTTCCCTCCCCTTCATTCTTCCCCGGGTTCCCCCTGCGGCCCCTCGCGGGGGAACTCCGGCCGCCCCTAGCTGCCCTTCTCCCCGTCTGTGTTCGTTCATCCCTCTCATCCTCCCTGCCTCCGCCTGCTTCTCCGTCGGCCCGCTCTCCCCTCCCCCTCCTCCGAATGGCTTCATCTTCCCCCGTCGGGGCGACGGCCGAAGCTTCTTCCTGGTCTCTCGACCAGCACCGGCTCATGGGAGTAGGATCCCCGGCAACCGCGGCCGTTGCGGCCCCTTTGCCTTGGCCGCGCTCGCCTCCGGCCCTTCACCACACCCCCTCCTCCTCCACCACCCCTTTTCCTCCCCCCGCCTCCGCTCTCCCTCCTCCTCCGCCCACCGCCCACCTTCTATCCTTCGCTCGCTCCACCTCCTACCACTGCTCCCGCTCAGTCACTCCCTTCTACCCCATTCCCTCCAGTTCAAATTCAAACGGACAGTTTTCCCGCTCGTCCCTCCCTTCCCCTCTTCGGGCGCAGGTGCCTTCATGCGCTGCGCCAGGGCATGCATCCCCCTCGGGTCCCCTCCTGAGATGCTCCCCGGAGCGCATAGCCTCCCCTCCCTTGGTGCTCCCTATGCGCCTGGCTCCCTATGCGCCCCCTGGCCCCTTTTATGCCCCTAGCGGCGTGCCCCCCATGCGCCTTCCTCCCTTTCTCCCTCCTGCTTGTGCGCCTTCTACGCCCCCTACCTGGGCTGCGCATAGCCTGTCTCCTACTGGCGGCTCCTATGCGCCACCTCCCCCCTCCTCCCCTCCCCCTTGATATGCGTCTACCCCTCTCTTGTCCCCTCCTGCTTGTGCGTCCTATGCGCCCCCTTCTCTAGCTGCGCAGAGCCAGGCTTTTGGTGGCTCCTATGAGCCACCTCCCCTCCCTCCCCCCTCCCCCTTTCTATGCGCCCACCTCCCATTTTGTCCTCTTTTGCTGCTCCCGTTTGCTGGCCTCGCCCTGGGCAGCACCATCTCCCTATTGCTCCTCGAGCTCCCGGTCCGCATGGCGCGTCCTCGCCACCCCTCGGTACCTTGGTGTCCTTCGCAGACATTGTTCGGCCGGATCGGATTACCCAACACAAACCTATCATTCCAGACATCCCTCTTCCTGAGATTGCCTACACTCTTCCCTCAGACAGGCAGTCTTTATCAATCCCGTTCTCCTCTATGGATCTAGACTCGCTCTACGAGCAGTTTGCGTCCACATTCGTGTTAAGATTCCTCTCGTGATGCCCCAAGCTCGCACGAGTTCAGAAGGCCATAGCCAAATGGAACCTGACGTCGGATTACCGAGTTGCTACGCTGGACCCTAAGAGCATCCTCCTCCATCTTTCCTTGGAGACTGACCAAAAGATTGTTCAAACTCAGGGCACGAACTAAATTGACTCCAAAGCCATGACTGTCGTTCGCTGGCCTTAGGATCACAACCCCAAAGAGGATTCCCCTATTGTGGTCGCCTGGGTCACTCTACCCAACCCACCCCTTATATGCCTCATCCCAGTTGCCCCGAAAAGAATAGTCAACTCATTCGGCACTTTCGTCGCCATGGCGGAGGAAACAAGGAACCTTACTAGAGCGAACTACGCCAAAGTGTGCCTGGAATTAGACACCTCCAAAGAACTTCCAAATTCATCAACATCGAGCTAGGCAACAAGACCCACTCGCAACCTTTTGTTTATGACAACAATGTCATATATTGCAATCACTGCAACAAGAGAGGGCATCTCACCAAGCACTGCTACAGAGCCAACCCAGAATTGAAACAAAAAGTGGCATCGAGGGTCCGCAAGCCTCGAAAGGGACAGGAGAAGAGCCCTCCCCTATTACCTCCTTCGAACTCCCACATCAGATTCGAAGCGAGCCTACAGCCGGCTCAGCCACCAAACAAAACCACCGAGATGGACAGCACTCCCACCTCTCCCAAGAGCCCCACAGTCAACACCCACAACAGGTTCGACGTCCTGGCGTCGGAAGAATACACCCACACCGAAATAGATCACACATGCACAACCAGCACTGGCCGGGAATGCAACTCCTCAACTCCAGATATCACTAACCAGACCACCCAAAAAGAATCCACCACTCCTACCAACAACTCACATAAGATCAAAGAGACCGCAGACCATAATAAACCCGCCGCTAGCACAAGCAACCAATCAGTCATCGCCAACCGGGCTGTCCTTGCTGAAGACCTCGCCATCATCGGATCTGATCAAGTCATCAGCTGTCAGCAAGCCATCGACGCGGGAGGCTTCGATCCGTCCTCCCACTTTGGTACTCTCTGTAGAAGCATGGAAAAGGAAGAAGATTTTCTATACGGCTGGAAATCAACATGGAGCCTCATGCGGCTCAAAACCCAGAAGGCTTCATGTGGCTCAAAACCCAGAAGGCTTCATGCGGCTCAAAACCCAGAAGGCTTCATGCGGCTCAAAACCCAAAAAGCTTCATGCGGCCCAAAAGCAACGGAGAGCCTTATGCGGTTCGAAATCAGCCTAAAGCATTAAATATTTCCTTATGTAGCTGGCCATAATTACTCTGACACAAAAGTGACAGCACTGACAAAGATGACAGCTCTGACATGAAGATAAGACGTGACGTATTCCTAAAAAGACAAGAAAATCATCATGATATATGGCATAGTCATGAGACATTCCTCATGCGGCTCGGTCATGAGATATTCCTTATGCGGTTCGGTTATGGGACGTCCTTCATGCGGCTCGGTCATGAGACATTCCTCATGCGGCTCGGTCGTGAGACATTCTTCATGCGGCTCGGTTATGAGACGTCCTTTATGCGGCTCGGTTATGAGACATTCTTCATGCGGCTCAGTTATGAGACAGTCCCTCATGCAGCTCAGCCAGGATACATCCTTCATGCGGCTCGCCACAGAATAGTAGTTGAGACACGTGGCAGAGATTGACCAAGTCTTGACAGTTCAGATTTACTGCAACAAACAGATCATGATCAATCTCAACCAACCACCATTTGTCCACTATAAACCGAGTCTCGAGGCACAGTTTCAAGAATGTGGCCCAAAATTTGCCATATGGCTGTACATCCCATCCCTCATGAATTCCTATAAATAGCAAGGTGCTATTCCCTTGTAAAAACACACACACACACACACACACACACACACACACACACACACACACACACACACACACACACAGAGGAGCACAAGAGAGTACACAAAGCTCAGAAGCAGACTCTTCCCTTCGTGTCTTCAGAGAGCATTTCTTCACCGAAGTCGAGGTTGCGTTCGATCGTCCAAGGAGTAAGGCAGAGTTGATAGCACTTTTCCGAGCCTCTACCGTCACCCCCTAGAATCAAAACTAAATAATTGTACTTAGATTAGTTTTCCTAGGTTTTGTTCCTAGGCTCTCTTTTATACAAGCGAGTTTGTAATTGTGAGTCAAGTTCAGTCCTCCTATAAAATTGTTCTGTTCTACGATAATCAATGGAAAACACGATGGCGACTCTGCTGGGGACTAACTTCTCCACTGCTGATAAGTTGGTGACGTAATCGGACGCAACCAAACTCGTCTCCACGTAACAAATGCTTGTGGTTCGTTTCGACCAGCAAGCGTTCGAAGAGATGCTCTCCGAAGGGAGCGCTAGCGCCGAATCCAGAAGCGGGCCGGTCGAAAGAAGGCCCGCAGAGCGTGGAGGCCTAAAACTGCCGCCTCTCCCCAAACTCTGGAACAAGCTTTCTCTGCTGCTCAAGACGGCGAAGAAGACTCATATGTGGCCCCACTTCAGGTCGCAGAGGACCCTACTGTCCCCAAATTTGGCAAAAGAAAACACTACGATGCTGGATTTGCAGGGACAAACGAAAACTCCATGCGGTCCAAGAAGAAGTCGCATAAGGGTGTGGGCCACAAGAAGAATGCATATACGGCCACCAATGCCAGCCGCAGGGAGAATGCATATGCGGCCAACAATCCCGGCCGTAGGAAAATGACCTATGCGACATCCAATCCCAGCCGCCGACCATCTGCTCTATGCGGCTCGGGTTCAGTCTTCGATCGCCTCTCATTCGGGCCTGACCTCAGAAGCTCCAATAAGGATGTGCCAGACTCTATGTGGCACAGCTTGGACTCTTCCAACTACGTATCCTCGGGAGATAGAGTGAAGAAGTCTAGGACAGCACGGGCTCATCGAGCTCAGTTAGCTGTCCTAACTACTGACCATCAGAGAGTTCCGCTAACTGTTATGCGGGCCTCTGATGGAAAGTTGTATAGAACCGCCCGTGTCCAGCTCCCGACAGAAAACGGACAGGGTGGTTCTCAAAAGTCTTCCAACAATGATCGAGGGCAAGTGATTTTACTAGCCCCGCATCAGGGAGCAAATATGATACCTACGTACTCGTGTGCTCAGGATTCCCAGGCCCACAAAACGAGTGCAAAGGTTTATCGAGATGTCCTTGACTTGCGAGATGTGATCCTTCACAAGCGCAAGGAAAGAGAAGAAACCTTAGTGTGCAAAGAGTCCTTCCATGGACGTCACTGCACTCAAGTCATTTTCAATTACTGCTGTAACAAGACAGCAGTACAAGAGGACCGACAGTCCGTCTTCCAACGACTGCAGCAGCCAGGACCGGTCCTACAACAAGCTTAGGAGATGAGGTGCTTCCTTTCGCCTCCTGTAATTCAACCCAGAAGGTCCCTACCGGCAAGGGAGGGAAGAAAATAAATACCTCTAGCCCGATAATCTCAAACAGCACGGCCAAGAAACTCTCATATAGAGTGTTGTCCACAGCCGTCACAAGAGGGGTTTATCAAGGTACCCGCTCAAGGATGAAATCTTCATCACTTGGAGATTCGTTATCTACATCACTGGGGATAGTTGGAGCTGGGGGTAGCACTCCTCGGAACATCCATAATAATCCGGCGTTCCAAGAAGATAAACCAGGGGAAACAATCCCCCCAACAGATACAACAGACTCAGACGTCCCTGAAAATGTCCAAGACGAGGCAACCTCCTATGCAGGGGGTAGCACCTCCTCCGAGTTCGAACCAGAGGAGAATATTCCCACATACCCCGACGACTTCTCTTTGCGAGGGTATGATTCGGATGGCACGTCTTCTACAGTTCCTTCCACTTCTCCTCATGTGATGACGGTGTTCATGACTGATAACAACCAAGACGGTCCTAGTGATCGGTAGCGCCTCGACACTCTTGAGGCCATACTCCAAACCATGGTTAAGTCAGTAGACGAGATCAAGGCTGCCCTACCGGCTCTACAAATAAGGATACTTGGTCAAACAAGCTTGGGTTCCGTCGTTAATGCGGACTCAAACATGACCGCGCCAACCCCGGACAACAATCCACCTGAAATATCAGCTCCCACTACTGCAGAAGAAGCTAGAGAGGCGAGAAGAGAAGTCCAGGAGCTCCGTACAATGTTTTACGCCCGAGAATCCTCTCAGGACCACAGGATACGATAGCCGTCTCCCGTTGCATGGAGAGATGTCCCCTTCCCTCCATAATACAAACCATTCAATATCAATCCAAATGACGAAAAGACCTCTGCGAGCCGGTATATGACCTACTTCGAGGTCACAACAGACCATCTGCCGCATGACGATGCCATCCTCACGCGATTATTCATCGGGGCATTGGAGGGGGTCGCTTTCGATTGGTACCGCAACCTGCCGGATAACTGCATCCATTCCTTTGCCGGCTTCAAACATACATTCTTAGAAAGGTTCTACGAGGTGGGACAAGATGTGACGATGTCAAACCTCATGGACGTTGTTCAAGGAGAAAAAAAATTGACAAGGAATTACATCGAGCAGTTTTGCCAAACCGCGATAAAATTGCCCTCTGGTAACTCAGACTCCTCTTTAATTGAGATTTGCCAAAAGAGGCTGCTCCCCACAATCAGCCTCTGGATGGGCGAAGATCAATTTAAAGACTAGAAGGCCTTCATCATCAGCGCCACTAACGCAGAAGCAAAATTGAAGAAGGCTCGCCAACTAGGGTTGCATATCTCAGATGGAGAGGACAAGGGCAAACACCCTAATACCAACAACAACAACGACGGTAGTTCCTCTAATAACTGGGACACAAAAGGCAAACAGGCTATGGTTGCCGATACAGCCCAGAAGCCTAAACCAAAGCATGTAGAGAAACAGTAGCCTCAAGTGACCTACTCCTTCGAGGATAGCCATGTCAAGCACATCTTTGACATGCTCTTGTAAGGGGATAGAATTCAGCTCCCTCCACCGAGACGTGAGCCTCGACCTGCAGTGATGGAGAGCCCGAAGTACTGCCACTTCTACTGCTACGTCCACCACGCTACTCAGGACTGCTTCTAATTGAAGCGATACATCCAGAACCTCATCGATTCCAAGGCTCTATCTATTAATTTTGAGGAGGTAATCATGGCTGCCAATATAGTGTCGATCCAATTCGGTAGCTTCCCTCTAACGAGGACTCAAGATGGCGTAGTATCCATCCCCTGGACAATAATGGTGGTCACTAATCTTCCACCTCCCCGAGACCAGACGACTGGGCTGGTACCCCTCACCATGTCACGAGGGGAGGTCATGTGGGTCCATCTAGACTTGGTGTCTGAAGTAACTCAGTCAGCATCATCCTCCACCGACAAGAAGAAGAGCGAGAACGCTAAGTCTTGCCACACAATCTCAGCCGAAGCCGAAGAAGCAACATCGGTCGTTACCCGGTCCGGTGTACAATCTTAACCCATACTGGGTAACTCGATCGAAGATCGTCAACCGGCCACTGCTGATGCCCCAGCCTCCACCGGCCGACAAGCCTAAGCCAAAGGAGACCCGCTTCGATAAGCCGCTCCGTAAAGACGTACTTCAGGGGCTGGAGAGGCCTTATAATTTTGACATCCTGGCACAATTGGCCAACATACCAGCAAAATTGTCATTATATGAGCTCTTGAGGCTCTCCAAGGATATTCGCATCGCACTGAGTGAAGCACTCCAGAATGCTGACGCTTATTTGGCTCAGGTCAAGCTTACAGGGGAGAGCTCGCCAGCGGATTTCCAGGACAGTAATTGTGCAGGTGCAATGCCCAACATCGTGTTCACTCTGCAGGATATGCTCATCAAGACCAACCTGTACGATCGCCCTCTATATTATACTGGATACATCGGCGACATCAAAGTAGATCGGATGCACATTGATCCTGCTTCTTCAATAAGCATCATTTTGAAGAGCTTGCTTCACCTCCTATGCATCCCTATGCATCGGCTAACCCCTACCAACACCGCCATCAGCGGTTTCAATTCAGGAAGAAGCTATCCTATTGGGAAGATTCGCCTGAAATGCCAAATTGGTGACCTCCAGAAGAAGTGACTTGCTACGTCATAGACGCAGATACGTCCTACAACATTCTCCTGGGACAACCTTGGATACACGATTATATGATCGTGCCCTCCATATTGTACCAGTGCTTTAAATATGTCGACAAACACAGCTTCGTAAGAACGGAATTCGCCGACGTCGATCCCTTCAAAGGAGTTGAATCTTACTATTCGGATGCCTGCTTGTACGAGAAATCAAAGAAGCACCTGGTTGAAGGGAATGCTCAAGATCAAACAGAGGCTACAATAGGATCAGAAGAACCTCTGAAGATCCATCTCCAGGCCCGCAAACCAGACAGAACTGTACCTCTTGTAGCCACTCTGCATAAAAATGTAACCAGTCTACCGGCGCTCACTGTACAAAAGAAGCAAATAGTTATCCGACTCCCAAGGACTAGCCAGGAGCCGAAACCCACTATGGAGCCAATGACAATCAGACTGCCAAGAGCCAGCCAACAATAATCAAAAGAGATAAATCCTTCTGTTAAGCCGATGGTCATTCGTCTCCCCAAAAAAAATTGACAGCCCAGCACTGAACCAAGGATCGCTAGTGAACCAACGACCCCACGTCCAGCACCACCAGTAGAACCTTTGACGATCAAGCTGCCCAGGTCATCCTCCCAATCTTCAATAATGCAGGGGATGGCTGAAGAGGAGCTAGAGCTAGCCAAATATGTGGCTGCACACACTGATGTTCCCTCTACCGATGATGTAATACCGCCAGAGAAGATACCTTATTTTATCAATAAAGGGTTATCTTTGAACTACCTCGAGCTTAACAAGCTCCGTATAATGCATGCTATGGAACACGGTATGGGCATCAACTTATACATACAAGTGACAAATGTCTATACCACGAACCAACTTACTTTCGTGGAAGGCGCTTGCTTCATAGTCACGTAAGAGAATCATCCAATCATCTTCGGCCGAAAGAATAACCAACAGTCCTTCAGGCCAGAAGAAGTCAATTTTGAGCCCGACACCGAAAGACTGCCGCTTTATCTATATAGTTTTCGATCCAAGTACCTCATGCAAAAACGAGGGTATGATATGAAGACTACACCAGGCTTGAACCACGGCACCGGCCGATGATTACCTTTGAAATTACCAGTCCCGGCTGGAAAACCATGGGATTATTACAGCAAGGCCATACATGGTCTAGGCTATGTTACACCTACAACAACTCCCGAGAGCTCGGATGAGGAATGCGAATGGCATTCTCATTCGACCGGATCACCCACTTCTGATTCAAATGTCAGCACCGGGGACGTACTCAGGCAAGCTTGGTCTGTCAATATGGCATTTGCTGATGCCTACGAAGAAGACGAAGACATACCCGAACTTCTTGAGTTAGAGCTTTGGGTCCAACAGCTAGATGCACAATAGAAGAAGCATTTCAAACAAAGAGATCCCCTACCGAAGATGAGGTTATACAAGTTGACCTCGGCGATGAATCCTCTCTAAAGCCAATTTTCATTAGCAAAAGTCTGACAGACGAAGAGCGGGAGTCGCTATTGCAACTCGTCAGAGAGTATATCGACGTGTTCGCCTGGAGTTATGAAGATATGCCAGGGCTAAACCCCGATATTGTACTCCATAAGCTCAATATTCATCCGGACGCAAAGTCGGTCAAGCAATAGCAACGACGGTTCCGTCCAGACATCAAGAATTCTATCAAAGCTGAGGTCAACAAACTAATAGCCAACGGTTTCATCCGTGAGGAACAACATCCAGACTGGGTAGCCAACATAGTACTGGTCCTTAAGAAGAATAGAAAGATCCGAATTTGTATCGACTTCCAGAATCTGAATAAAGGATGTCCTAAAGATGAGTTCCCTCTTCCTATTACGGACATAATAATTGACAATACATGTGGCTTTGAGCGCATGTAGTTCATGGATGGCTTCTCAGGATACAATCAAATCAAGATGTTTCCTGACGATAAAAAGCATACATCATTCCGAACACCGATTGGCGTGTACTGCTATACAGTTATGCCCTTTAGTTTAAAGAATGCCGGTGCCATATATCTACGATCTATGAGTATCATCTTCAGAGACCACCTGCGTAAGACAGTGGAATGTTACGTCGACGACATCGCCGTCAAAAGTCGCTCTAAGGAAGACCATCTGCATGATCTGAGGACAGTATTCGACCTGATATGAGCACACAATTTAAAGATGAATCCCACCAAATCCTTCTTGGGCGTATCTAGGGGAAAATTTTTGGGTTTTGTCATTACCTCCCAGGGTATCCATATAGATCCTGAGAAAACAAAGGCAATCATAGAGATGGGTCCCCCAAAAAATCTTCGTGAGCTCAGAGGCCTTCAAGGAAGACTAGCTTATATCAGGAGGTTTATCTCTAACCTCTCCGGACGATGTCAACCATTCACACACCTCATAAAGAAAGACGTCTCCTTTGTATGGAATAAAGAGTGCCAACGTGCCTTTGACAATATTAAAGAATATCAGTCAAAACCTCCAGTCCTGGTGGCCCCGGTTACTGGAAAGCCGTTTTTGCTTTATGTGCGAACGATGGAGCATTCCCTCGGTGCTCTACTAGCACAAAACAATGATGTGGGGCATGAACAAGCTATCTATTACCTCAGCCGAATGATGATAGGGCCTGAGCATAGATACACCGCCGTGGAGAAGGAGTACCTCGCTTTGGTGTTCGCCATTCAGAAGATGCGACACTATGTTACAGGACAGACCATCCATGTTATATCACGAGTCGACCCCCTTAGGGTCCTCATGACCAAACCAGGTGCACTCAGCTCTCACCTCGCTACTTGGACGATATTATTGTCCCCCTACGACAAGATCTTCGTCCCGCAGAAGGCTGTTAAAGGTCAAGCTTTGGCAGACTTTTTAGCGGCCCATCCAGGTTCGGAGGCAACCAGAGTATATGAAGAGATTCCAGACGAGGTTGCCAATTCAAATATGGCTTTCCATGATACCGTCTGGCCAATGTTCTTCGACGGTGCTTCAAGAACCGGGCCCAAGGGCAATATCGTCATTGGAGTCGGGGTGGTACTAATTTCTTCCTCTGGATTGGTGATCAATCGGGCATACTCCCTCACAGAACCTTGCTCAAACAACGTGTCCGAGTACAATGCCTTGGTTATCGGCCTCCGACTTGCAAAAGAACTGGGGGTAGAGTACCTGGAAGCATATGGCGATTCACAGTTAATCGTTAATCAGATCCGGGGTTCATATGAAGTTTGCCATAAAGACATGATCCCCTATCATCAAATAGCAATTGCCATCATTACGTCCTTGGAAGGGTTCTTCATAGAATATTTTCCCAGACTCCAGAACATTGAAGCCAATACCCTAGCGGGCCTTACCGCTTCCCTGGCAGTTCTAAATCATGCTCATCATTTGGTTGACGTAATAGCCCATGAATTGGTTTGTCCTAAGAACAACATGCAATTTGCTGTGAGTTATTGTCCTTATGGTCGACGAAACACTGGACTGGAGACTTCTATTTATCGACTTCGTAGTCTATGGTATCTTGCCGGAAAATCCGAAAGAAGCCACTTCTATTAGAAAATGTTCTCTCAGATTCTTCTATGATACAGAGACAAAAATACTGTATCGGCGATCCTATGATGGATGACTACTCCGGTGTTTGTCAAATATGGAAGCCAAAGAAGTCGTACGCGAAGCTCACGACGGCGTTTGCGGGGCCCATCAGCGTGGCCCTAAATTACAAGACCGCCTTCGCCGGATGGGCTATTACTGGCCTACGATGGTAGCAGATGCGATAGACTATACAAGAAAATATAAAGCTTGTCAATTCCATACGAATTTTATACATCAACCATCCGAATTCCTACATCCGACGGTGGCATCCTGGCCATTTGAGGCATGGAGAATGGATATCATTGGTCCAATCACCTCACCTTCATCCAGAGGACACCGCTTTATACTCGCAAATACGGACTACTTCTCCAAATGGGCGGAAGCTGTTCCGCTCGCAGAAGTGAAGACATCAAACGTGATCAACTTCATCAAGTATCACGTCATCTATCGCTTTGAACTACCTCGAAGGATCATCCACGACAATGGTCCGCAGTTCGCAAGCCACGCCTTCTATCGGTTTTACGACAAACATCAAATTCAGAATGTTGCTTCAACAACATACAACCCGACGGCTAATAGTATGGCTGAAGCATTCAACAAAACCATAATCAAGCTTCTCAAGAAGTTCGTATCCTCAAACAAACGCGACTGGAATGAAAAGCTTGGCAAATGCTTATGGGCGTACCGTACTACAATCCGGACAGCCACTGGGAACACACCATTCTCTTTGGTATACAGAAGTGGGGCAGTTCTCCCATTGGAAACTCAAATCCCTTTGCTCTGCGTCACCCTCACTTATCGACTAACGTCGGATGATAATTACCGTCGTCGGCTACAATAATTGGAGGCCTTAGATGAGAAGCACCTGCTAGCTCAACAACGAATCGAGCTTTATCAAGCACATATCTCTGGAGCCTTCAACAAAAAGGTCAAACTAAGGACATTCCAAGTAGGCGATCTCGTCTTGGCAGTTCGCAGACCGATTCATAAACTGTCGGCAAGTTCCAACCCAAGTGGGAAGGCCCATTTATCATTGAGGATGTATTCTCCAATGGTACATACCATCTCGCAAAGCAAAACGGAGACTTTCTTATGATGCCCATCAACGGCAAGTTCCTGAAGAAGTATTATGTCTAAACGACACCCTCCGAATCAACCAGATGTTGAGTTATGTACCCTTAGGTACCGTTGAACTTACACTTTGGTCACCCCAAATGAATTTATATCTCATCTTCTGGACAGCAAGTCATGTATGATCATACCTCTGAACTTCCTCTCTAAAAGAGCATTTTCCTCAGAATCTGTTACCCGCACTTTTAGTGCATAAAAAAGGGTAACAGGTCCACAAAATTCCCGAAACAACCCCGTCGATGTCACCTCTGAGTTGTTTCTCTTCCATCACAAACAAATCACCCCTTACATGAAACTTCCACGTCCATATTACCTCTGAGTTGTTCTATGTATCCTTCATTGAGTCAACTCCTGCCACGTCCTCATTACCTCTGAATAGGAAGACTCCGTTGTAAAACTCCCATATTTATCACGTCCTTATTACCTCTGAGTAAGTATGTTGGTTTTCTCTCGACTTATTATCCGTACCCAAAACCAGGATACGCCAAGGATAATAGGCCCACAAATGTCCACAGTTGACCATAAATGTTCGCAGCTGACCACAAATGCTGTACTAGGTCCTCTAGTACATGCACCTCTTTCTTCATCATCACATGCCTTTGGAGCCCAGTTGTTCCATGGCATTCTTTCGTCCAATACCAAGAACTTTCATGTCCACCTTACCACAGAATTGTTCTATGTATCTACATTGGGCCCATCCCTACCATGTCCTCAGTACCTCTGAGTAGGAGGGTTCTATCATCAAACCTCATGGTTACCACGTTCAAGTAAATATGCTGGGTTTTTCTATCGAACTTATTATCCATACCTAAAACCAAGGTATGCCGAGGGTAATAGGTCCACAGAAAGTCCCCTAGTGAGGCAAGTACAAACACAACAGATACCATAAATAAAGGATGAGGTAAACATACTCATTCATTTAAAGTCAAAAGTGCTACATTTTTTTGGGACCATGCCCTGTTTTTAAAAATAAAAAATAAAAATAGAGGGACATAATAATAAAAGAGAGAAAAATCTGATTATGGTTCGACGACGCACAGTTCTCTGAGCCGGTCCTTTAGCTTGGTTGTCGACCACTCAATCCTCAGTATGGCCCGACGCTCGGCCTCTTAAGTCAACCTTTCTGCATCCTCTAGATACGCATGAGCCTGCCAACGGTCTTCAAGTTTCTTCAGCACACACTCCAGGGCAGCAGAGGTTCGGGTGACCTGGTCGGTCTCCCGGCAAATTAACTCCTTATCTTTACGGAAGGCCTGGAGTTCAGATTCTAAAGAAGCTAACTTTATCTGAAGTTGGAGGATCTGCTCCTTGGTATCGGCTATCATACGAGATGTGGCCTCTTCTCGAGCCAAACAGTCCTCTCCTCTACGGCTTAGTTGATCATACCTCAGAGACAAATCTTGAAGGTCCTTCACTAGAGCAGGCTTAGACGTATCCAGTACCGTCTTTACCTTTTCCAAGGCTGTTATAAGGAAGGCGCGCTCCTGATCTATTGCCAAAGATAAATCAAGTTGTCGTAGCCCTTGAAACTGAGCCACGAGCTTATCAGCTTCTACTAATTTGGGCTCCAAGAGGTCGACCATTCCTGCCCCGCCAGGGAGTGTTCTGAGAAGTTCAATTTGACCGCGGGCACATTGACGAGCCAATACAAAAGATGTCCCTCTTTTTAGGGCAGCTTCGATCCCTCGTTTCAAATGGCGATAAAAACTCTCAATCACATCCTTCGACGATTCGTCCAGAACTTTCGAAGATGACGGTGTTAAAGTAAGAGTAGCTGAGAGAGTGGAAGACGATTGTGAAAAAGATATACCAGAACTTGATTCCCCCATCACTAGGGATGTAAGTTCCGAGCGATAAGACTCTTGAACAGCAGTCATCTCCTCTTCTGCAGCCCGAAGGATTCGAAGACATGGCAGTGCAGAAAGATCGACCTCCGGTGATAAAGCCACATTAACCGAGGAGGGTGCATGGACCATTTCTCTCTGCCCCGACAGTCCCACTAATTATCCTTCTGACTCGACCCGGCAAGAGGTCCCTCGATTTGAGCTGGAGGAGGAAGAGGTGTACTTCCTTCCACTAGATCCCCTCCGGTAACTTCTTCCGCGATAATGTCCATTGTCGACTGTGAAGGAGCATGACCTGTGTGTCCGGAACAACCATCGATCAACTTAACCTGAAGGATATGAAGATAGAGCAAATGAACCTCCTCACTAGCCAAGACATGACATAGCTTGCCAGGGGAGGGTCGCTGAGGCTAAGGCTCACTCACAGCCGCCATATCCTCTTCAGCAGCGACTCCTGAGCCACTTACAGCTGCTTCCTCTGCCCCAGCCGCTCCGAAAGTAGATACAACTGGGTTGGTATCAACCAGCCGAGGTTCAGCAACCTCAGGGATTAGTTCAGTAAAGCCCACATCATCCCTGGTTGAGATGTCAGCAGCAGGAGGAATCTCAGCCGTCGCCGGGACGACCATGGTGGAAGGAAGCTCGGCAGTTGTCACTACCATATTTCTAGTTTGAGGGTATTTTTGGGGTTATTTGAATTTATTAGAATTTATTTGAATTTATAGGAATTTTTAGGATTTATTTTAGAATTGTTTGAATGAAGGTTGACTAGGTTGATTTTGACTAGCTTTGACTTGGTAGGCTTACCTAGGAGCTAACCCTAGTTGAGTTTAGACTTGGTTAGGTCATGCAACCCTAGTTAGACTAGAGTTGACCTATGGTTTAGTTATTTGACTCAAGTTAGGATATTAAGTCATAAGCCATGACTTATGGTTGAACCAATGATTATTAACTTGGCACAAAGGAGCCCAAAGCCCAACCCATTAGCCATATGAACCTAACCTAGCCCAATCCATACTTGGCCGGCCACTCAACCTAGTCCTAGGGATCTCCTCCTATAAATATTCTCCTAGAAATTAGGGCTAGCCTCTTTAGGAAGAACAAGTTTTAAGAAAGAGGTATTATTCCATCTTTATTAATTCATATAAAATCCTATTTATTTCCTTTTTCCCTCAAATCAATTACAATAGGTTCTAAATATAGTGTTCTTGCTGTTGTGGAGTATTATTCTCATATTCATACCAATTTGGAGAAGTTTGCTAGCAAGAGAAACCCCCCCATTTGAGGCTTTTCTTGCATTTGGTCACCCATAGGTAAATCTATACAAACTCCATTAATTTCTGGATTTCTTTGCATGTAGACCTAGCCCTAGGTGTCCCCTAGCCATAGGAATTGATTTCGTGTCCAGGTGGAACCATTTCGTGTCCGTATCGGACACGTATCCGACCTAGGTCTAAGTGTTTGATGAAATGCCCCAATGGGCATTTCGATTAAATTTCTAGAAAGTAATTGAATGGAAAATATTGTTTTATTGTGGCTTACATGATTCTTATTGACTGGGATCATTTTCGTGTCATGTCATGTCAGAAATTGGACACGAACACGCGAGAACCATACTGTGCACGCTGTCCTGCTGTTCGGGGGCTGCACCGGACACGATATGCGACTAGAGGACACGAGATTGGACCCACGCCTTGGGGTACTGACTGACACGCCATGTGTCAAGTTTTAGAGGCCCACGTGGCGTGTCGAGAGAGTAATCACCATCGCACGGGTTTTACACTGACACAGTTTTCGTAGATTTTGGGTTCGGATACGCGTATTTTGACACGACACGGCGGCACGTCGACACGAGTCAGGATGACACAGTTGTAGCCTGACACTAGGCGAACCCACAGACTCAAGCATAAGACACGAAGTGTCCTGTGTTGAGTGTACGACACGCGTGCACTCGTGCACGAGACAGTGCACTGAACAGTGCCTGTGTGCACTGTTTTGGGTTTTCTTTAATTTGGACACGTCTGTGTCGTGTGTGGTGGACACGAATTGGATCCTAAGACACGTGCACAAGTGTGTTTACTATTACCAACCATTAGATTAGTATTTTAGTTTGTTTTCAATTTCAATTTGCAGTTTCCCTTAAATTCCTGATACATACCATTTCTGTATTTTTCCAGTTTTGAAATGTGAATTTTGGCAACCTGTTTTACTTATTTAAATGCTGTGAAATGGTGGTTTTAAACCCTAATGTCATTCTCCTATAAGTGATCTACTTTGGTTTTAATTTTGGGGTTGTTTGGTTGTGTTTTGACATCGAAATGGGGGTTTAAAATATTGGGCTGAAACTGTTAATTGATGAACTGAACTGTCAAATATCTGGGACTATTGTGAAAGTATTGAAATGGTTTCCTTCCTTTACATTCCTGTACACCCTCACTGTTCAGTCACACACTGTTTTGCAACTCATTCACACACACACACAAACACTCTCACACCCTTTTACCCTCTTCCTATCCCTCACTCCCTAACACACAGTTTCACACACACCCTACACAATGTACACAGTCATACACACTCAGTTTTCACCCCACCTGAGAGCACACATGCCTACACCTATTAGCTAAGTCACATATTTCCTCTCATGAACACACACACTCTATTTCATTGTATACACACACACACTTGGCCTTTCCTTTCTCTATATACCTATACATGTATGTATATATATGTATGTATATATCTAGGTAATATGAATATATATATTATATATGAATATCTATATATATATGTAATATAAATATGTGTGTGTAATGTATATACCTATCTACATAATGTATAGTGTAATGGTTAGAATAGACTAGTATAGGCTTGATAGGCTTGCATAGCCTTGTAATGGTATGTGTTAGCTAGTTTAGCCTAGTATAGACTAGTGTAGACTAGTTAGACCTAGTTGACCATAGTTGACCTAGTTTGACTTCTAGGGTTGACCAGAGTTGACCAAGAGTTGACTTTGGTCTAGATTGACCTAGAATCATATAGAATGCATAATAGGACTTCATTATACCATTTTGGACTTGTTGTGACTTGTGCTGCTCTGATTAGGAGCCAGACACCTCTCCTCGGACAGTACATTTCATCCGAACACTCAGATACCAGGCGAGTACATTCTCTGATCATTTCATATCCTGCTTAGAATTATTTTCCTGCTTTAAATTACTTTATTTGATACTGTCACGTTGGTCACACGGATTCGTACTATATGGATCCCTTCTTGAGATGTTATCCCTTCAAGGAGCATCGGGTACTACATGTTCTGTGCGTTTCACTTACATGGCGTATCACTATGCTTCATTGGTTCATTGATCACTTGTGACATATACTCTTATGATCACAGAGTCTTCCTTGAATCCTTATCCCATTTATTGGGTATCCTAGAATCTCCTAGAATCCCTATTTATGGGACATCCATGTATCACCCTTCGGAGGCCTTTGCATGGAATCATAACATAACCTGGTTGGATCTTTGTGTATTGATTGGGGGTACGGGGGAGTAGAAGTAGACATGTGAATATTATCCAAGTAGTGTAGCATCAGAATCTTTCTATAGTGTAGCATCAGAATCTCCTTTGCCATTTACATGTCTATATTGTACTCTGACTCCCTAGCCACTGTTAGTCTCTATTTATAGTAGATATTTCTATTACAGCTCTCTCTCTCTGTTTACATACTGTATTTTCTTCTGTATCTATATCTTACTTTACTGCATGATTATATTTTCTAACCTGCTATGAACTGTTGAGATGTATTGTGCTCGCTCCTGTCCTGACTGGACCTGTTGAAAATATTACAGAGGACGAGGAGGAGGCCTGTGTGGATACTTTCTACGGGGCAGCCCTAGACGACACTTGCGAGCTGGACTCTCAGGAGGACCTAGCTTTAGCAGATGACATTACCCCCATTGCCAAGACTAGCTTAGTTAGGCTTATCTTACTTATGTTGTCTTGAGACTGTTTTAGCTATACTTTATTTCTGTATGGAGATTCTGAGTTGTATATATTCTTTCATATTCAGTAGCTGAGATTTGTACTCTGGATATTTGCTGGGATGTTATCTTAGACTATTTTATCATTTGTATTTCCTTGAGTTCTATATCATATCGTGCTTCTTCTTCCTTAGTTGTGATTGAGTTTACTTCTATCATGTCACCCCCATTCGGGGAGTATAAACTGCTTAGTATATTATTGCTAGATGTTGTGACCTAGGACAATGTTCTATCGTCGACACTGCGACGTAGGCTGGACGTACCCACGTCTCGTGTCCTTACTCTAGGGTGCGGGTCGTGACACATTTTTAGTGGTGGCCCATGCAGGTCTAGACTAGAAGTGTAGTGGTATTCGAACTATAGTATCATTACAGCCTGCAGTAGGATATAGGACATTAATTTTTTAAGGTACTCAATCACATTAGGAAAAATTCTTTTTATTGCCATCTAAATCCTTATTGTCAGCTGATCCTTTTGAAATTTTAACTGTCCGCCTTTGTTATATCGCTTCTTTCTCAGAAATTGATACTCTTGCTGGTCTATCTTCAGGATGGTAGAGACTCGGTCGCAGCGTACCATTCATGGAGATGCTATAGAGGGGACTGCTACCTCTCAGCCAGTACAGCAGGGCCAGAAGACTGCAGCTCCTGCCACCTCTGTTCGTATTGAGACTACAACAGCAGCAGCAGCAGGGGGTATGCCTCCACCGGCTCAGAGGCAGGACCCAGTCATCGCAGAGGAGCCCTTCCAGCAGCCGCCACCTACCGGATACGTGGATGCGGCACAGATGTTCGCATACTTCCAGCAGTTCATGGACCGGCAGCAGGCTCGACAGGACATGGGCATGGAGTTGGCCCTTACGACAGTCACAGCTCGACCAGTAGTTCAGCAGCCGAGGACACCGGAGATAGAGCAGTTCCAGAAGATGAGCCCCAGAGACTTCCTGGGGACAGAGGGGATTCTATATGCTGATGGGTGGATCGAGCATATAGAAGAGATCTTTCGCCTGGCCAGGATACCAGCAGACCTTCATATTAAGGCCGCAGCTAGCCGGATGCGAGATCTTGCTCGCACCTGGTATCAGTCGGACCCCAGGGTGGGGGTAGCCGGGCAGACCTGGGAGGAGTTCAAGGGCTTCTTCAAGAAGAAGTTCTTTCCAGATTCATCGCTCAGAGCCTTAGAGTCGCAGTTCGAGAGCCGAGTCCAGGGGAGCCTTTCAGTGGAGGAGTACGCTGGGGAGTTCGGCCGCCTCGGCAGGTTCGTAGAGGGCTTGAGCGAGACGGCGAAGGCCCAGAGGTTCCGGAAGGGTCTGGTCAAGGAGGTCAAGTCCTTGACCAAGGGAAACAGGGATGCCACATTTGAGGAGATCTTGACGGGAGCCTTATTGGCTGAGGATGATCTTGAGCTTAGGCTCAAGAGGAAGCGAGACCCAGTTGGGGGCAGCAGCAGCAGAGGCCAGGCCGAGAGGCCCCACTTTCAGTACTAGCAGCTGAGGCAGTTCCAGCCGCAGCCGATCCAGCAGAGGCCAGTTTACCAGCAGCAGCAGCCGAGACAGCACCAGCAGGGTCAGAGATAGGGTGTTACTTGTGCCTACGACAAAAAGCCTGGACATGTCTTCAATGAGTGCCGGAAGAGGCTGGGCCAGTGCCTGGTGTGTTGCTCAGCAGACCACCAGATGAAGGAGTGCCACATGGGACGAGCAGCTCAGGGGGCAGCAGTCAGAGCTCCAGCAGGCCAGCAGAGGGGACCAGCCCTGCCGACACAGCAGCAGAGGTTCGTCCAGCACCAGCAGCAGGCCAGAGGAGGCCAGCAGGGGCGAGCTTTCGCCATGGCAGCTGGAGATACAGATGTGATAGGAGAGTTGATCGCAGGTTCGATCCTTCTCGACTCCAGTCCAACTTTTGTACTATTCGATTCTGGTACTTCGCATAGCTTCATATCAGTATTTTTTGCGATTAGACATGGTATCATAGCTGAATCGTTGCCTAGGACTTATAAGATCACGACCGTGGGTGGCATTATCCTCGTGAGTGATGTTTGTAAGGGTCGGAGTGTAGTTTTAGAAGGCCGTGAGTTGGAGGTGAGCCTGCTCGTAATGCCATTGCCGAACTATGATATAGTACTCGGTATGGATTGGTTCAGCAGGCACCACGCCAGCATCGATTGTAGAGGGGGTAGAGTTCTCTTCAGAGCACCGGGGGAGCCAGAGTTCGAGTACTCCAGACGTCAGGCGGAACAGAGCAGCGGAGTTTTCTGTGGAGTCTCGGTTGAGGAGCAGGCGATTCCATACCCCTTGATAGCAGAGTATATGGATGTTTTCCCAGAGGAGTTGCCTGGATTGCCACCAGACAGAGACATTGAGTTCTCGATAGACTTGGTTCCAGGAGAGGAACCCATCTCTCAGTATGTCTATTGAGTGAACAATATTGAGTTGGTGGAGCTGAAGAAGCAAGTGGATGAGCTGCAGGACAAGGGCTTCATCCGCTTGAGTTCATCGCCATGGGGTGCACCAGTGTTGTTTGTGCCGAAGAATGATGGGTCAGTACGGATGTGTATTAACTATAGGGCACTCAACAACCTCACGATCAAGAACAAATACCCACTGCCGTGGATCGACGATCTTTTTGACCAGTTGAGCGGAGCTCGAATATTTTCCAAGATTGATCTGAGGTCGGGATATCACCAGGTGAAGTTGAAGAGGGATGATAT
Organism: Iris pallida; assembly: GCA_029216955.1. NCBI lineage: Eukaryota > Viridiplantae > Streptophyta > Magnoliopsida > Asparagales > Iridaceae > Iris > Iris pallida. The sequence goes on from JANAVB010041620.1 coordinate 21,550,682, forward strand.
TCCCAAGACCGCTTTCAAGACGCGGTACGGGCAGTTTGAGTTTTTGGTTATACCGTTTGGGCTAACCAATGCACCAGCAGTGTTTATGAACCTAATGAACAAGGTGTTCCACCAGTACCTGGATCAGTTTGTGATGGTGTTCATTGACGACATCTTGGTATATTCCAAGACTGAGGAGGAGCACAAGAAGCATTTGAGGATCGTGCTGGAGACTCTCAGAAAGGAGCAGCTTTACGGAAAGCTCTCCAAGTATGAGTTCTTCTTGGACCGGGTGGACTTTTTGGGGCATGTGGTGACTGGAGATGGTATCTCAGTTGACCCTAAGAAGATTGTAGCAGTTGAGGCTTGGGCAGCGCCGACTTCAGTTGCAGAGATCAGGAGTTTCCTGGGGCTGGCAGGATATTATCGGAGATTTGTGCAGGATTTCTTCCGGGTTGCAGAACCGTTGACTCGGTTGACCCAGAAGGATACTGAGTTTTTTTGGTCAGAGGAGTGTCAGGCAGCTTTTGATGTGTTGAAGAAGCGGCTTACGACAGCTCCGATTCTGACATTGCCTTCAGGATCAGGTGGATTCACTATTTATAGTGACGCTTCAGGGACGGGGCTGGGTTGTGTCTTACAGCAGCATGGGAAGATGATTGCCTTCCTGGCAGTTATGTCACGATGAGAAAAACTACTCTACCCACGACCTGGAGCTTGTAGCAGTGATATTTACTCTGAAGCTGTGGAAGCATTATCTGTATGGAGAGAGGGTAGAGATTTTTACAGATTACAAGAGCTTAAAGTATGTGTTCACTCAGAAGGAGTTGAACATGAGGCAGCGCAGATGGCTAGAGTTGATGAAGGACTTTGACATCCTACTTTAGTATCACCCAGGGAAGGCCAACGTGGATGCCGATGCCTTGAGTAGGTATCCGACAGCCATGTGTTTGACCATGGATCGGCATTTGCTTGCAGACTTGGAGAGCCTTAGGATTGAAGTGATCGTGCCCGGAGTGCAGATGCAGTTATGGGGTATGTAGATTCAGTCAGACTTGGTGGAGAGGATCAAGTCGGCACAGTTTGAGGACGTTGCTCTGCGGTGTCTCCGAGAGCAGGTTCGAACAGGATTGGTGGACGGCGAGTTTTCTCTTGCAGAGGATGGTGCCTTGAGGCACGGTTCCAGGTTATGTGTGTCCAGCGGAGAGCTCAGGGAGCAGGTTTTACAGGAGGCCCACAGATCTTAGTACTCTATACACCATGGTGCCAACAAGATGTACCGAGATCTGAGGGAGCATGTTTGGTGGTCCGGGATGAAGCAGGAGGTGGCTCGCTTCGTGGCTAGATGCTTGGTCTGTCAGCAGGTCAAGACAGAGAGGCAGAGGCCCGGTGGATTATTGCAGCCGCTGCCCATTCTCGAGTGGAAATGGGAGCATATCACTATGGACTTCGTATCAGGATTGTCGCATACACCTGGAGGAAAAGATGCGATTTGGGTTATCGTTGACCGGTTGACCAAATTGGCCCACTTCTTGCCATTCAAGGTGGGTACATCTACAGAGAGGCTGGCAGAGATGTATATACGGTAGATAGTCAGGATTCACGGGGTTCCGGTCAGCATCATCTTAGATCGAGATAGTCGCTTTACTTCCCATTTCTGGAGGAGTCTGCAGATTAGCCTGGGCACTCAGCTCAAGTTTAGTACTGTATACCACCCCCAGACGGATGGACAGTCAGAGAGGACTATTCAGACACTTGAGGATATACTGCGGACGTGCGTCCTGGACTTTGGAGGTTCCTGGAAGGATCGTCTTTATTTGGTAGAGTTTGCTTACAACAACAGTTTCCAGGCCAGCATTGAGATGTCACCTTTCGAGGCTCTGTACGGGCGTATGTGTCGTACACCCTTATCTTGGGATGATGTTGGTGAGCGAGCTTTACTGGGGCCAGAGATGGTTGTTGACACAGCCGAGAAGGTGAAGCTCATCAGGGATAGACTTCGCGTAGCGCAGGACAGACATCGGCACTGGGCCGATAGCCACCGGAGGCCCTTGGAGTTTGAGGTACAGATTAGAGTAGGATTAGATTTAGGTTTGATTGTTGTGTTTTATTAATCATGTTTGTTTATCATAATTAATTGAGACCTTGCTTGTGATTAGGTTAGAGACCAGGTTTTCTTGAGGATATCTCTGACTCGTGGTACGATACGTTTTGGTGGAGGCGGAAAGCTTAGCCCGCGCTTCATCGGCCCTTTCGTTATCAGCGGGAGAGTCGGTGACGTGGCATACAGGCTAGACTTACCGCCTGTACTAGTGGGGGTCCACAACGTATTCCATGTATCACAGTTGAGACAGTACGTGGCTGATCCTAGCCATGTATTCGATCATTCGGAGATTGAGGTTGGACCTTCTCTCAGCTATCCAGAGCAGCCAGTGGAGATTCTGGATCGACGGAAGAAGGTTCTGAGGAACCAGGTGATATCCTTGGTACGCGTCGCATGGAGGCATTATTCTCTAGGATAGTCTACCTGGGAGCGGGAGGATGAGATGCGCGAGCGGTACCCCTATCTTTTTGGACCTTGAGGTATACTTTTCTATCCTTCTCAGCAGTTAGTTTCGCCTTTAATTTCGAGGACAAAATTATTTTAAGGAGGGTAGATTTGTCACTACCACATTTCTAGTTTAAGGGTATTTTTGTCATTTTTGGGGTTATTTGAATTTATTAGAATTTATTTGAATTTATGGGAATTTTTAGGATTTATTTTAGAATTGTTTGAATGAAGGTTGACTAGGTTGACTTTGACTAGCTTTGACTTGGTAGGCTAACCTATGAGCTAACCCTAGTTGAGTTTGGACTTGGTTAGGTCATGCAACCCTAGTTAGACTAGATTTGACCTATGGTTTAGTTATTTGACTCAAGTTAGGATATTAAGTCATAAGCCATGACTTATGGTTGAACCAATGATTATTAACTTGGCACAAAGGAGCCCAAAGCCCAACCCATTAGCCATGTGAACCTAACCTAGCCCAACCCATACTTGGCCGGCCACTCAACTTAGTCCTAGGGATTTCCCCCTATAAATATTCTCCTAGAAATTAGGGCTAGCCTCTTTAGGAAGAACAAGTTTTAAGAAAGAGGTATTATTCCATCTTCATTAATTCATATAAAATCCTATTTATTTCCTTTTTTCCCTCAAATCAATTACAATAGGTTCTAAATATAGTGTTCTTGCTGTTGTAGAGTGTTATTCTCAGATTCATACCAATTTGGAGAAGTTTGCTAGCAAGAGGAACCCCCCATTTGAGGCTTTTCTTGTATTTGGTCACCTAGGTAAATCTATACAAACTCCATTAATTTCTGGATTTCTTTGTATGTAGACCTAGCCCTAGGTGTCCCCTAGTCATAGAAATTGATTTCGTGTCCAGGTGGAACCATTTCGTGTCCGTATCGGACACGTATCCGACCTAGGTCTAAGTGTTTGATGAAATGCCCCAATGGGCGTTTCGATTTAATTTCTAGAAAGTAATTGAATGGAAAATATTGTTTTATTATGGCTTACATGATTCTTGTTGACTAGGAGCATTTTCGTGTCGTGTCATGTCAGAAAGTGGACACGAACACGCAGAAACCATACTGTGCACGCTGTCCTGCTGTTCGGGGGCTGCACCGGACACGATATGCGACTAGAGGACACGAGATTGGACCCACGCCTTGGGGCACTGACTGACATGCAACGTGTCAAGTTTCAGAGGCCCACGTGGCGTATCGAGGGAGTAATCACCATCGTACGGGTTTTACACTGACACAGTTCACGTGGATTTTGGGTTCGGATACGCGTGTTTTGACACGACACGGCGGTACGTCGACACGAGTCAGGATGACACAGTTGTAGCCTGACACAAGGCGAACCAACATACTCAAGCACGAGACACAAAGTGTCCTATGTCGAGTGCACGACACGCGTGCACTCGTGCATGAGACAGTGCACTGAACTGTGCCTGTGTGCACTGTTTTGGGTTTTCTGTGATTTGGACACGTCTGTGTCGTGTGTGGTAGACATGAATTGGATCCTAAGACACGTGCACAAGTGTGTTTACTATTACCAACCATTAGATTAGTATTTTAGTTTGTTTTCAATTTCAATTTGCAGTTTCCCCTAAATTCCTGATACATACCATTTCTGTATTTTTTCAGTTTTGAAATGTGAATTTTGGCAACCTGTTTTACCTATTTAAATGCTATGAAATAGTGGTTTTAAACCCTAATGTCATTCTCCTATAAGTGATCTACTTGGGTTTCGATTTTGGGGTTGTTTGGTTGTGTTTTGACATCAAAATGAGGGTTTGAAATATTGGGCTGAAACTGTTAATTGATGAACTGAACTGTCAAATATCTGGGACTGTTGTGAAAGTATTGAAATGGTTTTCTTTCTTTATATCCTGTACACCCTCACTGTTCAGTCACACACTGTTTTGCAACTCATTCACACACAAACACTCTCACACCCTTTCACCCTCTTCCTATCCCTCACTCCCTAACACACAGTTTCACACACACCCTACACAATGTACACAGTCATACACACTCAGTTTTCACCCCACCTGAGAGCACACATGCCTACACCTATTAGCTAAGTCACATATCTCCTCTCATGAAACACACACTCCATTTCCTTGTATACACACACACTTGGCCTTCCCTTTCTCTATATATACATGTATGTATATATATATGTATGTATATATCTAGGTAATGTGAATATATATTATATATGAATATCTATATATATGTAATATAAATATGTGTGTGTAATATAAATACCTATCTACATAATGTATAGTGTAATGGTTAGAATAGACTAGTATAGGCTTGATAGGCTTGCATAGCCTTGTAATGGTATGTGTTAGCTAGTTTAGCCTAGTATAGACTAATGTAATGTAGACTAGTTAGACCTAGTTGACCATAGTTGACCTAGTTTGACTACTAGGGTTGACCAGAGTTGACCAAGAGTTGACTTTGGTCTAGACTGACCTAGAATCATGTAGAATGCATAGTAGGACTTCATTATACCATTTTGGACTTGTTGTGACTTGTGCTACTCTGATTACGAGCCAGACACCTCTCCTCGGATAGTACATTTCATCCGGACACTCAGATACCAGGCGAGTACATTCTTTGATCATTTCATATCCTACTTAGAATTATTTTCCTGCTTTAAATTACTTTACTTGATACTGTCACGTTGGTCACACGGATTAGTACTATATGGATCCCTTCTTGAGATGTTATCCCTTCAGGGAGCATCGGGTACTACATGTTCTGTGCGTTTCACTTACATGGCGTATCACTATGCTTCATTGGTTCATTGATTACTTGTGACATATACTCTTATGACACAGAGTCTTCCTTGAATCTTTATCCCATTTATTGGGTATCCTATAATCTCCTAAAATCTCCATTTATGGGACATCCATGTATCACCCTTCGGGGGCCTTTGCATGGAATCATAACATAACCTGGTTGGATTCTTGTGTATTGATTGGGGGTACGGGGGAGTAGAAGTAGACATGTGAATATTATCCAAGTAGTGTAGCATCAGAATCTTTCCATAGTGTAGCATCAGAATCTCCTATGCCATTTACATGTCTATATTGTACTCTGACTCACTAGCCACTGTTAGTCTCTATTTATAGTAGATATTTCTATTACAGCTCTCTCTCTCTCTCTGTTTACATACTGAATTTTCTTCAGTATCTATATCTTACTTTACTGCATGATTATATTTTCTAACCTGCTATGAACTGTTGAGATGTATTGTGCTCGCTCCTGTCCTGACTGGACCTGTTGAAAATATTACAGAGGACGAGGAGGAGGCCTGTGTGGATACTTTCTACGGGGCAGCCCTAGACGACACTTACGAGCTGGACTCTCAGGAGGACCCAGCTCTAGTAGATGACATTACCCCCATTGCCTAGACTAGCTTAGTTAGGCTTATCTTACTTATGTTGTCTTGAGACTGTTTTAGCTAGACTTTATTTCTGTCTGGAGATTCTGAGTTGTATATATTCTTTCATATTCAGTAGCTGAGATTTGTACTCTGGATATTTGCTGGGATGTTATCTTAGACTATTTTATCATCTGTATTTCCTTGAGTTCTATATCGTATCGTGCTTCTTCTTTCTTAGTTGTGATTGAGTTTACTTCTATCATGTCACCCCCATTCGGGGAGTATAAACTGCTTAGTATATTATTGCTAGATGTTGTGACCTAGGACAGCATTCTACCACCGACACTGCAGCGTAGGCTGGACGTACCCACGTCTCGTGCCCTTACTCTAGGGTGCGGGTCGTGACAGCAGTCATAGCACCAATTAAGGTGGCTATAACAGGGTCAACCTCAGAAGCAATAGCCGGCTCTGGGGAGTTCACTTCTTCTGACGCCTATAGAGAAAAAAAATGATGATCAGATTATATTTCAGAAAAGAAGAACTAAAAAGGGTGGTCGTAACTCGATTCACCTCTGAAATGGCTTCGACGTCATCACTTCTCTCCCTAGTGTGCGGCCCGTGAGGCTTGACCGCAGCCCACTTTTGGGAGCGAGTTCTGCCGATGACAGAGGACTCATGCCTGCTTCGTTTACGTGAAGGACTAGGCACAATAGGGGGCAGATCTGCCACCGAATCGCCTGTAGGAGGAAGCAGGTTATCAGGGTCATCCTCCTCGTCCACGTTTATAGACTCCGAGTCAGACACCTCAACTATATTCTCCTTCTTGTTCCTCGTCTGGGACTTTTTGGCTTCTCCTCCAAACCAGTACCAGTAATGAAGCAAGTACTTGGGTTAAAATCACTAGGGGGCTTATTTACCATGACATGGTACAGGGCCGCCATGTACAAAATATGCCCCGACTCTCTAGCATAAGGTACGAAAAAGCTGGCACGGGTATGAAATGCTCTATAATAATGCCAAGCCCGGATGCCATCTAAAATGCTACCCTCGAAACCCAGACAGGAACTGGGATTGTCCAAGAAAATTGACTATACCCAAATTGTCGAGAGAATCGACTAGGTAAGTAAGGCTCCAAAAAGACGGAGTTACGATTACGATACACCAGATGTGCAGGGCGGATATTCTGTAACTAGCGGAGCATCTTCTCGGACAAGAAATGGGGAGACGCAGTACCGTCAAGATGTACGTCTATTACTTCTTCATCGATAAAAGGAGGAACAGACACGAAAAATGAGTATCTGTCCACTCGCGCCAGTACCATCCGATAGGCTGGCATGGTAGTGTACTCCCAGGGCATACGACGGTACTGGTGGATGAAAGCATCATCAGCAGTCACGTCGTCCTCTGGGCCAGGCCTCATCAAAGACGGACAATGCATTAACAGCCACCCCCATCAGATAATGATAGGGTAGCTCGATTCGTTCAAAATCCTTCGCCGTATCGCGAGCAATGACTTTAAACGAAAAAAGGCGGAGGCCATGATGAATGCTGCATACTATGGCAGGGAGTAGAGCTAGCCTGCCTCCGAAGACTAGCTTCACAGCGGAAAGGATCAAGTTGCGGCTGATTCTCTCAATAACACTAGCCCCTCCCGAAACTACACAATTCCTCAGCCACAGCATTAGAAATCCCGCTAAGAAGGCCTTATCATACATCTTCTCGTATCTTGATAAAAGTAACTAAAGCTGTCAGATTGGCTCCCGAATCTATCACCCACAATTTTAACCCTCTTGGCGTTCAACACCTGATTGGACACCTCCTCCCGGTTCGAGGACTTCCAGGGAAATCCCGGCCTGAGGCACCTAGTTCAAACAAGTAGCTGAGCCAGGTCTTGGTGTGAGGGAGGTTCCCTTCTGAGCTATCATTCTTCTTCTTCGACATTTGTTGGCACGTGCTATGGTGACATAGCAATTCCCGGTAAACAGTCACAAAACCCGAAAACCGTCGTTCCAATTCCTCAAATTCTTCATTTGTAGGGGTATACGCCTCAAAAATGTTATCTTCCTAGGGTAGCTTGGAGACTTCATGCATCTCATGAAGAGCGAGTCCTATTTTCCTTCAATGCGTGAAAAAGGTCCCCGTGCGACGGTTGTACATCTCGAGAAGAGCCATGAACAGCTTCTTGTTTATGGACAGACCATAACAAGTGCCCCATATGGCATGATAAAGACCAATCTCGTGCAGGATTTCCTTATATGTCCGCAAGATTCACAATGTCAAATTGATCCATGGAGGGGAGGGGTTCATCCATTTCAGCAGCGACAGCCGACCAGTAGGACAGGACCCCTTTTGAGCAATCTGGTTCATAAAAGTATCAGCTTGGGATAACCTAAAGTTGGGTCCCTGCACGTTTATGAAACTGCCCGGGGCCAACCCCATCACAGAGCGGCTGACCGGTATCTTGCTCGCGACTACCGACCTCGATGTTTTATTATAATGAATATCACCCACGAAGATCCCCTGCTGGCTTAGAGTTAGGGAGTCCACCATTTTTCTGTCAATTGGCAGCATATTAAACCAGGACAACGGGAAATGACGCTCCATCTGAGGAATATGAATCGCCATCCCATTGGAAGAAAAACTCCAACTTTCAGATAAATCTAGAATGTTGGAGTTCTTTACAGTTAAGGCGTCCCCAAAGAAGAATGCGAGTTTCAGATGCGTGCCCCCTAATTTCCCCGAGTTCATCATGCCCAAGAGATAGAAGAAGGATTGGTTTCTGATGTCCCTCAGCCTGTCCTCAGATTGATTTTTAGTAAATTAGACTGACACATATTCGACCACCTGGTCGAACCTCACACCCAAGACAGATTGAGCTTGACCTACCAAGCGCTCCCCTGAGGGATTGATCGGCAGCTTCACTGAAAAAAAAAAAAAGAAGTCAGAAGATAGCCAGAGAAAACTACTCAATTCTCTCCGAGCTTATGCGGCTCTGTTAGGTGGGCGTTCATGCGGCCCAGTCCATAAGGTGCTTATGCGGTCATGAGACATCTCTCATGCGGCTCAGTCATGAAGCATATCTCATGCGGCTCGATCATGAAGCATCTTTCATGCGGCTCGATCATGAGACATCTCTCATGCGGCTCGGTCATGAAGCATCTCTCATGCGGCTCGGTCATGAGACATCTCTCATGCGGCTCAGTCATGAGACATCTCTAATGCGGCTCAGACATGAAACATACCCCATGCGGCTCAGTCATGAGGCATTCATGCGGCCCATACGGCACAGCTCATGCAGATTCATCACACAGAACTTGAGCATTTTAGTGAAGACGAAAAGAGCATCAACTATGCCGAAGCATAACAGAGAAAGGCACGCGCATAAAACGTGTGACATAGCCATTGTATTTAGGGTTTAGATTAATGCAGTTTCTTTCCATCGCTCTTACCACTAATAGGAGGATGAACGTCGGGGTAGATCGAGCTTACCGTATTCGACGAGGAAGCAAGCCCTTTGCCTTTCGCTGCAGTACTGGAAGAAGCTTTGGGAGCAATGGTCGATCGAGAGAAGAGGAGAAATGGCGACTAGGGTGATGGAAAGTTTGAAGAAAGAAAGAAGGAATCTCTCTCCTCAAACTTCTCGTATTTATAGGCTGACAAAGACGCGTAGATCGATAGACGCCGCTTCGGATTTCGAATAAAGGCGACTCTTAGGATTCTATCCAAAAGATGGCTCCAAATCATCAAAGCAAATCAAAAAAATTATTAAAAGCCGACTCTTAGGATTCTATCCAAAAGACGGCTCCAAATCATCAAAGCAAATCAAAAAACAATTAATGCCGAAGTGATGGGATGCCCACGTGGCACGAAACTAGTATGCGGTCAGAGAAGCCTATACGGCATGAAGAACTTATGTGGTCTCGACGCTTCCCAGGACATACCTATGCTTCTTATTCAAAGTATTTTAATTTTACAAATTGAAAAATTTGAAGTGGGTCTTGTAGAAGCATAAAAAAGGAAGGGGATTTTCTATGCGGCTCGAAATCAACATGGAGCCTCATGCGGCTCAAAACCCAGAAGGCTTCATGCGGCTCAAAACCCAGAAGGCTTCATGCGGCTCAAAACACAGAAGGCTTCATGCAGCTCAAAACCTAGAAAGCTTCATGCGGCCCAAAAGCAACGGAGAGCCTTATGCGGTTCGAAATCAGTCTAAAGCATTAAATATTTCCTTATACAGCTGTCCATAACTACTCTGACACAAAAGTGACAGCTCTGACAAAGATGACAGCTCTGACATGAAGATAAGACGTGACGTGTTCCTAAAAAGACGAGAAAATCATCATGATATCCGCTACAGTTCATGAACCAAAGGAAACTCTTTATGTGGCTCAGTCATGAGACACCTCTCATGCGGCTCGGTCAGGAGACATTCTTCATGCGGTTCGGCTATGAGACGTCCTTCATGCGGCTCGGTCATGAGACATTCCTCATGCGGCTCGATCTTGAGACATTCCTCATGCAGTTCGTTTATGAGACGTCCTTCATACAGCTCGGTCATGAGACATTCCTCATGCGGCTCGATCGTGAGATATTCTTCATGCAGCTCGGTTATGAGACGTCCTTCATGTGGCTCGGTCATGAGACATTCTTCATATGGCTCGGTTATGAGATAGTCTCTCATGAACCTCAGCTAGGATACATCCTTCATGCGGCTCGCCACAGAATAGTAGTTGAGACACGTGGCAGAGATTGACCAAGTCTTGACAGTTCAAATTTACTGCAACAAACAGATCATGATCAATCTCAACCAACCCCAGCTGTCCACTATAAACCGAGTCTCGAGGCACAGTTACAAGGATGTGGCCCAAAATTTGTCACGTGGCTGTACATCCCATCCCTCATGAATTCCTATAAATAGTAAGGTGCTATTCCCTTGCAAAGACACACACACAGAGAGAGGCGCACAAGAGAGTACACAAAGCTCAGAAGCAGACTCTTCCATTCGTGTCTTCAGAGAGCATTTCTTCACCGGAGCCTAGGTTGCGTTCAATCGTGCAAGGAGTAAGACAGAGTTGATATCACTTTCCTGAGCCTCTTCTGTCACCCCCTAGAATCAAAACTAAACAATTGTACTTAGATTGCTTTTTTTAGGTTTTGTTCCTAGGCTCTTTTGTACAAGCAAGTTTGTAATTGTGAGTCAAGTTCAGTCCTCCTATAAAATTGTTCTGTTCTACGACAATCAATGGCAAACACTCCCCCCAGCCCAGTTAAGAAAAAAGAACCCGAAAGCATAAAGGACGACCCCTCGGCCTCACACCAGAACCAAAACCCAGACTTATTATCAATGAACAACAGATTGAAAGCTAAAAGAGCCACAGAGTCCACGGCAATGACAACCATGTCGGCCGTGAAACTCTCAAAACACTAACAACCCAACAAAACTAAAGCCTAACATCATATCCTGGAATGTTATAGGCATAGCAAACAAACCCATATTGAGGCGACTATCTAGTCTCAAGAGAATCCACAAAATTGACATCCTTATCATATTAGAACCTAAAATCCCTCCTAACAGACTCAAATCTATCCAAATGCAGCTGGGTTTCTACTCCGCTATTGCTGGCAGACATGACATTTGGCTCCTTCACTCCTCCGACGTGACTATAAGCATCGTGCTCGATACTACACAAGCTCTCTCATGCTGGATGGAGCACCCTACCCTTCCGAACCGCGTCCTGCTCTCCATTGTTCATGGCAGTTGCGACATCATAGAACGCAAACAGCTCTGGATAGACCTCCTGGACACTTTTGACAACACCTCCCACCCCCCTGGCTTTGTGTTAGAGACTTCAACGCTGTCACTTGTAGCAAAGAGAAAACAGGAGGAAGGCCTCCACCTCCGGCAGCCATGTAAGACTTCAACAAGTTCATCTTCAATGCTCATCTAACTTACCTTCAGTTCACCGACAGTACCTTCACCTGGTGTAACATGCAGGAAGGCACCCGCAGGCAATCTCGTCTTGACAGAGTCCTCATCAATACTCAATGGAAAGATATGAACATCACATCCAACCTCGCCTACCTCAACGCCAATGAATCCGACCACACTCCTCTCCTCATCGACATTAACCGAAACTTTAACCATATCAAAAAAAGCTTCAGCTTTCTAGAGTTTTGGAGCTACCACCCCCAGTTTCTGAGGACCGTGGAAGCCACTTGGTCTAGCACTGACGCGCTCGACCCCCTCATCCGAGTGGCTAACAAACTTCAGGCTACAAGAAAAGCCCTCACTACCTGGAGCAAGCAAGCTTTCGATGACATCTTCAAACTGTCCGCTCGGCTGAAGACGATGTGACCCGTGCCGAAATCCTTTTTGACCAATAATTCGCGGACGACTAGAAAGGCTCTGAACATTTCCAAAGCCATTCTCAAATTCTGACTAAAAGTTGAAACTGAATTCTGGCAGCAGAAAGCCAGACTCAAATAGGACAGCAAGGGAGACAAAAACACCAGCTACTTCCACACCTACGTCAAGGGCCGCAGACATAAGCTTAATATCCATCAGATCGCCGACGACTCCGAAACCATCCTAAAAGACCAGCAGGGAATCCAATAGGCGGCAACCAACTTCTACTCGCACCTGTTCGTCAAAGAAGCTGTCACTAGGGATGATGAATTTCTCTCTGAGATCCCCTCATCAGTGATACGGACAACTCCCGACTAGAGCACCTCCCTTCGGAGTAGGAAGTGAAGGAGGCTGTTTGGGCGCTTGATGCTCACAGCGCCCTGGTCCGGACGGATGTAACGACATTTTCTTCTGCACGTGTTGGGACATCATCAAAACTGACATCCACGAAGCGGTGATCGCCGTCTTCTAGGGAGCCAGGTACCCAGAAGCAGGATAATTCGAAAACTTTTCGGGACTACAGACCCAGCTTATGCACGTTCACCAACAAAATCATCTCAAAAATTATCGCCACGCGCATGACTGACATCCTCCTCAAAATCATATCTGAGGAACAGAGCATCTTTTTCCGGGACAGAAACATCCAAGACAACATTATGCTGGCACAGAAAATGATTATTTGTCTGAAATTTACAGCCAGGGGAGGGAATATTACTATCAAACTTGACATAGAGAAGGCTTACGACAAGCTAGATTGGCAGTTCATGATCTGGGTCTTCAGAGCCTTCGGATTCTCAAAATCTTGGATCAATGTAGTCTGGAGATCGATAAACAACTCATGGTTCTCCACGGTGATCAACGAGAAAGCGGACGGGTTCTTCACATCCAGCAGGGGTGTTAGACAGGGGGACCCACTTTCGCTACCATCTTTATCATCGTAGCATAAGCCCTGAGCAGAAACCTTAACAAGCTCCCAAGGACCCAAACTTCAAACATTTTCATACTGTGAGCGGTTGTCCGATCGTCACTCACCTAGCTTATACCGACGATATCCTTATATTCTCCTTATCCGACGTCGAATCCGTAGAAGTCATGAACAATGTGCTTCAAAGATACACTCGTTGTTCCGGCCAAAGAGTCAATCCTAGAAAAAGCGTCATATACGTCTATCACAAAGCCGACAGGGAGCACATAGCAATCCTCACCAACAAAACTTCCTTCTCTATCGCATATCCTCCTTTCTCCTATCTTGGATGCCGTTGGTCTACGGGAAATCGAGTACAGGCATCTTTGAAGGTCTGATTGATAAAATCAAGAAAAAACTTGAAGGTTGGCACAACGCAACCTTATCACCTAGCGACAAAATTGTTCTGATTAATCACGTCCTATCCTCCATCCCAATTTACACCCTCGTGGTATGCTCCCCCGAAGAAGGTTCTCACCCTCATCGAGAACCTCTTCACCAACTTCTTTTGGGGCCATAACGACTCCAAAGAGAAACACCATTGGGCCAGCTGGAGTTCTATGGCCAAACTCATTAACGGGGGAGGGGGGCGGGCTGGGATTCAGCCGTTTGTAGCTCATTGTGGATGCTTTCTCCATGAAACTGTGGTGGAAGATTTGCGTGAGTTGCATCTTCTGGACTCGCTTCATGAAGGCCAGATATTTTAAACACGTCCACCCAACGACTGCTATCAGCAACAACAGATCTTCTACTGCTTGGCACCGTATCCAGTATGGCCGCACAATCATGGAACCTAAGATTCGCCTTCAGCTGGGCACTGGGGAACCTTGAACGGTGGTTGGGTGCTGACCTTATCCATCGTACCCCCGCCACCTCGGCATTCAGCAAAATCAGAGAACTGTAGAACCCTGCTGGGAACTGGAATTGGCCAAGAGTCCGACATTGGATGGGAGATGAGACCGCATTCGTGCTCCGAAACTTCGGTTTAAAGATTGGCACGACCGTCGATGCACTCTCGTGGTCAGAGACCATAAACGGTGCCTTCACTGTGGCCTCGGCCAGAAGGGCCATCCGCGGTACAGGGCCTCCCGTACCTACTCTGGGTCTTTTCTGGCACCACTATATTCCAAAGAAATGGTCGTTTCTAGTGTGGCGAGCTATCCGAAAGAAACTCTCCACTGATGACATCCTCACCACTATTGATTTCAGTTTAGCGTCAGCGTATCATTGATGCACAGAAAAATAGTCAAAAACTATAGACCATATCCTCCGACACGGCAACTCAACAGGGCTATATCCCACCGCTGCAGCTTGGCCATGGTGGATGGGAGCTTCAACGATCTTCTAGCATCCTGGGCCAACGCGTCTCATTGCCAACAGATCGTGGCAGCCACCACCACATGGATTATGGAAAAATCACAACAAAGCTGATACGAGGGTCGACAATTCAACGTCGAGCAGCTCATTCGCGAAGCCATCCGTCAGTGCCTCAAGACCGCTCGCCTGTGCAACCATGGCCAACAGGTATTCTGGGATCTGCTGTCCTCCTGATTTTTGCCAGGAGAACCCCTTTTTTGGTTTTTTCTTTTGCTTTTAGCGCTTACCTGTAAAGGCTTCGATATTTTGCGCCTTACATGAATAAAAGGGGTGGTTTTAAATATATATATATATATAAAAAAATAAATAAATAAATATATATATATATATATATATATTTTTCAAACAACTTTATTCATTCAAAAGCTTTGAGTTCCAACTCAGGTTACAAAGTTAATGGCTACATTTGATACTAGCTTTATCAACCTGCCTACCTACTTCTATGATTAACTGATCAGCTCCGTACACATACTGCTCATATCACCATTTATTACGATTTTTCCATAGCACCCAAACCACTGCTGCCACCACGATCTCTTTCCTGTTTTTTTCTTTTTCCTCCACCATAATCGTAGTCGATGAATCACTGAACTCCCACTTGATTTGATGTTGTAAGACTGTTGAATCGAAGCCCATACAGTAACAGCTAACTCGCCTTCATGAAAAACATGATCAATATTCTCAACAGAAGGGTTAGTACAGCAATGACAGCCATACTAAATCTGAGCCTTGAGATATTATCATCAGTAGGTAGTTTCCCATGCAACAAATGCCAACAAAGAATCGACCACTTGGCAGGAATACACTTATTCCAGTGTTTGAAATAAGGCAGTCTAGGCATATGAATACGACTTAACTCCCATGCAGATGAAACAGAAAATATACCTGACTGCACATAAATCCAATTCCAGTCGCCATTAACCTGTGTGATGTACTGCCCCGATAGCCTTCTTCCTTCTACCAATCGCTTCCAGACATGTGAAGCATTGGACGTCAGTTGAACAGCATCCTCAGATTCTTGAAAGCAATATTTCCTCTTGAAAAAATTTGTCCATAACGACGACTGAGTCTTGAATTTCCACCATAGCTTTATAGTCATTGCAGTCATTACATCCTGCAATCGTCTAACCCCCAGCCCTCCTTCATCTTTTGTTCGAGCAATAGAAGCCCAACCAAGCCATGTCCTCTTCGCAACACCATCAATAGATCTCCAGAAAAATGAGGAGAACATAGACTCCAACCTATTAAGCACTGCTATAGGTGGAGCACACGCAGCCAACGTATAAACTGGGATAGAGGCTAGCACATTCTTGATTAACACCAACTTGCCTCCTGGTGATAAGATTTTATTGTGCCATCCTTCCAATTTGGTTCGAATCCTGTCAAACAAGTCTTCAAATGTCCCACTATTACGCTTAACAGCCATAAGCGGACAGCCGAGATAAGTAAACGGAGGAGAGCCTACCTTGAACCCAAATCTAGAGCTAAGTTCAACCCCTTTCTCTGGCCGTTCCTTCGAAGAAATATAGATGGAAGACTTTTGTTTGCTAATCTTCTGTCCTGACATTGCTTCATATCTAGACAACACTTCATTGATCATTCCCACAGATCTTATATCCCCTGCCGAAAATAATAACACATCATTGTATATGCAAGATGAGTTATAGGAGGACATCCCCTAGGAGTGAGGAAAGGAGTATAGCCTTCATTATCAGGAAGTCTATTAAGACTTCGAGAGAGAACTTCTGCTGCAAGAATAAACAGTGCCG
>JANAVB010041620.1:21659773-21684773 GCA_029216955.1 Iris pallida
TGGTAGCATATAATAAAACTGGTTTCTCATATGAACCTGCTTCGATCTTAAGCTCTATAGTCTGTGTCTCATTCATTATTAGGAAAATGATGCCAGATCTTAGAACATGCATGGTATGTTAAGAATATGCATTCAGAAACTAGCACCATTATTGGTGGATCTAAATTTTTTGTTGCTCCTTTTGGATTGTTTCCTCGCCCTGGTCAAATGAAATGAAACATGTGCTCAAATGAGTCCCAATACTCCAATGTGTTTTAAAAAGTTCTGTTTCTTGGAAACTTGTTGCTAAGGTCGATAAAGACGTTTGGATCATGGAAATTCCATTTTCTCACTCTTTTTATAAAGTTATTCTCAACAGGTTCTCTTAAAACTATCTTAGACATGTGTGACATTTGGGGAATTTGAATCAAGTATACTAAAGTTACCAAAATATTAGTAATCTAGCTTGTTTTTAGCATAAGTTGGTAGGTCCTACAGCTAAGCTTGAATCTACTTGAAATATAAGTTACAAGGTCCTTTCTTGCCTTGTCAATAGATTTATAACACCATTGAAATAGAATACAAGAAAGGGTAAATTGCAAAAAAATCTTCGTTTGATTCCCGCCTTTTGCATAGAAAGGCCTATTAGCCAAAATTAGCAAACAAAGATCCCCACAATATACGACTTGCTCAAAAAGGCCCCTACCATCTGACGGACGTTAGAAATGGTCGTTAATGAAGTTTTGTTTTAAAAAAAAAAAAAAACCCTAAACTACCCTCCCCTCTTCCCTACCGGCCCCCCTTCCCTACCCTTCCCCCTTCCGCTGGCCATCCCCCCTCCCTCTGGCCAGCCCCTCCTCCGTCTCCTCCCTGCCCCCACCTCCTCCTCCCCGCACCACCAATGAGAGGGGGGGAGAGTCCTCCTCCCCGCCATCTTCCTCCTCCCTGCCCCCCTCCGCCTCCTTCCTGCACCACCGGAAAGAGAAAGAAGGAGAGAGTGGGGGAGGGGTAAAATGGTCATTACATACCCAACTTAACACTAGTTAACAGAAAGGGGGCATAATGAGCAAATTTCATACTTTAATGAATTTTAAGAGCATAGTGTCTTTTTATGCAAAAGTCGAGAATCTAACGAGGGATTTTTTTGCACTTTACCCTACAGGAAAAGAACTTTTAATAGTTTTTGAAACGCATTAATCCTTGAGTAAAAAATATATGTAAAGAGGAAGCATTTCCTTAGCTTTGTGCTTTGTTGTTATTAGTTTTAACCATGTCAAGAAACACTAATTACTTAATTTTGGATCCTCTATGTTTCCTTCTACCCATTAAATGTTTGATCCCAATCTAGCCATAATGTAGCCTCTACTTTGTTTAGTATGAAACATGAATACCATTCTCTATGATAATTATGCATCTATTCTAGCAAGTTGGCCTCTAATTGAGTTCCAGATCTCCATATTTACACTATGTTTATATAATTTTCTTCTTCCTACTTCTCATGTGCAAGAGATGTATTATCTGCTCATTTTTTTTTGTTTGGATGCAGAGGTAGCTCAAGCAGGGGACAAGTTATAGGCCTTCTTCGCCCAAATGTTATAAAGGAGATATAGAACTATGCATGCAATATTCAGTTTTACTTAGTTTTTTAGTTTTTTCTTCTTTCTCTATTTGTTTTTGTTTTGTAATACAGATGTACCTGGTTTGTTGTTGATTTGGAGTACAATGGACCATGAAAACAAAAGGTCTAATAGCTATAAAATCTGATAGTTGTTTTGGTTTGAATTTTGAACCCTCATATTTTATTATTCTTTTTTTGCAGTAGTCCAGGTTCACAAGCATACTACTGAAGACATTAGTGCGCATATTGAGTTTGCTTAATTCAATTTGACATTTGTACTTTATATGGTTTGAGCTGATTTTAGAGAGAAAATATAGAGGATTCCATCTTCCTTGTTGATAGAGCAAAGAGGTGAAGTCCCATGGTATATTGATGTCTCTCTGAACATCTAAGTTCCACTACTATCTATCTATTTAAGTATTTCATATGATCATGTTTAATGGAAAAACTCAAGTATATGGGAATGAGTTAGAAAGTGTCATTCCATATTGTATGTTACAGAAATGGTATCATGCATTATAATTCCATTTGTTCTAAGTACTCTAACTATATGTTTGACCTGCAAAATATGAAGTGAAACTACTAGCTTGCAGTATTTTACTTTTATTTATTTATTTATAAGCTATTGCAGTTAGGGTGCAGTATTTGTTAATATTACCTAGTTTATATCTCGAGGATACATGTATGCATGTCCTTCTGAGGTACCTGTATGGATTACAACTTATAATAACTTTTTAATAAGAAAAGGAAATTTTTTTTCTCCACACAGGTTTTGTAATTTAAGAGAGACCGATTCATCCATTGATGTGTGTGTGTGTGTGTGTGTGTGTGTGTGTATGTGTGTATTTTTCGTGTGTGTGTATATCTGCTTAAAATGTGTGTCAAGTAGATTGGACCTCGGTTAATATGATACTATGTTAAATCGTTTCGACTGCACCAAAACTCTAGTGTGTTTGTGAGGGATGAGCATTGTATAATTTATATTATTCAACATGCTTAGTGTTCACAATTTTGTTAAGTTCAAATCGAATCTCATAAACTTTTCAGGCTGTCAAGCAAAGAATTCAACCAGGGCCGTTTGCATTTGCACCTAATGATGTTCGTCTTATTGTGGCTAAAGAAGGCTTCAAGGGTCTTTATGTTGTAAGGGTCTTTATGTTGTACGTAATGCCTATAATTTTAGACGTTCTTTTAGCTTCTTTGAAGATACTTTTTTTTTTAATTTTCATTCAATATATATATATATATATATATATATATATATATATATATATATATATATATATTGTACGTTGTACCTAGTTTTTAGGCTTTCACCTGTCATTTATTTGTTTGAGTGTTGCTAATGGAAGGGGCTTAACATTGTCAATTTTATTGGATTTATAGGGATGCAATTCTTTGCTGTTGCGAGATGACATTTGATGTCCTTCAATTATGCTTTTAGGACCAACACAAATAGGATATAAGATTGCGGTAAATTTCTATTTTTTTTAGGTAACTTCTCTATTATGTGATAGTGCTAATGTTTCCTACATCATGTATATCATTGAAGAACAACTCTGTGAGTAATTTTCTTGGTTTACTTAATATTAACCCTTGTCATATTCTAGTATTGTATGGATGTAGTTCAGACTTCAGGCTTTTGTTGGTCTTATTAGATTTTGCCCATCAAATTTCCAAATATGGAGAAAATATTGTACAACAAGTGCTGAAGTACCACAATTTCAAGTTCTTAATAATTATTTTTTAACAATGGAATAATGAGTTAAAACTGGAAGATGTTCATCCTTTGTGTTATGCTTGTTCTTTTCTTGATTTTTATTGTAACATTATAAAAATTGATGTTTTCAGTTATCTTTGTAAAGATTTACCAAAATTAAGAGCAATATATAACTTCTTCCATTTCTCCAAAAGTTCGGTGAATCTAATGCTCTAAATAACATAGGCGTTCTTGCTTAGTGAAGAAAATATGTCTTGGAAGTTCCAATTAAAATTCCAAAAAGAAATATTAATACCTGAGCAAGCTAATACTTTTAGGGGCGTTTGGTATGCGGAATACTATATAGCCGGAAATTCTATATTTTCGGGAATCAAATTCCAAGGAATTAAATTTCCTGGAAAATTACATTCCCATGTTTGGTGACAATATAAACATTCCCCGAAAAAAAATAAAAAATAATAATAACGAAAAAAATGAACAAATATAAAAAAAGGGGTAAAAACGACAAAAAAATCGGTAAAAACGAAAAAAATGGTAAAAACGACAAAATAAAAAAATGAAAAAAACGATGAAAAACGACAAAAAATCGGTTAAAACGACAAAAATGACCAAAAAGCAACAAAAAATGTATAAACGATAAAAAATAACAAAAAAAAGGGTAAAAACGACAAAAATAACCAAAACACGACAAAAACGATATAAAACGGTAAAAACGACAAAAATCCAAAATGCGGCAAAAACTACAAAAAAATCGGTTAAAAACGACAAAAAATGACAAAAAATCGGTTAAAACGACAAAAAATCGATTAAAAAACAACAAAAAATCGGTTAAAACGACAAAGAATAACCAAAAAGCGACAAAAATGAAAACTAATCGATAAAAATGACAAAAAAATCGGTTAAAACGACAAAAAATGACAATAATGACATAATCGGTTAAAAAACGACAAAAAAGGTTAAAAACTACAAAAAATCGCTTAAAAACGACAAAAAATAACCAAAAAGCGTCAAAAAACGAAAAATAATCGATAAAAAACGACAAAAAGGGACAAAAAAATCGGTTAAAAACGACAAAAAAATATCGGTTAAAACGACAAAAAAATAACCAAAAAGCGACAAACACGACAAAAAAATTGGTAAAAAGCGACAAAAAAAAGCGACAAAAATGACAAAAAATGCCATAAAATCAGTTAAAATGACTAAAAAGCGACAAAAATGACAAAAAAACGACTAAAAATCGATAAAAGCAACAGAAAAAGCTACAAAAACGATAAAAAAATCGCTTAAAACGACAAAAATTAACAAAAAAGTGACAAAAAGGACAAAATTTGGGTAAAAACGACAAAAAAAATCAAAAAGTGACAAAAAAGACAAAAAATGGGTAAAAACGATAAAAAAAATCGCTTAAAACCACAAAAAATTGGTAAAAACGACAAAAAAAAATGACAGAAACGACAAAAACAGAAAAAATGTTCAAAACTAATTAAAATTGATCAAAAAAGAAGAAAAAAATTTAGACAATTTTTTTTTTTGCCCGGACAAAAAAAAATACCCACCTATTCTCAAGGGATAGAATTCTCATGTTTTGTGGGTAAACTATTTACCCGGATATTTATAATTTTTGTGAATAAATTTTTTATAAGCCAAACAAACGTGGTAATAGATTTCCATCTTAAATTTTTTCGGGAATAAAAAAAAATACCGCGTACCAAACGTCCCCTTGGGAATCATAGTACTGGAGAATTTTATGTGAAGTTCAGCATAATCATAAGTTCGAATTTGGGAATAATTTGACAAGGTCGAAAAGTTTAAAATATTCGGCCATTTTGCTTCCAAAACTTCCACTTTTCCAAATTTTCAGTTTGGACAATTTCTTTTTATAGTGTAATAATGCTAATTTCTTATAGCTCTTAGTATGCAGTGTTCTTTAGCTTCCCATGTTCGATAAATGGAATAATATGGCTAAACTATGACACTTTGCATGAAACACTGAATGTACTTGTAGATTTTTTTGAATCATTATATTTATGTTCTGTTGATTTAAACGCCCTTATTCGAGTTTTATACTTCCCACGTTAAAATTGTGATGGTTGGGAAATATACTACTCTCTCGGATGCTTACCTCTGTAATAAAGGTAACCTTGTGAATCAACGACATATCAAGATAGTTGTTTCCATTATTCATTTTTATATCTTTTATTATAGATTCGAGGTGCACCACAACATTAATGATGTTCTCTTCCAATTGACAAATGTTGTCTGTTTTGTTGGATTTACTTTATATATATGGTTTGTGGAATCTGTTTAAGTTCAGCACGTGACTGGAACAACCAGGAGTTGGACTTCCGATTTCTGATATCATAAATAATTGCCCATAAATATGCTATTATACACCTTTTTGCTAAATGTACGATGTCAAATTTGTATTTATGTTCATCTTTTTGCCGCTATTGACTTATTTACAACTATGCCTTACGTATCTATGCAGAAACTACTAAGAAAGTTTTTTTTAAGTAAAAACCATCGCAAGCGGCTAAGAGATAAAACTAAAAAGGAAAGCGAGAAAGAGAGTTCGGCCAAGCGTCCAAAGGCTATTAATGATTCTGCTATGTCTGGCTTCAAAGGTATTTTGGGTTCATTTTACGAACGATGGAAGATGACGCCAAATGATGTAAAGCGTTTTGGATTCATTTTGTAAATGAAGGGAGATATGACTAATGATGTAAATCTTTTTTGTACACGTTTAATGATGCAAATAGTTTTTAGTTCATTTTGTATACTTTGGGATTATTTTTGGCTAACGGAAAACTATAATATGTAATTGAACTTATATAGTTATAAATGGATTTTGTTAGTTATGTATTTTAATTGTATGTTTTATAGGTGGAACATGGAAATAATAATTTTATATTAATTAGCACAATTGTTATTACTTTTTTGGGACGGATATGTACTTGTCCTAAAAATAGGCTGCATTCTTTTGCGACTCCGTAATTTTTAGGACGGTTTTTATTCGTCACAAATACTTATATTTTGGGATAGTTTTATAATCCATCATAAAAATATAATTATTTAGAAATTTTTGGGACATTTAGTTTTTTGACCCTAAAACCCAATTAGGACGTTTTTTCGTCTTAAAACTTTTTGTTATGCCACCCTAATAGCACTGTTTCAATCCGTCCTAAAATTTGTCCCAAATAATAATTTAGGATGATTTACCCACTTTTTAACATGTATTTTAGCTGTCCCAAAAACTCATTTTTTTTGTAGTGTGCCTAGTAGTCAACCAAGATGAAAGTTGGCTATGGCATATGAGACTACGCATGCAAACATGGATACCATTTCAAAACTATCAGCAAAGAAATTTGTAAAAGGACTACCAGAAATATAATCCAAGAGATATATGGCATGTGCTGATTGTGAGAAAACAAAGCAATTAGTGTAAGTACTTCCAGACCTTTGCAGTTGATACATATAGATTTGTTTTGACCTAGTAGAGTCGTCAGTCTTGGTGGTAAGCTCTATGCCTTTGTAATTGTTGATAATTTTTCTAGATATACATGAGTTTTCTTTTTATTAAACAAAAGCGATGCACTTTTTGAATTTGAGATTTTATGCAAAAATGTTCAAAACGAAAAATGTTTCATATTACTCGAACCTAAAGTGATCATCGAGGCGAATTCGTAAATTCTGATTTTAAAAAGTTTTATGATACAAATGGTTTTTCTAATGAGTTTTCTTGTCCTAGAACTCTCCAACAGAATAGTTTTATGGAGCGAAAGAATAGAACTCCAAGCGATATGGCTAGAGTCATGCTAAACCAACACAATCTTCTGAAATACATTTGGGCTGAAACTGTAAGTACAACTTGTCATGTTTTGAATAGGGTATCGATTCGACCTATGTCGAAAAAGACTCCTTAGCAATTATAGTTTAATCGTATCCCTAATATTTCTTATTTTAAAGTTTTTGGATGTCGATGTTTTATCCTGAACACCAAGGATAACTTGGGTAAGTTCGACTCTAAGGCAGAAAAAGGAATATTCCTTTGTTATGTTGCCAAGAGTAAGGGATAAAGAGTTTTTTTTAATAAAAAATCTATGTTTCTGAAGAATCGATTAAGTTTTTATTTGATGGGCTCAACAGTCCTATAGCAAGTGACAACGATGATGGAGAAGCAAGAAAAATACCCAAAGCCACTTAAAATGCTGCTGCTGACAAAGACTATCTGGAGAGTCTACCAAAGAAGATACAATTCATGCCAGACCATCCAAAGTCTCTTGTCATAGGTGATGTATCAAGGGGAGTAGGTACACGTTCTCCAAATAGATGCATTTATTTCTCAAGTAAAACCTAAATCAGTAGTAGATGTATTTTTGATGAATTTTGGATTTGTGCCATATAAGAGGAACTAATCCAATTTGAGAGAAACCAAGTTTGGAAACTTATTCCTAAACCTATTGGTCAATCTATAACTGGTACCAAATGGGTGTTCTGAAATAATTTTATTGGAGATGGACAAGTTCTACGCAATAAAGCTCGTCTAGTGGCTCAATGTTATAATCAAGAAGAAGAAATTGATTATGACGAGACTTATGCTCCTGTTGCTAGACTTGAATCCATTCGTATGCTTTGTGCATTTGCATGTTTTCATGATTTTAAAAATTTTCAAGTGGACATGAAATATGCATTTTTAAATAGTTTTATGAAAGAAGATTTTTGTAAAACAATCCCTAATTTTTGAAGATTTTAAATTTTCTGATCACGTTTTCAAGTTACGTAAGGCACTCTATGGACTCAAACAAGCCCCTCGAGCTTGGTATGATTGCCTAAGTTGCTTACTACTTAAAAATATTTTTTCAAAAGGGAGAGTTGATACTACTTTGTTTATCAAATTTTTAGATGATAATATTTTAGTACAAATTTATGTGGATGATATTATATTTAGTTCTACAGATGAACATCTATGCCAAGAATTTGCAAAGTGTATGCAGAGTGAGTTTGAAATGAGTATGATGGTAGAGCTTAACTACTTCCTCAGACTACAAATCAAACAAAACACTCATAGAATCTTCATCAATCAAGCTAAGTACATGAAGGACTTACTGAAAAAGTTTGACTTCGATAACACAAAGCTTATCGGGACTTCGATGGCTACATCAACCAAACTTGATCTTGATGAAAGTGGCAAACCAGTCGACCAGCGTAGGTATCGAGGTATGATTGGTAGTTTATTATTTTTAACTGCTAGTCGACCCGATCTTATGTTTAGCGTTTGTATTTGTGCAAGATATCAAGCTAACCCTAAGGAATCACACTTATGCGCAGTTAAGCGTATCTTTCGATACCTTAAGGGTACTTCTACTGTCGGCTTATTGTATCCCAAAACTGTATTATGTGACATGATTGGGTATTCTGATGCTGATTTTACTGGATGTAAAGTAGACCATAAAAGTACCAGCGGCTTGTGTCATTTCCAAGGTAAAGCTCTAGTCTCTTGGTTTAGCAAGAAACAAAATCCTGTTGCATTATTAACGACTGAAGCCAAGTACATCGTTACAGGTCGTTGTTGTGCACAAATTTTGTGGGTGATGAAAACCTTAGAAGACTATAATCTGCACGACACAAAGATTTCTATTTATTGTGACAACATAAGCACAATAAATCTGACTAAGAACCCTGTATGTCACTTACGCACTAAACACATTTGTAACACCCAGTTTTCCAGATTGAGGGTATTTTTGAAATTTTGTATTTATAATTATTATTTAAGGATGTTTATTTCATATTATGATTTTTAGTGATTTTTAATGATTTTTATTAGAAATTATTTTGGGCCTATAGTTGACTTTGACTAGTGTTGACTAGAAGACTAACCTAGTGACTAACCCAGGTTAAGACCCCTTGGTTAGGTTAAGTAAACTTGGTTTGACCTAATTTAGTGAAGTTTAAGTCATTGGAACTTGTTTGGAGAGATTTGGAGTTGATTTGGCCAATATGGCTTATGACTTCATAAGTCATGATTAATGACTTAGGACTTGGCCCATGGCCCATAACTAGAAGCCCTAACCCTAACTAAACCCTAAATGACCAGCCACATAGGGATCCCCACCCTATTTAAATACTTATTCATTAGGGTTGTCTCTTTTTATCATTCCAACACTTGGAGAAAAGAGAGGTATTCTTCCCCCTTCCAAAAATTTTCATTTATTCATTTGATCTCCTTTTTCATCCTAGTCTCTTGCATTAGGTTCTAATTTCTATATATTTTATAATTCTGGAGGTTAATCTCAGCTTTGGGCTCATTTGGAGCATTTGGCCATCAAGAGGAACACCCCCCATTTGGAGCTTTTCCATACAAATTGCACCTATAGGTAAAACTCCTCAAATTGATTTAAATTGCTGTTTTCTTTGCATTTAGGGCTAGATCTAGGAGCCCCCTAGCTGTCCCTGGAATTTGGGCACAATTCGTGTCGGTTTCGTGTCCGTATCGGACACGTATCCATTTGATAGGCTAGGTGTTTGATAGAATGCCCCTTAGGAATTTATTTTCGATTTTTGAAAATGTAATTATATGGATTGATAGATCTTGGTATGTACATTAATTTTTGTGAAGAGTGTTAGGTATTTTGGTGTCTTGTTGTGTCGGATTCTCGAGTTGGACACGCTGTGCACGCACGTACACGGTGTCCTGCTACTCGGGGTCAATAACTCCCGACACAGGACACATGGACATGCCAATTTTGGTGAGCATGATGGGGCAATGTCTGCCACCATCCTCCCAAAATTTGGGGCCATATGATGCAGTGTGCGAGGAGTTCTCCTCCTCGCACTGGTCGCACTGGCCGCGCGGGCGCGCTGTGCACGCGTGGAAATTGCCCACTGATACGCACGCTTAACTTCGACACAGCGACACTTGGACACAGGGCAGGGTGTTCAGTCCCTAGCCCTATGTTTCCTCGACACGAGTGCAAGAGCACGTGGTGCCTCGAGCACTGTGTCGAGCCCACGAGGGCTTGACATGGCTGCACGAGGAGTAGATTTCCTGTTTTCTGAGTCTGTTCGAAATTTTGTTTTTGGACACGTTGTGTCCACTTGGTTGGACACAAATACTCCTGGGACACGTACACATGTGTATGATGTTTTACCAACTGTTTATTTTGCATTTTAACAAGTTTTTATGGATCGAATTGGTCCTTCCCAAATCACTGATACCATGTGTTTAAATTCAAAATCCTGAATTTGATTTCCTTTTTAATCTGATTAAAATGCTGTTTTAAATGCATGGATTGATTCCCACATGTTTAATAGGACTTGCTAGGTTGGTTTTTCTTATTAGTTTTGGTTTTGCACTTGATAATGGGATTTTTCGAAGGTGGAATGATATGCAATGCTTTGGCTGAAATATACTCACTGTTTTTCAAATGTCTGGAAATTGATTTCCATTTTTTTACTGATATTTGATGTTAACTTGCCATATTTGATTTATACATGTGTATTAGCTAATGCTAAGGTGGTTGCATGTGAAATTGAGTATGGTTTGATTATGGAATGTGATTTCGAGTATGGAGAGGACTGAACTCAACTGATACATAAGTTCCAGTTGTAAATTCTGAATTTAAATACCTGTGTAGACTGATTTCCCCTGTTAGATTGCAAAGTTAGATTCACCTATCCGTGTTTATTACATTACCGAACCTTGGTTATTGATTTGTGTAAGTTTTTGGCTTCGAAATGGATTTCGTTTTGGTTTGGGAATGGGTAAACTGATTTTTATATTGAACTCCCTAAGTTATTGTTAACTGTCAATAACCTGAGAAATGTCCCTGTGACACTATCACTTGTTCTCAGGTTTCCTGAGAACAGTGAAGGGATGCTATTCCCAGTTATTCCTTGTTCTTTTATGTTCAATGTAGTTCACTGATATGAAGAAGAACCTGAGGCATCCTCATAACTTCACTTCTATGTTAACTGTCATTTGTTCTCAGGAAATCCTGAGTTTAAGGAATAGGTTGGTGACTTGGTTTAATGTGTTGAAAACTGAGTTTTGAATGTTAAAACCTGAGAGACAAAAACTGAATTGATTCTAAATTTCCATGTTTATTCCTATATATGTTGTTGGTTGTTTTAAGTATTAGTGAAATTGTGTTAAAGGGTTTTAATATGATTCCTGAGATCCTGAGTTTGATTAATATATGAAAACTGAGATTAGAGAGGGACCCTTTTCACTGAAAACTGAGAATTGGTTTGTTCAATTTGAAATGCCTTTGGCCATCTCATTGTTCATGCAATGACACATTAACCCCATATTCCCTGATTTTCCCTGAACTCCACACACTGTTTCCTGTTGAGCACTGACCTGAGATTCACTATGTATCCACACTCTCTAATTCCTAATTCCTGTTCTTCCTTTTGACACATATATTATGTTACACACTCACCCACTGTTAGCTCTTATACTCACTGTTCAGGATTTTCCCACACCTCTCTACACACACACCTTACTGTTTTACACTGTGCTACACACACACACACTCCTATTTACTCCTGTCAACATACACACACAACACACACATATGCCTATACAACTCCCTGTTAAGCTATCACCCTTTCCCTATTACCCTTTTTGCCCACCACACACACCTTGTCACACACTCATGCCTTGGCACTTACACCACTCTACTAAAAACTGAATTCCCTTTAGATACTCACACACATATGGTTTTCCCTGTCACATGTCCTTTCACCCACACAAGACACACATCACCCCTATATGCCACAAACCCCTAACACTATATGCTATATACATGTATATATATACATGATGTTAATATATATATATATATTATGTGCTATATGAGTAGATGATATGGGTACTATGTGAATGAAAATGTGTATGTGCATATTAGCCTATGTTCACCTATATACATTCTATTGGCATATTGCCTTGTATGTTAGGCAATAGCCTATGTGAGCCTACATGTATGCATCTATGTAAACTAGTATGTAGGTATCTATGTATGTATGTATCTAAGCATGTATGTAAATATATATAATATGTGATGCCTTGTGGCTTGTGATGTTGCTTGGTTGTATACTAGTCTAGGCTTGGTTGGGCCTAGTGAGACTTGACTGGACTAGGATGGACCTAGTTGACTAGAGTGTTGACCTAGTTTGACCTAGATAGTTGACCAGGTTTGACTTAGAGTTGACTTTGACCTAGATTGGCTTAGAAATCATGTAGTTTGCATTGTAGCTGTCAATTCTCTTGTATTTTACATATCATGACCCATATTACTCTGTTTAGGACATTGTGACTCTGGTGCAGGCATCTGACATTCACTACTCTTTTCAGAGTATCAGACGAGTACATCCTCTGATAGTTCTTTCATTTACTTGTCAATTACTGTACTTCAATTCTAGATAGTTTTATGTGATTCTTACAAACACGTATAAATATTTCTGGATTCATGTATGCGACACACATACCATTAGTCTGGCCTCTATTTCTGGAATCATTACTGGCATCACCTTCTGGAATCACTACTGGAACCACCTACTCGAATCACCCTGGAATCTTTTGCTGGTATCATTATGTTTGGCTGGACTCATCCCTATTTTTCGTGTCGTTTCCTGGATTCACTTATACTTGCTGGGCGGGGAAATATTAGAATAGGCATGTGAACATACCCAAATACTGGAACCACTCCCTTGGAATTATACTGGAATAATAGCCGTCTCACACCCGGCCAGGTGTGTGATGTGCCGTATTACCTACAGCCGTTCACATGTCAATTCCGATATTTTAAAATACACTGTTAGAGTATAGGCTGGACTCACCCTGAAATCATTGATCACATTGACTGGAACTATCCCGTACTGGACTCATCTTGTATTAGATTCGTCTGGTACTGGACTTTCGTTGGAGTCACACATGTCTATATTACAGTCTGGACTCATATCATGCTACCCTAGTTCAGCTAGATTTTATTTTTCAGTCTTCATTGCCATGCTTCTCTTCTTGTTTAGTTATTTCCCCTTTCTTTGTACCTTAACTGTTCTTTATATCATTACCTGTATAAAACTGCTATATTTCATCAATAAAACTGTTTATAACTGCTTTATAGTTCTCTGTCATTTAATTGGAATTTCTTGATGAGTTGTACTCGTTCCTGTCTTGACTGGACCTGTTGAAATTTTACAGATGATTGCCCTGAGGATGCATGCCCTACATATTATGGACCCGGAGACGGGATGACTACCTTTGGCCCCGACTCTCAGGAGTGATCAGGATTTAGTTTAGTAGACTAGCATTTGTTTCCATGTTGAACTTGTTATAGAAGTTTTGAGACTTGTGTAGTACTTGAGATTAGTTGAGAGTTGTTATCATTTTTAGTAGTTGTTCTTCTATCCTTAGTTTAATTCTTCTGTGATTATCTTATCGTGCATAGACTATGATTGAGTTCAATATCTTACTTGTCCTCCGTTCGGAGTTGATCATGATATGTACATTATAATTGCGTGAGTTGCTGGTTAGATAGTAACCTAGGACAGCGCTCTACCGCCGATACTGCGGCGTAGGCTGGGCGTCGTTACGTACTTGTACCCTCACAGTGGGTGCGGGTCGTGACAACATTAAGATACGTTATCATTTTCTACGTGATCACCAACAACACAGGGATATTAGTTTGAAATTTATTAACACAGATCATTAGTTGGCAAATATTTTTACAAAACCTTTGTTTGAAGACCGTTTCAACTTTATTCATCGCGAGTTAAGTATTCTTGAATTTTTCGAACATAATGCTTTATATTTAGAAAATTGTTTAGACTATATTTTAATAATTTTTTAAGTCAGGGTTATTTTGGATACAATCCGAAAGAGCCCTTCTGTCACACATGGGTAAATAGCCTAAAGAAATATGGTGCACTAATCCTTGGACTATCGCTAATTGGTATCGGCCCCTACAGCTAACCCAAAGTAATAAAAAATTATTTAAACAAATAAATATTAGTTCTAATGCTAAGTTCTTTTTATAAATCAAAAGATATTTTCAAAAATACAAGTATGCCGAACTCGGATCGAACTCGGACCGAGTTTGGGCCGACTTCGGTTACCCTCCTAACAGAATCGACTTAACAGCTGGTGGCCCACATCTATTTCAACACCCCCAAACATCACCTTCTTCCCTACGACCATCACAACCACTAACCCAAAAATACCAAACCCTAACCCTAATTTTCTCTTTAGTCTTTTAGTGATAGCTCCTAAAATATTGGATCCAAGGGTTTTGGCATATTCTCTTCCATCCTATGTCGTCATTTTTCGGTAATTTCTGCTCTTTTCTTGTCAATTTTTCTATAGCTCCTAGATTTTTTTAAAAAAAGAAAAGCAGAGATGGTGTTTCAACATCAAGCTCATCTTATGCTCCTCTCGAAAGTCTATTCAGCCCTCCTCCACCATCCGATGATGGTGATTTTGATGCTACACTATTTGTAGACTTAGAAACCTCAATCGCTTGGTTTCATGACTTTCATAAGCGTCCTATATGTTTGGACAACTCTATCAATTTTAACATTTCCCCCAAATATTGTTTGACATTCCAAAACATCAACCTATGCGACTTTTTGGAAATTTCAAATCCGATATACGGCAACGCCGTTCGGATGTTTTATTGTAACTTACAATATTCGTACGGTACGATGTATTCCTCAGTCTGTCGTACTGAAACAGAATTTGATGATGATGACTTAAGTGAATGGCTCCAGGTTTCCAACAGTGGAGATGCTCTAGTCGACATTACCAAAGTCTAATTTGGTGTCGACCTAGACTTAGAATCTTTCAAGGATGCGATGTGTGCTTCAAACCCCAGACCCGCGGAATGGCTTATGTCACGGTACTTGAACCAACATTTCTATGAACTCCATCGTATCATCATGGTGTCCATCTTGCCCAAATGGAATCTACTGATGAGATTACGTATTTGGAGCTGTCCGCTATATACCACATTTATTTTGGGATTCCTTTCAGTCTTTCCAAAACTATGATGGCGGCTATGTACAACTGTAGAAAGGCCGGTCAAAACCATATCTATCATATGGTTCTTTCTAGTATTTTTCCTATACAACATCCCATTGGGTTCATGTTCTATCGATGGTACTCCATCAAAGCTTTATAGGTCTCATAGGTTTTCTTGTCCTATTCCTTCTGTAGTTGGTGTCGGAGGCATTCTACCTGCTGCTCAGGCTCCTCAGCTTGCACCAGCCCCTATTGATGTCCCTCTTGCCCATATACCATCGATCCGCTTTACGAGCGCTTTAAGGTTCACTGCATTCTTGAGGTTGAGCTATATCAGGCAGATTACATGCGTCAGCGAGACACCAATTACCATCTCACATACCACTTCTAGACTTTGCAAAACGGTATCGTTGATCTTAAGTAGACATTGACCCATCATCCCTCTTGTCCTACTTTGATTCTTCGTTATTCGGACTTCGTCGGACCCAGATTCAAGGATCGTCAGGCTTGACGCTACTTCGACCCTACTGCAACCTATATTGATCCCAATCGTTCTGCTGACACTGGTGATGATGACAGTTGATGAGCGTCTTTGGGCTTTTGATATCTTGTGACTCCATCTGCTGCTGATGATGATGATCTTATAGTTTTTATTTTTTTATCTACTAGCTATGGTGAAGTCTCTTTCAGACTTCCATATTTTATTTTATGAGTTTATGTACTTGTATGCTACTGTTACTGAGTTTAATGATATATACTATTTTCTACTTATACAATTTGATTGTTGGCCATGTTTATTGTTTTTTTGGGTATGATTATGCTATCTTTTTGTTTATTGTTTGTGCTCACTACTTGTGGGAGAGCATTCATTTTGTACAAATGACAAAGGGGGAGAAGAGTACTATACCAAATACAAATTTCAAACAAAGTGCCAAGTACCAAAACAAAGAGGTGTAAAATTTTATATTATTTTTTGATACTATTTGGTATAAACTCAAAGTTTGTCAATTATTAAAATGGAAAAGATTGTTGGCCCATTGGTCATAGTCATACCTGATTCTGATAATCAACATAAAACTTTGGTTGATACACAAATAATACACTATAGGTATAGAAACATAACATCTACATCCAACGTGCTGCTACTCGTCGTCTTCATCGTAAAAAATATCAGATGATGATCAAGAATTATTTTTGTATTTTATTCTGTATTTTTCCTTTTATTGAGTCTAGGAAAATATAAGGTTGATCGGATTGACAACTAGTTTTATATTGAACCC
Organism: Iris pallida; assembly: GCA_029216955.1. Lineage (NCBI taxonomy): Eukaryota > Viridiplantae > Streptophyta > Magnoliopsida > Asparagales > Iridaceae > Iris > Iris pallida. The sequence goes on from JANAVB010041620.1 coordinate 21,676,390, forward strand.
CACTGTCCAACATGTCTATCGCATATTCTATACTAAACCTATACCCAATCCTGTATCCAATACCTATAAAAAAATCCTAACAAAAATGAGCAGATATTCATGATAGAACTCTAGCCAAGTTCGGCCCAATTTCGGCCCGAACTCTGCCCGAGTTCGGTCAGGTTAGATCCAACTATTTTGGTCTTTCTGAAAATCTGTAACCACTTTTCAAATTAAGAAATTTGTGGACTCGAACTCATGTCGAGTTCTGTCCAAAAAATGCTATAAATAGAAGAAAACTTACTATTCCAAATCTTTCAATCATTCTTCCCTTCTCTCTTTACTTAAATGTATTCCAGAGCTATTCCTATCTGCCTTTAATGACTCCTAGCCAAGCCAAGTGCCTCTTGGTTCAATCTAGAGTTTGGTTCGAGTTGTAAAGAAGGCTTTACAAAAACATTCATGTTTTTGAAGTTTGCCTCAGTTGAAGTTGTGAGTCCTTCGAACAAAAACTCGTGTTGAAACTCGTGTTGTAAGGAGATACAAGCACTTGGTTAAAGCTTACGCCATAGTGGATTAAAATCAAATAAAAGTACTCGAGACTGGATTAGTCCCCTCAGAGGGATACCAGTATATATCACTGTGTCACGAGTTTGCTTTTCTGATGCTCTTTACTTTACGCATTTAAATTTCATAGTTTGATACCATCTGCCCAGTACTTTATACATGTGACACTGCTTGTATTATTTTTATTTGGTGATTATCTTTCTGCTGCACACACACACACGTACTCTATTTACCCCCTCTAGAGGTGCTCAACGTTCATACAGAATGGCTCACTGGTAGAGCCCTTCTTAGATGCATGACCAGAGCTATATGCCTCAACGATAGAAACTATCTTGGAAGCAACAATGGCTAGCACGGAGCCATGCGCCTTCGAATAGTTGTTTTAGCCAGAATTAGCCAAGTTCTTCCTCTTGCCATCAGCAGTGTTAGGAAGAGCAGATAGAGACTTCGGTACCCAAGCTTTAGGAGCACGTATGGCCTTCTGTTCCTTGGATGCCGGAGCAGAGTCTTTGTCCGACAGCATCACTTTGTATGCTTGTTGGTCAAATTGCACGACCAATAGCTTTTCAATTGAACCAAGCTTTGTGACGTCGGATTACGCCATCACTTTTTCGTCGATAAAAATTGTCATTCCCAGTAGAGTCATCATTTTTGTACTGAAACAAAAAGTCTGTGGACTGAAGCTTTTTTATATTAAAAATAAAATAAAGAGTACAATAGTAATCCTTAACATGAATTTTGTGTACACGTAAATCTGGGGATTGGGGCGATGGAAGTTAAGCCTACGTCGACTTCTTCACCCCGTTGACGATCTGATACGAAGGTTGATGAAGCTTGTTCACTAGTGAACTCTTGACAGCAAAGGGTACTCTACCACTGAAATCTCTCTCTGAGAAGTTACAACATGCGTAGTATCAGTAGAATCTGTAGCATGCCCCTTCGAGGAAGACACTGTCATCTATTTATAGCTTTTATTCACTGGAATAGTTATGCGTGCATTGGCATAAAATATACTGTCTTCTGTCTCAGATTTGTATAGAAGTAGGTAGGCGCATAAGCACCTGAATTTGGTGGAGAGTGAACATGAACAAAAATTACGTATAGCTTACAACATAGCTTAGGACATGCTACACAAAATACTGCCATGTCAGCACATGACCCCTTCATAGGAATGGCTATGCGTCTAACTGCATTTGCTGCATAAGTCTTCTATTGTATACTGCAAACTAGAATCCACATAAGACTGTTCTTGTACAATTGGAAAGTATAATGATGATGGTGATGTAATCACTGACATCTTTCTCGTAGTCGGAATACTGCACATTGCTCGAGGTTCATCGTTGTATTGACACTAGATGTTTATGCATCTTTGAAGTCACACGTCATTTGGACTATACGGCTTCTTGACTGTATGACGACCTGTTAGACTATGTGTCTTCCTAGATTGGACTATTCACTTTTGAGACTTTAATTGACTATTCTTCATGATGCTTAACTTATAGGTGCATAGCGCCTATGTGCCTCTTGCATTTTTCATGCTTCTACAAAGACGACAGCATAACCATTGCACTTTACAATTGTACAAAGTTATTTTTCATGCGACAGATTCACTATGCGATATGCAGTCTGAACAGTATGCCTCAGCTTCATCATGTCACAACATCATCATGCGGCAAAAGTGTTATGTCACATGCCATTTATTACGTGGAGATCGTGTGCTAAATGGCCGCATGTCACACAACACGTCTCGAATAACTGAATCCAGTGGTAGCCTGAGCATGACATGCGTGCAAGACTTAGCCACGTTCTGCTAGCAAGCCTATGTGCTAACTTAATCCTGGGCATAAGGTAGAAAATATAGTATATTTTTTGCTCTATGCGAGCATAGCCATTTCCAGTAAAAATGACTATAAATAGAGGGACATGTGCTTCCCACACACAAACACACATAGAAAAAATAGCTTTCATTTCAGAGCCTACTTGCTGCCCAATCTGCTAGTGAGCCAGAGTTAGCAAGTTTTTGCAATCCTTGCATTATATTGTCAATGGAGTAAAGAAGTCGACCGGAGTCTTAATCTCCATCGTCCCTATTTCCCCAGATTTTTAAACTTAGAATTATTGTATTTAGGATTCATTTGTACTCTTTAGTTCAAAAGTTCAATACAAAAGTTGCACTTTTTGTATCGGAATAATGTCTTCATTTATGTAGTTATAGATGCTTATATTGATTTATGTTTACTTCCTGTCATATGTTGCTTACTTCTTGTCTTTTCATATATGTTTTTATTATTCTTGCATGTTGCTTTTATTTCGTAGTCTGACATCCTTTACGGTACTTGTTATCTAGGGTCTGACCCCATTAGTTTTGTATCACTATATATCGTAGTAGAGTCGGAGGATCAATCATATTTTCTACTTGATAGTGTCCATGAGGAGGACCACCAGCCAAGGACAAGAGTGGGTTTTTACTTCAGTCACTCACTAGTAGCTGTACATGTTATTTTATGGCATTTAGCGATCGAGTACATGTTTAGCTCATGTTCTGGACTTGACATCTTGCCTACAGGCTAAAATGATTAGTGTATTCTAGACTATAGCTAGAGCTAATCAAGTATGACTTATACTCTTGCTAGTTCGTTATTTTGTACTACTAACTTCATGATTATCTATATACATAGTTTGGAATGCTTTACTATTTTATGTTTGATGATCATATATCTCATATCTTACTTGTTTACCTGTGATTAAAAAAGTTTGGATTGCTTGACCTAGAATTGACTGTTAGATTGTATCGTAATCCCCATGTCTTATCCAACATTAACCGTATCTCACTTACCGTGTACTCAAATATATGTAGCTTTCCTATTTTCATTTCCGCTCTATAGTATTCTGGTTTTGGGACGTGACATATTTGAAGGTTGAGGCTGCATGATTATAGTTGAAAGATTTAGATATATCTTGGTACAGTTGTGAGGCAAGGTTGCATGTGCCCTAATCTATGTAGAACACTTTCAAGACCCTTTTTAAGAGGCAATTCTTCCCCATTATAGCCAAGGAAGCATTAGAGAGGTTGTTTATGAGATTAGAAAAAGGAAGTAGAAGTGTGGACAAGTTTGCGGCTATATTTAGCAGTCTTAGTTACTTTAGAAAAAAGTATGGTAAAAGAAACCGGAAGATAGAGCCTATCATTTTTGTAGAGACTTATCTAGATAAATATGGTTGGAAGTAACATCAAGCCGAGCCAAGCCATATGAGGATATTCTAGAAGTAGACCAAGGAGTAGAAGAATATTTGGGATGGAAATCGAAGAAAGCTTTATATGGTAGAGAAGAAGGTAGTGGTTCAGAACCATCGAAGAGGCCTAACATTCAGAAGACCGTTTAGCAGCCCAACAACAACCACCCCCTAGTTAGAGCACAAGTTCAGCAGTAAAACCAACCCCCAGTTCCTTGTGAGTACTTTAGGAAAATTGGCCATATTTGGAATGTATGTAGAAAGAGATTGGGACTTTGTCTATATTGCTGGTTCTGACTGTCAAGTGCAAGATTACCTCAGATCTTCTACACCAGTTCAACAGTCAACTCAACACCATGGAGGAACTCAACCGCAAGGGCAACGACAAGTATTTTTGGAAGTCGAGCAACCGCAAAGCCCTAATTTTGGAGATGAAGGTAACTTGCATAGATTTCCTAGAATATCCTGTAGAAATTTTGATAGATTATGATGTATGCATAAATATAAATTTAGATATTGTTGGTTTAGTTAATATGATAGTTATAGATCTTTTATCTATGGATTTAGTAATGGATATGTGATATTAAGATATGTATGATAACATAAAGAAGGATTTCGATAACTTTAGGTTATTATTAGATTAACCTTAAGTAGACCTTATTTCATGAGCAGTTGTTTGCTAAGAGCAGAGTTTGTTTAAATTTTAAGGCTAATCTTTTTTCTAAGTTGGATAGTTTGTATCATTCGCTTCCAAGAAATTATGAATTAGGTTAATTAGCTTATTGTGGAATTTAGGGACTTTTTTTGTTATTTAGAAATAACCATAAAGATTTTTCTATATACTTGGATGACTCAAACGAAATCCATGTAGCTTGGACATGATCTAGGAAGGCTTGATATCACTCTAGAAACTATATAAATCCATTTTGATTTTATATTATTTATAAGATATCCTGGAATTTTAAACTATGACAAACCATTGAAAACATACTTTTAGAAATTTTATTGGCAATTCATAGCTTAAAACTGTAAGAACATTGAGCACCTCTAAAGGGGGGGGGGGGGTGAATACAGTGCGTATGTGCAGCGGAATAAAAATCACCAGTTAAAACTATTTATGGCATTAATCAAACTAATGTAAAGTAGGCAGTAAAAATAAATGCGTAATGTAAATAAGTTTAGAGAAGCAAATGCAAACACCAATGTTTATACTAGTTTTCTTCTGAGATGATTAGTCCAGGTTCGATTACTCTAGCTTGATGTTGAATCCACTATCTCTTGAAACACAAGCTTTGAATCCGAAGCGCTTGCAACTCCATACGACACTTGCATTTTATCCGAAGAGAACTACTTCAACTTGCAAGCCTTTAATCCGAAGACCTTGCCGACTTTAGAACAGTATAAAAACTGAGATATTTTCAAGCCTTCTTTACAACTTGAACAACTTCTAGATCGAACCAAATTGGCACTTGATTGGCTACGAGTTGCAAAGGCTTAGATATGAAGTTTAAGTAGCTTTGAGAACACTTAATGAATAGAAGAGAAAAGAATAGAATGAGATGAAATGAATGAAAATCTCTTCTATTTGTAGGGTTCTCTTGGGGACCGAACTCTGGCAGAGTTCGATTTCTTAACGTTCATAAATATGATTGTTGGAGCCGAGTCTACAGGGTGACTTGATCTAATGGGATGCTGGATCAGGGGGGACCGAGTTCGAGCAGAACTCGGTCCGAGTTCGGTTGCATTGTATTCAAAATAGGTTGGGCGTTTTTGAGTAGTCTTGGGCTCTTTTTGAGTGGGCTTTTGTGGACTAAAAGAACATGATTGATATAGCTTTATGTAGGCTTTTTGGGTGGAGTTTATGAAAAGCTAAGCCAAGTGCCAAATCAGCCCGATGTACATATTGTCTAGACTCAAATAAAGATCAAATATAGAATAAACATAAAAATAATAGCCCTTTGATGATGCTTTTTTCCTTAATATTTGAGCAGACTTGAAGGCGCCTTTTTTCTTGACGACTGTTGTCCAAAGATAAATAGATATAAAAATCTGAATACCTTTCAGCGGCTTCGCCCCCGAACCCCGAGGGGGCACTGCTCCCTTGACTTCTGTCTGTTGACCCAACAACAAAATCCCCGAATGTGAGGTCCCGGATAGGTCGTTGGGCAGTTCAGAAAAATCTTCTGGTATAACGTCTTTGGCCCATCATTAATTCTTTATTGCATATGTCATGGTTTGATCATGCTTACTGCTTGTCTGCAAGTACATTTTAGAAGAACAAGGAAGTATAACAGTATGATAAATTTAATGAATAGTAGGACAATGCTAAGTTTAGGTAGCAATATGAGAGTGATTACATGAATATTAGTGACATCATTATGTTAAACTTAATTGATTAGCCATATTCAAAATATGATACAATTATTGGCTAACAAGTTATCCCTTTTGATTATGGCAAATCGGTTAAGTTTAAAATAGATACGATATATGCATGGATCACTAATAAACACATATTAATAGAATATCGTGTGCTAACTTAAACTTATTTCTCCTCCATTGACATGATAAAAAAAATAAGCTCTTCCGTAATAAGATATAAAATAAAATCAAGCATAAGTAAATATATCATAGTAGGAGGAGGACAATCATGATAAAAAAAATTAGGGTATAAATTTGAAACAAACCATTCAAACACAATTTGAGAAAGAATCTAGCTATGATTCTAAAAGAGACCAATAAAGAATTTGATTAAAAATAGATACCAATATAGTATAAATCAATCATTGGTCATCAATAATCTAGAGGATTAGAAATTCGCATATTTAGTATATACCAATATAAAATATCAAATATAGTATATTTGGAAGATATAATAAGACTTTTAACAATGATCACCAAAAATCTGATTCACAATTTGTCCATACAAATTAGTGAATCACTTCCATGAAGAGTATAATCATTGAAAAGATATCAAAATAGATATATTAGAATCCATCTACTTACCCAAGTTCATGCATATGAAATCAATTACCTTAGAATGATATATGAATATTCATTAGATAAACATGAGGGTAATGTAGACAAAATACTTGAGAAAGAAAAATTCAGTCGACTTGAATGCTTCCCCGCAAAGTATGATCTGTCTAAATATAGATAATCATGAACTTTGATATAAAACCTCAATAAGAAAATCTAAAATGATAATAACTTAATAATTATCAAGGTATTATAGAAAAGTTCTAACTTATAAACCTATAAATAAGAGAGGACTAAGAGAAATTAAGAATAATCATATATACTATTGTAAACCCATAAATAAAAATATCTTGAACACAATCGATAAGAATAAAGTAAAAGAATATATGTCCATGATGAACTAGTTATACCACATATTAAGAGTATAAATGAATCAAAACAATTAGTTTGCTTTACCTTAAAAGATGCGTATCTACTTCTAAAACAATTTATATGCAAAGATAAATAAAATAAATAATCATAAGATCTAAGGGATATCAAAGATATGCATCTTTCTTTCCTTTGATCAATGTAAATAAAATTTCAAACTTAAAACAAAATATTATCTTTAGGCAAGTAAAATAAATATCTACTAATCAAACTCTTAAAGATGAACAACCAAAATATATCTCCAATTAATTTTTAAGAAATATTCAAATAATAAAAATAATTTCAAGACAGTAAATAATTTTTGAAAATTGTCTTAATGATAGTATTCGAGTGACAAAAAGATTCAAAATAACAAAGAGAAATCAAAATACTTTTGAAATACGAAATTTATTATGAAAAGTTGACTTAATAAATGTTCGAATGTGTCCATTTAGTGACAGCTGATGACTCAAATTTTTGTATCACGAAAACATCTTTAATAAAAGAATATGTAAAAATAAATAGACCATTTTGAACAACTAAAACATGAGTTGATAAATGCCCAAATAAATAGTATTCTAGATATATGGCATGTCAGGGAAATAATTAACTACTCCCCTTTTACATAGATATATTCAAATTTAATAGTATTAACATATTTAAATTCCAGAAAAATATTTCTAGAAATAGAAAACTAATTCATCAAAATATTTGGTCTACTTATCAAAGTTTATTTCTTTCCTTTTAAAACTTTAGCACAGTGTTCATCTGATAACCGTAGGCTTAAAGAAAAGAAATGCTTTGTGAGAGAGAATTAAATATGCCTGACTTCTCTCCAGCAAAGAATTACTGCTATAGGCAGTTATTAACTTGAATAAAAAAAGAATAATAAAAGCTTGATAAAACGAGTATCACGAATATTACAAAAATGCTAAGGAACATATTAGAAGACCATAATATTCAATGATTAGTCACAAAATCAAATCAACTCTGAATATAGAATAGTGTGACAGAAAAATGAACATATCAAAATATGACAAACATTAACCTATGGAAGATCAATGTATGTTACCTTTTGTGAAATATTAAAAGATAATACTGTCCATCAAAATGAAAGTCCAAATCTAAACATAAAATCCATGTCTCTTTGCTTAGAATTGAGATGAATAGATCGATTTAGAGAATTTATGACGATATAAGTGTTTTTACTGGAATCGAAA
>JANAVB010041620.1:21689773-21709773 GCA_029216955.1 Iris pallida
CCTTTCAGAGTAGGGTAATCTACAAAAAAGTTGGCAGAATTATATATGCAACAGATAGTCAGGCAGCATGGAGTCCCTGTCAGTATTGTGTCTGATAGAGACACCCACTTTATATCATATTTCTGGAAGAGCTTACATCATAGTCTGGGTACCAAGTTGAGATTTAGCACGGCTTACCATCCCCAGACGGACGGGCAATTAGAAAGAACAATTTAGACATTAGAAGCTATGTTGCGAGCTTACACCCTAGATTTTGGAGGATCTTGGAAGAGCCACCTACACTTAGTCGAGTTCTCATACAGCAACAGTTATCAAGCCAGTATCCAGATAGCGCCATTTGAAGCTCTATATGGTAAGAAGTATAGGTCGTCACTAGCATGGGATGATATCGGGGAGAGGAAGATGCTAGTTCCAGAAATGATTGTTCAGACAGTTGAAGTGGTTAAGGGAATTAGAGAGCGACTTCGAGTTGCGCAGGATCGGCATCATCATTGGGCGGACCAGCATCGTAGGCCGCCAGAGTTTTCTATTGGAGACCACGTGTTCTTGCAGATCTCACCTACCCGTGGGGTCATTAGGTTTGGCGTTCGCGGGAAGTTGAGTCCGCGGTACGTGGGCCCATTTGCTATCCTTGATAGGATAGGCGATGTTGTTTTTCGTTTATCCCTTCCACCTTCGTTACGAGAGATGCATGACGTGTTTCATGTATCTAAGTTACGTAGGTATGTATCGGACCCAAGCCATATCCTTGATCATTCTGAGCTGGTTGTTGGTACCAACGTAACTTACGAGGAACAGCCTGTGTCCATTTTGGACCGAAGAGAGAAGATACTCAAGAACCGAACAATTAGCCTTGTCCAGGTTGCTTGGGGTCATCACTCTTTAGGAGAGTCATCGTGGGAACGTGATGATGATATCCGATCACGGTATCCGTACCTGTTTGACTCACAAGGTATACCTCTTTCTGTATACCTTGATTGTCTCAACTTCTCATGCTTGTCACCTTATGAGTAGAATTGCTTGATGTCGTAGAATGTTCAATATGGATATGTTACTTACTGTTAGCATTGTAGAATGATTGCTTACTCAAATTGTTTATACTTGGATTAGTTTAGCTCCGATGTTTCTATCCTGCTTGGATTTGAAATTCCGAGGACGGTATTTTTCTAAGGAGGGTAGAGATGTCACTCCCCATTCCCAGAATACGTATTTTAAATACATGTACTGCTGGAATGTATTTATTTAATATTTATCATGTATTATTCTGTATTTAATTCCTTTAATTTCTTGCTAATTATCTTTCTGTATTTTACTTTCTGCTTTGCTTTTGGGTTCGGCCCGAGTTGGTTTATTTTCCGGCCTTGGATGGTTCAACATGAACCCAGCTCCCCACCTACCAGCACTCCTTCATTTAAAGCCCCATTCCCTTTCTCTCTCTTCATTACTTCACCATTACTCTTCTTCTTCCTCATAAACTCTCCCCCCACCTACCCAGCCGCATCGGCAAGTGCCAACTTGCTTCTTTATGGATCTCTATTTTTGCTGTTTCATTGTCTTCCTCTTAAGATTCTTAGATACTTTAGTACTTAGAATTTTCAATTTTCATGGCTCACTTCATGTAGATCTAAGTTTAATGCATTTTCGGATTTCTTAGGTTTTGATCTTGCTAACTTTGTTATTTCTAAGTTTTAATGGTTCCATGTTGTAGAGAATTTCGTTCTACCCTATTTTGACCTATAGAAGTCCAGATTTAGGCTTAGAATGAAGAATTTAGGGAGCTTGGAAGCGATGGGCTTTCATGGTTCTGTTCTTGAAAATTGGAGAAGAAGAACAGTTCTGGCAGAATAATTTCCTGGCCGCATGAGTTTTGCTAGCCGTATATGCATTTCCAGCCGCATGAACTCCTCAGCCACATAAACTTGGCCGCATGAGCATCCCGAGCCGCATAAGCGCGTGGATCTTGCAACCGCATGAACTTCTCATGGCCGTATGAGACTATTTTGTTCCAGCCGCATGAAATCCTTTTGTTCAGCCGCATAAGAACCCAAGTTTCTCGAGCCGCATGGCTCTGCCGCCTATTTTTGATCACATAAGGCTTGTCATCTCTCAGCCGCATAAGCTTTGGTTTTACTCAACAACATAAGCTTTAGTTTTACTCAGCCGCGTAAGCTCTGGTTTTACTCAGCCGCATAAGCTCTGGTTTTACTCAGCCGCATAAGCTTTGGTTTTACTCAGCCGCATGGGATTTATTTTACTCAGCTGCATGGGATTTGTTTTACTCAGCCGTATGGGATTTGTTATTCTGAGCCGCATAAGGATCAGACCCTGGCCGCATGAACTCGAGCCGCATAGGCCCGGTCTTCCATGTTGCCGCATGATATTTTAGCCGCATGGAGTTAGTTTCCCGAGCCGCATAGGGTCCCTATCCCCAGCCGCATAAACTTGTTATTTCTTAGCCGCATATGCATATTTTTTCTCAGCCGCATGAATCAATAAATTCTCGGCCGTATGAACTCTAGGCCATAATGCCTTTGGGCTGATTTTTGTCCCGAGTTAACATAAATTAACATTGATTGTTATCTTGACATTAATTAGCATTGATGGTTATCTTGATTTATAATTGATCATGCGTTCCTAGTTGGAACTAAGAGACTGGCTAGTCGTCTTATTGAATTGAATGAATGAGACACGTTCATATTAACTATGAACTATTGTAATCGACTGGCTGATCCCGAATATTGGCATACAGGCACGTCCAGGTTTCAATTTATTTATTTTTCTACGAAAGCAGCATGTGTACTTTATGGTCAAGGCATGATTATTTCGTGGTTAGTTTTTATTGTTGCATTACGCTATGTAAGACCTATAACCTAACAGCACGGGTATCGTTGTAGAGTTGTGTATACCGTACCCCGTACAAAAGTACTTATTATGAATGACCATGATCCACGGCATGGGATTTCACTTAATATAGAGGCAATTAAATTAAATAAAATAATGATTACATGGAGATGATGGATTCCCGAGTTCTTACATGGAAGCACTCTTTGGGACTATTAGTGCCCGACAGGCCGGCTGGTTCCCACAGATACTGCAAATCTGCCACACGGACAGGGAGCTGTATCTGCTTATATTATTTATTTTATATTGTATATTGATGACGGGCGTCCCGCTGGGACTCGTCTAATTCATGATTGGCACAATTGATTGATTGGATAGACTAGTCTTGCTTGCACATAGTAAGAACTGAGAAATCCTTATTGTATAATTCTAGGGTAACTTGGAACTCACAGTAGCAAACTGTAGTAGTTGCATGGCCGTTTAAGTTGACTTGTTTGTGTATTGTATCTACTCTGTTAACTAACTGAGATGATCAGAATGTCTGGACATGACGGGCCAACTTCTGTCCTTGTTTGGTTGGGAGGTTGGTTCGAAGTGTCGTGATATTATGTGAATCCCAGTGGCAAGCAGAGATCTATATATCATATTCTCTTATTACTGGCTTTAATTTCTTATATCGTGCTTCCTTGCGGTACTTGCTATTAGAGGTCTAACCTCTCTGGTTTTACATGGCCAGATTTAGAGCCGGTTCCCGAGGACTCAGCTTACTTCCTCCTCCAAGATGGTCAATACTAGAGGGATGATCGCAGGAGGACTCGAGTGGGTTCCTTACTTCTCTGCTCGTTTTGTTATTTACTTTATACTTGCCGTTTGGCACCGATATGTTAGTCGGATTATCTTGTAATTACTTTTGCATAATTGTAACTAAGGTTAGGCTGCAGCTGATAAACAATTGTGTATACTTTGCTACATCATCTGGCTATGTTTTGTAAAGCCAGACATCAAGAACATTTTGACTGAGCGTTTGGGACGCCTTACTGCTTTATCTTACATGTTCTCTATTTCTGTTTCTTGTTTGAATGATTGAGACAATAGATGGGAAGTGACCATAGTGAGAATTTTATGTAGTATGCACCCCCTTGTCTTTTAGACAACATTGATTATATTATACGGTATTCATCTACCCGTAATACGTAGCTGGCTGAGTCATTCGTCCGCTTTCTAGTATTCTGGTTCTGGGGCGTGACAAGGTTTTAGTGGTGGCCCATGCAGGTCAATTTCAGACTTGTGGGGTATTTTAATTTATAGGATGTCTCAATCACACATGTTCTCCCTTGATCTCATGATTTGTTGTTCTCAACCATAGCTTGACATTCCAATATCCTTCGACTTCATTGATCCTTCATGTCCGGTCGTTTGATTGCTCTCTTGTCCCTTTCCTTAGGGGCACCTCGTCCGCATCTGTCAGAACTGGACAACAACAACCAGGGCAACATGGACAACCTGACCGTGTTGATCAGCAACAAGGGCCAATACAACCTCAAGAGACTATCTAAGAAGAAGTGATAGTGAACCCGCAGTTGGACCGCAATATCCGAAGGTTCCAGCACCGCCTATAGTTCCACCTACCCCTGTGGAAGTGGACACACCGGCCCTTCTGGAGATCATGAGAGGGATGATGGCTACTCAGCAACATCATATGTTAGCTAGCCCAGCAGCGCATGCACGCTCTGTTGTAGGAGCAGAACGTACTACTCAACCAAGGGTTGCAGACGGCTTTGAAGAGAGGGACGAGGCCAGATTCAGGAACATCAACCAAATTTTGCAAGTACAACTCCCGTCATTTCGAGGGCACGGAAGAAGCCATCTCAGCAGATACATGGCTTAAGGACATTGAGGCTATTTTGACAGCAGCTAAGGTATCAACAGAAGAACATGTAGATCAAGTGAAGTTGTTACTTCAGGATCTCGCACGTGATTGGTGGAAATCAGAGGAAGTAGGCATCAGACGTCATGTTGTTTGGGACAATTTTACTGTAAGATTCAAGACGAAGTACTATGGAGTTGTGGGACAGCTTGAGCTACAACAGAAGTTTATCAGCCTCAAACAGGCTGGCAAGACAGTAGATGCTTATGCAGCGGAGTTCTACAGATTGAGTAGGTTCGTCCCAGAGATGGTAGCAACGGAGAGCCAGAGGGCTATGAGGTTCCAGCAAGGGTTTTATCTAGAACTCTTGCAATTGATAGAGGGACACAATTACCAGACTTTTGATGAGGTATTGACGGCAACCCGAAGGCATGAGATCACCATTCAGAGGATCACGGCAAGGACTGGAGGTCAGAAGAGATCTCACAGTCAGATTGAAGGAGGAGGGGGAGCAGCGCCCCGAACAACAGCACCATCTCCTGGCATTCGCATTTACGATGTGGCAATACGAGGGCCAGCACCACCACCTAAGCAGCAGCAACATCAACAGAGGAAGAACCAGCAACCCCCAGCGGGCTGCACTTATTGTGGGAATGTAGGGCATACTAGAGATGTGTGTCGGACATTGAACGGACAATATTTGATATGTGGAAGTCCAGATCATCGGGTTTCCACCTGTCCTATGAATTCGAGGTTAGGATGACAGGTACAACAATTTTCTGCTCTACCAGCACCAGGGGCAGGCCAGTATCGAGGGCCAGCGGTAGTAGTGAGACCGTTGGCACAGCGCCCGTTCATGACGCAGGCTCAGATGTTTTGGCAGCAGGGACCGCTGATGCAGCAACACCAGCATAGGCCACCCCAGCATCATCAAGGCAGGGGCCAGCAGCAGCACCAGGCTAGGCCGCAGCATAGGAATCAATAAGGAGGTCGAGGGCAGGCATTCAATCTGTCCTTGGAAGAGGCATTGACATCGAAAGATGTTGTGGCAGGTAACATTTTCGTCGCCTCATATCCCACAGTAGCATTGCTTGATTCGGGAGCATCACACTCATTTATATCTGTATAATTTGCGACAGGGCTAGGAATGGAGTTCGAGGCATTGCCAGGGAGGTTGAATATACTCACTGGTAATGGGCTCGTAGGAGTTAATAAAGTTATTCTAGTATGTAGCATTGTAGTTTGTGGGCATTCCTTACCCGCCCGGTTGATAGAATTTCCTGTTGGAAATTTTGACATTTTCTTAGGCATGGACTAGCTGAATGACAGTCATGCGATAATAGATTGTCGTGGAGGGAGTGTATCTTTTGATATTCCAGGCATGAACTGGTTCACCTTAGTCAGATCAGTGACAACTCAACAAGAGCAGGGAGTAGTAACGGCAATAGAGGAAGTTCCAGTTCCGAAGGTAGTTGAAGAGTTTCTAGACGTATTTTCTGAAGAACTTCCCGGTCTGCTACTGGTTAGAGATATTGAGTTCAGCATAGAATTGGCACCCGGGACTAAACCGATATCAGATCGAGTTTACAGAATGGCGGATTCAGAGCAGGCCAAGATATATCAACACATAGAAGAATTGAAGGAGAAAAAGTTCATCCAAACTAGCATATCACCATGGGCAGCACCAGTGGTACTTGTGGGGAAGAAGGATGGATCATCCAGATTGTGCATTGACTACAGGAAGCTTAACGAGGCAACAGTAAAGAACAAGTACCCATTACCCAGGATCGACGACTTGTTTGATCAGTTGAGCAGGGCTAGAGTTTTCTCTAAGATAGATCTTCGTTCAGGGTATCATCAAGGGAGGGTCCGGAAGGAAGATATTTCTAAGACAACATTCAGGTCGAAGTATGGGCATTACAAATTCTTCGTAATGCCGTTTGGTTTGATCAGTGCCCCAGCAATATTTATGGATTTGATGAACCGCATCTTTATGTCATACTTAGATCAATTTGTCGTTGTGTTTCTTGATGACATTCTCGTATACTCTGCTAGTGAAAAAGAACATGAAGACCACCTCCGGAAAGTGTTACAGGTTCTGAGAGAGAACAAGTTGTATGCCAAGCTCAGCAAGTGTAAGTTCTGGACGGATCATATTTCATTTTTGGGTCACATTATATCAGGAGCTGGAGTAGCAGTAGATCCCAAGAAGGTAAAAGCCGTAGAGAGTTGGCCAGTACCTAAGACCGTAGCAGATGTACGGAGTTTCTTGGGATTGGCAGGATATTACAGAAGGTTCGTATCAGATTTTGCAAGGCTTTCAGCACCCATGACCCGCTTGACACGGAAGGATGTGCCATTCGTCTGGTCGGCAGAATGCCAGACATCATTTGAGACTTTGAAGCAGAAGTTGATATCAGCACCTATTCTTACATTGCCAGTTGGACCCGGAGGTTTCGCTGTATATTATGATGCGTCAGGAAAGGAACTTGGGTGCGTCCTCATGCAGCATGGAAAGGTGATAGCGTATGCATCTAGGCAACTTAGGGACCACGAGAAGAATTATCCAACCCATGACCTGGAGTTGGCGGCAGTAGTATTCGCCTTAAAGCTATGGAGGCATTACTTATATGGTGATCGAGTGGACATGTACACAGACCACAAAGGTCTAAAGTACATCTTTACTCAGAAGAAACAGAACATGAGACAGAGAAGATGGTTGGAATTGATCAGGGATTATGACGTGGAGCTTCAGTATCATCCAGGCAAGGCTAATGTGGTAGCAGACACTCTCAACAGGAGAGGCGGCACATTTATGTTGACAACACAGAAGCACATCTTAGAAGACCTTCAGGAGATGGGCATCGAAGTTATACTTTCTAGTGATGTAGGGATTCTGGCGAGTCTACAAGTTCAATCCGACTTGGTAGACAGGATCAAGGCAGCTCAAGCACAGGACCCAAGGATTCAGAAGCTTAGGGCAGAATATGAGTCAGGACTCAGAAAAGAGATACAAATTCACAAAGATGGTACACTCAGGTTTGGATCACGTCTATGTGTACCTAGTGGAGATATCAGACAGGAGGTTATAACAGAAGCTCACAGTTCTCAGTATTCTATACATCCTGGAGGGACCAAGATGTGCCAAGATATCAAGCAACACTTCTGGTGGAACGGGATGAAGAGGGAGATAGCTAGATTCGTTTCCCGTTGCTTGATATGTCAGCAGATGAAGGCCAAACAACAGAGGTCAGCTGGATTATTGTAACCGCTTCCTATTCCAAAATGGAAGTGGGAACACATCACAATGGACTTTGTGATCGGTTTACCAAGATCGCCAAGTGGTAAAGATGCTATTTGGGTGATAGTGGACCGGCTTACAAAGGTGGCACATTTTCTTCCTTTCAGAGTAGGGCAATCTATAGAAAAGTTGGCAGAATTATATATGCAGCAGATAGTCAGGCAGCATGGAGTCCCTGTCAGTATTGTGTCCGATAAAGACGCCCGCTTTATATCACATTTTTGGAAGAGCTTACATCATAGTCTGGGTACCAAGTTGAGATTTAGCACAGCTTACCATCCCAGACGGACGGGCAATCAGAAAGAACAATTTAGACTTTAGAAGATATATTACGAGCTTGCACCCTAGATTTTGGAGGATCTTGGGAGAGCCACCTACACTTAGTCGAGTTCTCATACAACAACAGTTATCAAGCCAGTATTCAGATGGCGCCATTTGAAGCTCTATATGGTAAGAAGTATAGGTCGCCACTAGCGATGATATCGGGGAGAGGAAGATGCTAGGCCCAGAAATGATTGTTCAGACAGTTGAAGTGGTTAAGGAAATTAGAGAGCGACTTCGAGTTACGCAGGATCGGCATCATCATTGGGAAGACCAGTATCGTAGGCCGCTAGAGTTTTCTGTTGGGGACCACGTGTTCTTGTGGATCTTACCTAACCGTGGGGTCATTAGGTTTGGCGTTCGCAGGAAGTTGAGTCCACGGTACGTGGGCCCATTTGCTATCCTTGATAGGATAGGCGATGTTGCTTATCGTTTATCCCTTCCACCTTCGTTACAAGAGGTGCATGACGTGTTTCATGTATCTCAGTTGCGTAGGTATGTATCGAACCCAAGCCATATCCTTGATCATTCTGAGCTGGTTGTTGGTACCAACCGAACTTACGAGGAACAGCCTGTATCCATTTTGGACCGAAAAGAGAAGATACTCAAGAACCGAACAATTAGCCTTGTCCGGGTTGCTTGGTGTCATCATTCTTTAGGGGAGTCAACGTGGGAACGTGAGGATGATATCCGATCACGGTATCCGTACCTGTTTGACTCACAAGGTATATCTCTTTCTGTATATCTTGATTGTCTCAACTTCTCATGCTTGTCACCTTATGAGTAGAATTGCTTGATGTCATAGAATGTTCAACATGGATATGTTACTTACTGTTAGCATTGTAGAATGATTGCTTACTCAAATTGTTTATACTTGGATTAGTTTAGCTCCGATATTTCTATCCTGCTTGGATTTGAAATTTCGAGGACGGAATTTTTCTAAGGAGGGTAGAGATGTTACTCCCCGTTCCCAGAATACGAATTTTAAATACATGTACTGCTGGAATGTATTTATTTAATATTTATCATGTATTATTCTGTATTTAATTTCTTTAATTTTCTGCTAATTATCTTTCTGTATTTTACTTTCTGCTTTACTTTTGGGTTCCGTCCGAGTTGGTTTATTTTCCGGCCTTGGATGGTTCAACATGAACCCAGCTCCCCACCTACCACCACTCATTCATTTAAAGCTCCATTCCCTTTCTCTCTCTTTATTACTTCACCATTACTCTTCTTCTTCCTCATAAACTCTCCCCCCACCTACCCAGCCGCATAGGCAAGTGCCAACTTGCTTCTTTATGGATCTCCATTTTTGCTGTTCCATTGTCTTCCTCTTAAGATTCTTAGATACTTTAGTACTTAGCATTTTCAATTTCCGTGGTTCACTTCATGTAGATCTAAGTTTAATGCATTTTCGGATTTCTTAGGTTTTGATCTAGCTAACTTTGTTATTTCTAAGTTTTGATGGTTCCATGTTGTAGAGAATTTCGTTCTACCCCATTTTGACCAATGGAAGTCCAGATTTGGGCTTAGAATGAAGGATTTAGGGAGCTTGGAAGCGATGGGCTTCCATGGTTCTGTTCTTGAAAATTGGAGAAGAAGAACAGTTCTAGCCGAATAATTTCCTGGCCGCATGAGTTTTTCTGGCCGCATATGCATTTCCAGCCGCATGAACTCCTCAGCCACATAAACTTGGCCGCATGAGCATCCCGAGCCCCATAAGCGCGTGGATCTTGCAACTGCATGAACTTCTCGTGGCCACATGAGACTATTTTGTTCTAGCCACATGAAATCCTTTTGTTCAGCTGCATAAGAACCCAAGTTTCTCGAGCCGCATGGCTCTGCCGCCTATTTTTGACCGTATAAGGCTTGTCATCTCTCAGCCGCATAAGCTTTGGTTTTACTCAGCCGCATAAGCTTTGGTTTTACTCAGCCACATGGGATTTGTTTTACTCAGCTGCATGGGATTTGTTATTCTGAGCCGCATAAGGATCAGACCCTGGCCGCATGAACTCGAGCCGCATAGGCCCGGTCTTCCATGTTTCCGCATGATATTTTAGCCGCATGGAGTTAGTTTCCCGAGCCGCATAGGGTCCCTATCCCCAGCCGCATAAACTTGTTATTTCTTAGCCGCATATGCATGTTTTTTTCTCAGCCGCATGAATCAATAAATTCTCGGCCGCATGAACTCTAGGCCATAATGCCTTTGGGCTAATTTTTGTCCCTAGTTGACATAAATTAACATTGATTGTTATCTTGACCTTAATTAGCATTGATGGTTATCTTGATTTATAATTGATCATGCGTTCCTAGTTGGAACTAAGAGACTGGCTAGTCGTCTTATTGAATTGAATGAATGAGACACGTTCATATTAACTATGAACTATTGTAATCGACTGGCTGATCCCGAATATTGGCATACAGGCACGTGCAGATTTTAATTTATTTATTTTTCTACGAAAGAAGCATGTGTACTTTATGGTCAAGGTATGATTATTCTGTGGTTAGTTTTAATTGTTGTATTACGCTATGTAAGACCTACAACCTAACCGTATGGGTATCGTTGTAGAGTTGTGCATACCGTACCCCGTACAAAAGTACTCACTATGATTGACCATGATCTACGGTATGGGATTTCACTTAACATAGAGGCGATTAAGTTAAATAAAATAATGATTGCATGGAGAGGATGGATTCCCAAGTTCTTACATGGCAGCCTTCTTTGGGACTATTAGTGCCCGACAGGCCGGCTGGTTCCCACAGATACTGTAAATCTGCCACACGGACATGGAGCGGTATATGCTTATATTATTTATTGTATATTGTATATTGATGATGGGCGTCCCGCTGGGACTCGTCTAATTCATGATTGGCACAATTGATTGATTGGATAGACTAGCCTTGCTTGCACATAGTAAGAACTGAGGAATCCTTATTGCATAATTCCAGGGTAATTTGGAACTCACAGTAGCAAGCCGTAGTAGTTGCATGGCCGTTTAAGTTGACTTGTTTGTGTATTGTACCTACTCCGTTAACTAACTGAGATGATCAGAATGTCAGGACATGACGGGCCAACTTCTATCCTTATTTGGTTGGGAGGTTGGTTCGAAGTGTCGTGATGTTATGTGAATGCCAGTGGCAAGCAGAGATCTATATATTATATTCTCTTATTACTGGTTTTAATTTCTCATATCGTGCTTCCTTACGGTACTTGCTATTAGAGGTCTAACCTCTCTGGTTTTGCATGGCCAGATTTAGAGCCGGTTCCCGAGGACTCAGCTTACTTTCACCTCCAAGATGGTCAATACTAGAGGGATGATCGCAGGGGGACTCGAGTGGGTTCCTTACTTCCCCGCTCATTTTGTTATTTACTTTATACTTGCCGTTTGGCATCGACATATTAGTCGGATTATTTTGTAATTACTTTTGCATAATTGTAACTAAAGACAGGCTGTAGGTGATAAACAATTGTGTATACTTTGCTACATCATTTGGCTATGTTTTGTAAAGCCAGACATCAAGAACATTTTGACTGAGCGTTTGGGACGCCTTACTGCTTTATCTTATATGTTCTCTATTTCTGTTTCTTGTTTGAATGATTGAGACAATAGATGGGAAGTGACCATAGTGAGACTTTCATGTAGTATGCACCCCTTGTCTTTTAGACAGCATTGATCATATTATACGGTATTCATCTACTCGTAATACGTAGCTGGCTGAGTCATTCTCCCGCTCTCCAGTATTCTGGTTATGGGGCATGACACCTCCATCTTGGTAAGCTCGGAGCAAGGCTGACCAAGCTCACCCCTTTCCAGGCCGAGTACATCAGCGTGCCGGCAGAGGGCCCTTACAAGCCTCCTCACTACAGGTACTAGGCTGCTTTAGAGGGAGAGCGCACAAGAGGCGATGTCAGTATTAAGATTGGAAAAATTATGTTGAGCCATCCTTGGCTATCCTAGCTTACCTATCCTCTTTGCCCCTTTTGCTGCCAAATTATTAGGATGTTTGTGTAGGAACGAAATCGTAAAGCAGAATACTCTAGAGGGGGTGAATAGAGTTGGCAGCGGAATAATACTAATTAAAAATTATTAGCATCAAGATCACAGAATAATAATAATCACAACTAAATAATGTAAAGGCAGAGATAAGAAAGCAAACGTAAAGACAACGATGTATACTGGTTTTCCTCTGTTGAGGACTAGTCCAGTCGGTAGAACTCTTGCTACAAGTTGAATCCACTATTGGCAAAACTGTAAGTTTTCTTACGAAGTCCTTGCAACTTCTACAACGCGAGCTTTGATACGAAGAACTCGTCCAACTTCAATTGTGAAGAGGTATTCTTCTATCAAGCCTTCCAATTACAATAACTCAGAAACTTCTAGATCGTACCGTACTGGCAAATCGACTAGAGGATTGTAACTGGCTTGGGATCTAAAAATTAAAGCTCGAGAAAAACTCTTTGGAAGACTGAAAGCTTTAAGTAGAGAGAAGATTGAAAGTGAATGAGTGAGTTAAAATGATCGAAATCCATCTCTATTTATAGGAGTTCCAAAGACAGAATTCTGGCAGAATTCGGGCAGAACTCGATGAGCAAATCTCGGTCAAATCCGCAACTGTAGGAGGACCAAGTTCCAAGGAATTCAAAAACAAAACGGCCACTAACCGAACTCTGGCCGAACTCTGGCCGAGTTCTGTCATGGTTAGGTTAGGGTTTTTTAAAATAGATTTTGGGGAATTTTAAAAACCTTTTTGGAGCTTTTGTAAATACGAATGTTTTTCAAAACTAAGGACATTTTTAAAAATATTTTGAAATCATTTTGGAATAGCCTATTTGCCAGTACGACTCGGTGTACATTGTATTTCTAGACTCAATAAAATAAAAGATTATATTGCTCAAAGAAATACAGACTCGAACAGGCAAACAACGCTTCGGTCTTGAACTGAGTAGATAGCCGTTCTTGATCATGTCCAAGAGTCCGAGATGTCCTGATTAGCTCCATATATCGAGACAGAGTTTGATCAATTATTAAAATCAGTTTGACCATATGACCAATGGGCCAACAATCTCCCCCATTTTGATAATTGACAAACTATGAATGATATAACATCTTTTGAGATAAGATACCACAAAAATTGTTCGAAAATTGTTCAATCCCTGTATTATTCTCAAAAAAAATGTTAGATACTTTTTCTCCCCCGTTGTCACTGAGCAAAATAATTGTTTAGAAATCGGCCCTCCTGCAGTTAATGCATAAGCTACAACAGTGAAGAATATATAAGACATAACAGAGAAGTAGTTCACATGCAGTTTATAATATAGAAGCAGATAAAGATGCTTATAAAGAATAAATAAGCTGATATGAAAGATAAACTACGCATCCCTTAAAAATAAAATGATGTTCAAAAGACATCAAGAAATATCCAGTACAAGTCCTCAAAAGAAATGAACATAAAAACTAGAAAGAAAGAAACTTGGAATGTCGGAGCATTTCCAAGTGTACAGTAGACAGTAACTAAATCTCAAAATCAGCTAATATATCATCATCACATCTCCTCGTCATCATCATCATCAGCATGACCGACATGTCCAGAAGGACCAGCTCCAGAAGTACCAGCGCTAGAAGGGTGAGGAAGGGCGCCAGCGTAAAACTCACCGACAAAGTCTCGAGGAGGGGTACGATCAGAACGATACCAATCATATGCGTTACCGGGCTGAAAGTAGGCATGAACAGCCTCATCCTCACAGCGGTAACCAGAAAAGGCTTGATCTCTAGGAATAGAACCGGCAGAATGTCCAGTCTGAACAAATCGGAGATCAATTAGAGAATTTGCTATCGCCTGATAACGAGTGACATCGCGGAACTCACGTTCGCGGGCCATATCCGTCATCAAGACGTGCAAATCAGAAAGATGCTGGTGTATGCCTTCCAAGGTCATGACATACTGCTGAGTAGGTGGAGGAGGTAGAGCAGTAGGAGGAGTAGCAGCAGTCATACTACGACGAGATAGCTTGAGAAACTTGGGCTCAGGGTCTTGAGTACAAGTTGACAGATCAATATCAAAACGTTGGAAGATGCGTGGGAGAATCATCGCATAAGAGAGATTTCTATCTCTTGCACGACAACGTTCCATCATCTGGATAATAGTCTTAGGGGCAGAAAAATGAATCCCCTTAAGAATATGATACATAGTGGACAGCTCAAGTGATGTGACATCATCCTTTGAAGTAGACTTCGGAAGGAGAGTGGAGTAGATGATGCGATGCAATTCATAACTAAACAAGTTCAAGTTATTTGCCTTCAACTTTCCAGAGCGAACTCGATCAGGGGCACAGAGTTCAGCTTTGAAACTAGCAAGTATCGTGCCGTCGGGGAAATCAAATTCAGTGATATCATCAAGCGGTGCACCTTCGTTAGAAATACCAAGGATTTCCGCTAAGAGGACATCATTGAACTCGATATCTAGTCCGCCAACACGAGTACTTACGTCAAACGTGTTTAGTACGATATTGCAATAGAAAAGTCTAATGGCATTAGTAGCTACTGGGAAATAAAGTTTAACAAAGTATTGTAACCCTAATGCCTCAAAATAAGGGCGGTGTTCTGGAAACACAGTCCATTTGATAGGAGCGCCTGTGCATATGGATCTCATAGAAAAGTCTCCATACCACAGAAGGGCTTGATCTAGGGTTTGAAAATAAAACCCATCGAACGCGCCATTGTTCGATTGAACTGGTGAAAAGAGGAAATTCGTGGGTGGATTTGAAGATGATCCTTCCTTACTAGGATTGGTCGTCTTCTTCCTCTTGAAGGGGTTGAATCCCTTAGGCGGCATTGTGCAAATAAAGTAAATATGTACGAATTTGAAAGGAGAAAAAATATGGAGTTATACCTCCCGAGATTCAAGTATGCTGTAGAGGACAACGATCTCCGTACGAATCCAAAATTTGGATGGATTTCACCACGTAGATTGGGAGAAACGAAGTGGTAAAGAACTAGGGTTTGGAGAGCTTCGCGCGACTGCTGTTGCTGTGAAGGTGGTTTTAGAAGCAATAAAAAAGAAGAGGCTCTCGGGTTCTGGTTATATAACCAGATACCACTAACCGAACTCGGGCCGAATTCGGTCCGAACTCTGGCCGAATTCGCCTGGGGGTTCTGTTAGTTGGTTTGGGCCATTTTCTTTTTCATTGACTCATTTCAAAAATTTAATTCAAAGATTAGTAATTTCAACCTTCAATTAATATAATTAATATTATTTTATAGATTAAATATCGTTACACAGTGACTGTCTCAGATTAGCTGTAGGAGTACTATCCCAGCTGGCGGAGGTTCACCGGGGAACTCTTAAGTACCGCTTCGCTTCAACCGTAGTTGTGGTGACAGACAGACTTTTTATTGGCTTGTCTCTAACACAATTTTTGCGTATTGAAATATAATCATAAAATAAAATTAATTAACATTATTGACATCCAAAATTCCTAATTCTCGACGTAAATAATTGAAACGATCTTCTGCTAGAGGTTTTGTGAAGATGTCAGCTAATTGATTTTCAGTGTCTATGTATACAAGGTCAATATCTCCATTCTGATGATGATCTCTAAGAAAATGATGTCTAATCTCGATATGCTTAGTACGAGAGTGACATACTGGATTCTTAGTCAAATTAATTATGCTCGTGTTGTCACAGAAAATGTGAATGTGTGTGAACAATAAATTATAGTCTTCTAAGGTTTATTTCATCCACAAAATCTGAGCACAACAACATCTTGCGACGATATACTCAGCCTCTGTTGTTGATAGGGCTACAGAATTTTGCTTTTTACTAAACCATGAGACTAAAGCCTTGCCTAAGAAATGACATGTGCCGCTGGTACTTTTTCTATCAACTTTGCATCCAGCAAAATCTGTATCCGAGTAACCAGTAAGGTCAAAGGACTTGGTTTTGGGATACCATAAGCCAACAAAAGAAGTGCCTTTAAGGTATCGAAAGATACGCTTAACTGCACACAGATGTGATTCCTTTGGATTAGCTTGAAAACGTGCACACACGTAAACACTAAACATAATATCTGGACGACTAGCAGTTAAATAGAGTAAACTACCGATCATACCTCGATACTTACGTGTGTCGACCGGCTTGCCTTGTTCATCAATATCAAGCTTTGTTGAAGTTGCCATTGGAGTGCCAATAGGTTTGACATTGTCCAGATCAAACTTCTTTAGCAAATCTTTTGTGTACTTGGCTTAATTTATGAATGTTCCATTGTCAGTTTGTTTGATTTGCAGTCCGAGAAAGAATTTCAGCTCTCCCATCATGCTCATCTCAAACTCATTCTGCATACACTTAGAGAATTCTTGACAAAGAGATTCATCAGTAGATCCAAATATAATATCATCAACATAGACTTGTATTAAGAGAAGCTTGCCATTAAAAGACTTAATAAAAAGTGTAGTGTCAACCTTGCCCTTTGAAAAACCGTTGTCAAGTAGGAAATAGCTTAGACGATCATACCAATCACGAGGAACTTGTTTTAAATCGTATAAAGCTTTCTTCAACTTGAAAACATGATCATGGTTTTTAAAATCTGTGAAACCTGGAGGTTGTGCTACAAAAACTTTTTTTTTATAAAACTATTTAAAAATGCACTCTTGACATCCATTTGAAATAATTTGAAATTATAAAAATATGCAAATATACATAACATGCGAATGGATTCTAATCTCGCAACTGGGGCATAAGTCTCATCATAGTCGATACATTCTTCCTGATTGTATCCTTGAGCTACGAGTCGAGCCTTATTATGAGTTACTAAACCATTCTCGTTCAATTTATTTTGGAATACCCATCGGGTGCCAATGACCGGATGATCAATAGGCTTGGGAACAAGTTTCCAAACTTGATTCCGTTCAAATTGGTTTAATTTCTCTTGTATAGCATCTATCCAAAAATTATCACTACATGCTTCATCAATAGTTTTGGGTTCTAGCTGTGAAATGAATGCAACACTAGAAATAATATCTCTTCTGGATGTACGAGTACTTACACCTTTGGTCATATCACCAATTACCAAATCCTTTGGATGATCAGCCGTAAATTTCAATCTTTTAGGCAGACTCCGAAGGTAGCTGCTTTCGGGTTCTTCTCTTGGAGAATCAGCTGGTGTTGGTAGAGAATCAGCTGTTGTTGAGCTTGGTACTGTTAGATCTTCGTCATTGTCATCGATAGTCATTTGATTCAATTCATCAAAGGTGACGTTGATTGATTCTTCGATTATCATAGGTCGTTTGTTGAAGACTCTGTATCCTTTGCTCTTGGCCGCATAACCTAAAAATATACCTTCATCGGCCTTTTCGTCAAACTTTCCCAAATTATCTTTTGCATTAAGAATAAAGCATTTACAACCAAATATTCTAAACTATGAAACTGATGGAATTCTATCAAACCATAACTCAAATGGAGTCTTCTTCGATTTGGATCGAATTAGAACTCTATTGAGAACAAAACAAGCTGTATTGACAGCTTCAGCCCAGAAATATTTGGGTAGACTAAACTGGTTTAACATTACTCTGGCCATTTCGAATAGAGTTCTATTTTTACGTTCTACAACTCCATTTTGTTGTGGAGTCCCAGGGCAGGAGAACTCGTGTATAAAACCGTGTGTGTCACAAAATTGCTCAAACTCTGCATTCTCAAATCGCCTCCATGATCGCTTCTAATACGAGTGATCATGTAACCTTCTTCATTCTGTACTTTCTTGTAAAAGGCGACAAATTCGGATAATGCATCATTCTTGTGTGTCAAAAAGTATACCCACGTGTATCTAGAGTAATCATCTACAATTACAAAAGCATATAACTTACCTCCGAGGCTAGCAACTCTGTTGGGACCAAATAAGTCCATATGTAGCAATTGTAGAGGTCTAGTAGTACATACTGCATTTACTGACTTGAATGTGGATCTGGTAGCTTTGTTCTTTTCACATTGGCTGCATACCGAATCCTTCTTGAATGTTATGTTCAGTAAACCGCGTACTAGCTTCTTCGTGGATAATTTTGAGATTGTGTCCATATTTGCGTGACCGAGTCTCATATGCCACAGATGACTCTCATCACTTTTAGCCATTAAGCCTGAAATGTTAGTTTCTTCCAACAAATAGAAAACATATATGTTGTCTTCCCTGATACCTTCAAAGATAGTACTACTAGTTGAGCTATCAACTGTAGTACATTTGTCTTTGCCAAAGTTGATGCCATAACCATGATCAGCTAAATAACTTATGCTGAGTAGATTATGTTTCAACTCGGTAACCAGACAGACATTCTTAATCGCATGATAAGGAGATTTACCAACATCACCGATACCAATGATATACCCTTTCAAGTTATTACCGAAGGAGACATAACCTTCCTTCTTCTTCTTCTTCGACAATGTTGCAAATAATGTAGCGTCACCGGTCATATGCCGTGAACAACCGCTGTCGAGGATCCATTTGCTTTTAGCATGTGAAAGGTGTTCCACCTACAAAATAATTTGCAGATGAAACTTTTGGTACCCATTTCTTGTAGGGTCCTGAAATGTTAGCTTTTGGTATCTATGCATAAATATTTAAATCAACAAGCTTTTTGATTCTACATACAGAAGAAATATGACCAGTGTGGCCACAATAATGACATTGTGCATGTTTAGTGTTGAAAGCTGAGTGATGTGCATGGTTGGTAGGTTTAGGTTTTCTAGTATAGAAGAAAGCATACCTATAATCCTGTTTGGGCTTAACCTTTTGGGGTAAGGGTTTGATATGGTTAGGTCTGACAGTGTTTGGTTTGGGAATGTTCCGATTATTCGGTAAGTGACATGTGTTAGGGTAGGAAGCAGCAGTCTCAGACTATTTTCCTAACCTAATTTCCAATCTTTTGGAAGTGTCATACAACTTAGTATAGTCAGAAGTGAGTGCTTCCATTCTGACTTGTGCACATTGAAGACTTTTCTTCTCTTTAGAAAGTTCTTCTTTCAGTTGGTCAATAACCTTGTCTTTTTCTTCGGATGACTTGGTAGTCTCGTGTAATAAGAGCTTGACAGATGAAAGCTCACCAGACTCACTAACATTATCTCTAACCTCAGCTAGTAGGTCGGTAAGTCTTCTTATTTTACCTTTGTACTCTTTGAGTACCTTCTTAGAGGTCTGATATTTGCTACGCAGTTTCCTGTAATCACTTATCAGTTCACTGAAGGCTTCTCCTAATTGCTCAAAGGTGAAGTCATCATATGTATCAACTACAGGTTTAGAGAGTACCTAATCAGATGCCATAAAGCATATATTTGCAGCGTCTTCTGATTGTTCGTCTTCTGAGTCGCTGGCTTCACTTTCATGCCATATGCTGGTGTTGGCATACTTTCGAGATGTTGATCTCTTCAGGTTCCCTTTCTCATACCTGTTGCTCTTCTTGCTTGATGATGAATTTGTAGGACAATCCTTCTTCATGTGTTCCTTCTTCTTACAGTCATAGCAAACAGCATCATCTTGATACCAGTTGTTGCTGTAATTGTTTTCTTTGGCTTTTTTCTCATATCTCATGAATCTTTTGAATTTACTTCCTAGGAGTGCTTGATCTTCAGCATCAGATTCACTGCTGTCTGAATCACCTTCAGCAGCTTTTCTGTGCTGAGCCTTGA
>JANAVB010041620.1:21717273-21772273 GCA_029216955.1 Iris pallida
CTGTTCTTCCGTTCGGCCATACCATTTTGTGCCGGTGTATAGGCACATGAAGTTTGATGTAGTATTCCATGAGTGGATAAATACTCAGCAACCCTCTTATTAGTATACTCCGTCCCATTGTCAGACCGTAGACACTTAATTTTGGCGGTATATTGTGTTTCCACCCAGCGATAAAAATCCCGAAAAGCCTCAAAGACGTCACTATTATTCTTCATAAGGTAGACCCATGTCACGCGGGTATAATAGTCAATAAAAGTGACGAACCATCGAAAATCATTAATACCGGTTGTAGGACAAGGGCCCCATACGTCCGAATGTATCATATCGAATGCAGCTGAACTCTTATTCCCCGAGCTCACATACGTGCTTCTGGTATATTTTCCTAGCTAACATGCATTACAAAATAACTTCTCTTTATTAGCCCTTTGATATAAGGACGGATATATTCGACTAATAACTTTGAAGAAAGAATACCCGACACCCTGGTGGTGGAGGAGCAATTCGTCTTCTACACTACGACGTGAAGCGTCTGGTTGTACGCCAGCAACTAGCGATGCCAATGCTTTGTCCAGTCCGGTCCTATCCAAGTACCATAGCCCCTTATGCTATGTACCAGTCCCGAGTCGTCGTCCTGTCCCTTTCTTCTGAAAAGTTACCTTAGGAATGTCAAAGGAAACAAAATAGTTTAGATCTAGGATAATGGCACTAATAGATATAAGATTGACAGAAAAAGATGGAACATGTAAGACATTGGTGAGAGTGATGGAAGGGGTGCATACGACAGTGCCTTTACCCATTACAGGTCTGGAGGTACGATCAGCAGTCTGAATGCTCTCCGATGTCGGTAGATGAATATAGTCATGAAACTCACCGCAGGACCCCGTGACATGGCGAGATGTCCCAGAGTCCATAATCCAACCTAGATGATGGACAGATGTAAGAGCACGCGCAGGTAAACCTATGCTGGTCTAGGCAAAACAAGTGATGTGATCCTCCGAGGTAGATGACACCCCAGAAGTGACTTGACTGTCGTCTGAACCCAGCTTCGTGCCTCGTAACCTCGCAAGGAACTCCCTCTCAAGAGGGGTTATTTCAGCTAGTTGGTTTTCTTCCCCTTCTTTCGCCAGATTTGCTTTGTATCCTCCAAAATAATTTCCCTTTCTACCAGCATATCCGCCTTACCACCACGACGTCCTCCATGGCCTCGTCCGCGATCACTTACCTGACTTCATAGGGTTTTAGGACAAAATCTGATGTAATGCCCTAAGTCACCACAGTTGTGGCAGACACCGCCCACAGAGGGAGGCTGATTGAATGCAACAAGGGCAGACTTGTCAACAGTAACTTGTTCCCCCTGGAAGAAGCCCTTGTTAGGCATCAACTTCAATCGAGCTTCTTCTTGCACCATGGCAACTATAGCTTCTTCCAAGGATGGAAGCTGGGTTTTTGCTAGTAGAACATTCCTTTCCAGCTCAAACACAGGATTGAGCCCCTGCAAAAACTTCATCATTCGCTTACGCAAAATATAATCCAGGAACATCTAAAAATATTTCGCAAATGCTGGTTCGACCTATGCATCTTCCATCCCTAGAGGATCACAGTGATCCAGATCAGACCAGTACTTCTTCAACAGAGCTGCGTACTCAGAGATGGTACGTTCGTCTTGTGCCACCCTATCGACTTCATCCTGCATTTGGAAGACCCGTATAGGGTTGCCCGAGTTTGAGTACATATCCTTCAAAGTCCGCCATATATCAGTAGCAGCCTCCATCGCCTCTATATTGCCCGACATCTGGTCGGTCAATGAGGCTGTCAACCACCCAGCCACTACGTTGTTGACAATCTCCCGAACCGTAAACTCCTTTGAGGAGGGGTCGACTGGTGCCTTAGTTTGGCCATTAACATAGCCAATCAAGCTACGTTCCTTCAGCGTCCGCATCGCCTGTCGCGACTACTTCAAGTAGTTGGACGTTCCTTCCAACTTTGTCTCCAGCTTTTCCAACTTTTCCATTTTGTAGGATGACGGATCCACATCAGTATAGGTCACACGTGGGGTCGTCTCGGTTAATCTCTTTGATAAGATATCATCAATCAAGGCCTTCATCTCTTCTGCCGTCAGTTTACCACCGATTGAATCCATGGTGTCTTCAACTGTGATTCGTCGTCATCTTCGTCATCTTCGTCGTCGTCTTCGTCGTCGTCTTCGTCGTCGTCAAGGTCTTCAACAGAGACTTGACGAATGCGCTGTGAACTTGGCCAACACCGGCGCACGCATGTAGATCCCGATATGAAAATCGGGGATGGAAAACAAATATAACATTTGATAATTCCAGACGACAGAATCTAGGAACAGATGATACAAATAAAGTATTACTTTCATCTGTCTTCGAAATACGCCCTTTTTTCTTTCTTTTTTTCCTCTTTTTTTCTCTCTTTTTTTTCTCTTTTTTTTCTTTTTTTGAAAAGATGGCTAGGGTTAGGGTTTGGATGGGGATGGAGTGACTATGGTTAGGGTTAGGGTTTGGATGGGGCGGCTAGGGTTAGGGTTAGCATGTACGAGGGGGGATAGCAGCAGGTGGGGTGTAGCAGCAGGGGGGTTCGGCCAGGGTGGTGGGGTAGCAGCAGGTGGGGTGTAGCAGCAGGGGGGTTAGGCCGGGGGGGGGTCGATAACGGGGGGTTCGACTCGGGGGTCGGAAAGGAGGGGTCGGCCAGGTGGGGTGGGTCGGCAGGGAGGGGTTCGACAAGGGAGGGGTGCAAAAAAATAAACTTTGTAAGCACTTCCAAAGAAGGTGCAAAAATAACAAAAAAAACCGGGGGCGCTGTATAGCAGGTCCGGTGGGGGGGGTCCGTGGGCGCTGCACAGCTGGTCCGGTGGGGAGGGGGGTCCGGGGGCGTTGTACAGCAGGTCCGGAGGGGGGCAGGTCCGGGGGTGCTGCACAGCAGGTCCTGAGGGGGGGCAGGTCCGGGGGCGCTGCACAGCAGGTCCGGAGGGGGGGACAGGTCCGGGGGCGCTGCACAGCTGGTCTGGTGGAGGAGGGAAGATAAAAAATTCTTTTTTGTGTGGAAGGTTTATGGCTCTGATACCATGTAGAGAATAATAATGGGATGATTTTATTGATAGGCTATTGCCACTACTTATAGAGGGTCCAACTCCTCTTCACATTACATCTTCCGATGTGGGACTAAAGTCCCTTATTGGTTCTCAACATATATATATATATATATATATATATATATATATATATATATATATATATAATATATATATATATTATTTATATATATATATATATATATATATATATATATATATATATATATATATATATATATATATATATATATATATAAATATAAATATACGTACAACCTCCCCTCCCCCCCGAGGATGCCTTCCTTCCTCCCACGGACACTTCCAACCCTCCAACATCGCACGCCAACTCCGTCGTTGATGCGCTGGCCATCCTTGGGCCGAAGTAGGCTCTTAGAGGTCTTCAGGTTCTCGCCTTCGGATTCCCTCTCCAGGTGGAAGGTGACCTCATGGGAGTCACAGACGACTCTCTCCTCTTTCCGTCGGAGCAGCCCGACTTCGATTCAGTCGGAGATACTGTAGCAACAAAATGCTCCGAGGACTCTTCTATCGGCACAGCGCCCGGAAAGGCGGGAGTAGCTTCCTCCTCCACCAGGATAACAAGGAAAAAATGGTCCACAGCAGCTGTGACATCACGAAGCGCAGACAGCCATGGAACGACCTTCTGGATACTAACCACCACAACCAACACCTTCCTTGGCTTTGCATAGGGGACTTCAACGCTATTACTTTCAGAGAAGAGAAGCTTGGAGGCCGGCCTCCCCCCTCTCCGCCATGTAAGATTTTAACAACTTTATCTTCAATTCTTACCTCACCCCCCTACTGTTCACCGGCAACGCCTTCACCTAGTATAACATGCAGGAAGGTTTCCGCCGGCAAGTCTTCCGCCTCGATAGGGCTTTAACGAATGCCTATTTGCTGGGAATGGAAACTACCTCCAAGCTTTCTCACCTTAATGCCACCGAATCCGAACACGCCCCCTTGATGGTTGGTATCACTAGCACTTCCAACTAGGTCAGAAAGAGCTTTCGTTTCCAGGACTTCTGGACCAACCACCCCCAATTCTTGGGTGTAGTCTCGGAAGCTTGGAACAACACCGACTCTCTACATCCCCTCTAACGGATAGCCTTGAAGCTCTAGGCCACGAGGAAAGCTCTGGCCACCTGGAGCAAACAAGCCTATGGAGATATCTTCTAAGACATCCGTTAGGCGGAGGATGATGTGACCCGGGCTGAAGCCAGATACATGACCGACGGTTCACCGGATTCCAGGCAGGCTCTTAATCTCACCAAAGCCATTCTCAAATTCAGGCTAAAAATTGAGACCGAATTTTGGAAGCAGAAAGTTAGGATCAATTGGGACAGCGAAGGGGACAAAAAATCTAGCTTCTTCCATGCCTGTGTGAATGGGCGCAGACAAAACCTCACTCTCTATCAGATTGTCGCTGACAATGGTACCAGCATCAGCGATCAAAAGGGCATCCAAGTGGAGACAACAAAGTTCTACACCAAACTTTTTTCCAAGGACACGGTCCTCAAAGACGATAATTTCTTGGGCGAGGTTTCCCACCTTATCAGCGACACAGACAACTTTCTTCTCGAAAAGCCCCCTTCTGAGGAGGAGGTGAAAGATGCCGTTTGGACCCTCAACGCACACAGTGCGCCCGGGCCAAATGGATTTTTAGGGACATTCTTTCGCGCTGGAACATCATCAAGGTTGACATCCACAGCGCGGTCACCGCCTTCCTCCAGGGAGCTACTTATCCCAGAGCCATCTCGAGCACCAACCTAATCCTCATCCCGAAGAAAGACAACTCAGAGACCTTTCGCGACTTTCGCACAATTAGTCTCTGTACCTTCACCAACAAGATCATATCCAAGGTCATAGCTTCCCGCATGGCAGGCCTTCTTCCTAAGATCATATCGTAGGAGCATAATGGATTTGTTCGGGGAAGAAATATCCAAGATAACATCATATTTGCCTAAGAGTTAGTCACCTGCATGAAGCTCCCAGCAAGAGGGGGCAACATAGCTATCAAATTGGACATAGAGAAAGCCCACGACAGACTGGACTGACAATTCATGATCTGGTTCTTCAGAGCCTTCGGATTCTCCGAAACCTGGACCAACGTTGTGTGGAGATCGATCAGCAACTCGTGGTTCTCCACGGCCATTAACGGTCAAGCCGACAGTTTCTTTAAATCCAGTAGGGGGTTAGGCAAGGTGATCCTCTTTCATCCACCATCATCATCATTTCGGCAGATGCATTGAGTAGAAACCTTAATAAGATGACGAGATCCCCGAATTTCTAGTACTACCATACGGCTAGTGGCTGCCCAATCATCACCCATCTGGCCTTCACGGACGATATCCTTATATTCTCTTCAGAAGACGTCGGATCGGTAGAAATCATCCTCAATACGCTCTATAGATACGAAGGTTGCTCCGGGCAGAAGATCAACCGGGATAAAAGTGCCATCTACACCCACCACAATATTAAGAGAGAGAGCAAGCAACTAGCATATCAACCACCACCTCATTCTCCATCAGGCACCCTCCATTCTACTACCTCGGGTGCCCCTTCGTGTACGGCAGATCAAACGCCGGAATCTTCGAGCCCCTGATCACTCGCATCAGGCGTAAGGTAGAGAGCTGGCACAATACTACTCTATCCCTGGGAGGCAAGATAATACTCATCAACCACGTCCTCACATCCACTTCCATCTACACCCTTACTGCATGCTCCTCCCCAAGAATGTCCTATCCTACATTAAGAGCATCTTCAGCAACTTCCTCTGGGGTCATAACGGAGGTCATAAAAAATACCATTGGGCTAGCTGGGACACCATGGCTCGCCCCAGCGGGGAGGGGGGGTCTCGCCTTCGGGTGGGAACTGGTGAGGCATAGCCATTTTGGGAGCATTGGGTTGGAGACACCTTGCTACCCAATAATTTCGCGGTGCCTAGGACCAGCTCTATCAAGGACATATAGGACCCTCCTAATAACACCTAGAATAAGGACAAAGTCCGGTTATGGGCTGGCCCCGAGGCGGTCGATTACATTCGCCGTAACGATTTGAGGATCGGACAGGACACAGACAAGCTCGTGTAGGCACCCGATCATTGCGGTACATTCTCGGTCAAATCGACTAGAAATGTCATCCTCGACATCGCGAACCCGTCTCCTACCATCGCTTCATTCTGGTAGACTTGCATCCCAAAGAAGTGGTCCTTTCTCATCTTGCGTGCCCTTCGTAACATTCTCCCCATCGACGACACTCTCAACACAATCGGCTTCAGCCTGGCTTCAGCATGCACATGTTGCTCTGACCGACAAACGAAAATAGTCAACCACATCCTCAGACAAGGGGACCTTCCGGCCCAGGTATGGAGAGCTCTGTCCCAGCGATGTAGACTGCCTACTGGGGGTGACAATTTCCACCAGCTCATGGCGACCTGGGCTTCAGCATTCCATGGCTGCAGCCGCTACTTGGGTGATATGGAAAAATCGGAACAAGGCTATATACGAAGGCCACCAGTACAACGCCGACCAACTGTTATGGGAGTCCATTCGCCAGTGTCGTAAATGAAGAATCCTCTATAAGCATGGTCAGACGGCTCTCTGGACATCCCTCCTCTCCTCAGCTTAACCGTTTTATTTGCCTCTTTTTTTTCTCTTCTTTTGTCAGTATACGTGTATAGGCATCGGCATTTTGTGCCTCCTGGTATACTTGTAAAGGTTCGGCCTTTTCGGCCTTTTTGAATAAAATGGATAGTTTCTTCCTCCTGTCAGTATACGTGTATAGGCATCGGCATTTTGTGCCTCCTGGTATACTTGTAAAGGTTCGGCCTTTTCGGCCTTTATGAATAAAATGGATAGTTTCTTCCTCCTCTCCTCGCCTCCTGGGGTTTATATATATATATATATATATATATATATGAATAAAATATGTGTGTGTGTGTGTGCGTGTGTGTGTGTATATATATATATATATAATATATATATATATATATATATATATATATATATATATATATATATATATATATATATATACCCCTTAGAAAACCCCCTAAAAACCCCCTCACTCTCAGCCGTCCATTTAATGTTAATATTAATGTTAATGTTAATATTAATGTTAATATTAATGTTAATATTAACATTAAATACTAAAATTAACATTAAACTTAACATTAAAATTAATATTAATATTAACATTAACATTAACATTAATATTAACATTAACATTAACATTAACTTAACATTAATATAAAAATAAAAATAAATATTAACATAAACATTAATATTAACATTAATATTAACATTAACATTAACATTAACATTAATATTAACATTAATATTAATATTAAATGGACGACTGAGAGTGAGGGGTTTTTTAGGGGGTTTTCTAAGGGAGGCTTTTGATCCGCTCCCATATATATATATATATATATATATATATATATATATATATATATATATATATATATATATATATATATATATTTATATAATATAAGGAAAGTGTTTATCCTACTAAGGATAACTAAGGAAAGTGTTTATCATACTTTTAAACAAGCATCACTTAATATCAACTAATATTGATATGATTACTATATATATCACTATATATATGTATATATATATATATATATATATATATATATATATATATATTTTGATTACTATATATATGTACATATATATATCACTATATATATATATATATATATATATATATATATATATATATATATATATATATATATATATATATATATATACATATATATATATATATAAAAATATATATATATATATATATATATATATATATATATATATATATATAGATATATATATATAAAGGGAATGTCTGCTCCTTGGGGAGACCTCCGGTGGGGAACC
Organism: Iris pallida; assembly: GCA_029216955.1. Taxonomy (NCBI): domain Eukaryota; kingdom Viridiplantae; phylum Streptophyta; class Magnoliopsida; order Asparagales; family Iridaceae; genus Iris; species Iris pallida. The sequence continues at coordinate 21,725,272 of JANAVB010041620.1, forward strand.
CCTTGGTGGCCGGCCCCCTGGTGGCCGCCGCCGTGGTGGGCTGCCCCCTGGTAGCGCGCGCCGCTGGCCACCGCCTACGGCTTGCTCCCCTTACCGTCCCCTCCAGGCGGCTGGGCCCCTCCTCCCCGGCAGCCCCCCTGCTGCCCGCAGTGCAGCCGTCCACTCCCCCCGCGGCGTCGTCCCCGACGTTCCAGGCGTCCCCGACGCAGGCGACGTCGTGCTCCAGCCTCCGCTACGACCGCCGGCCGGACTCCTGCCGGTGGCGTTCCCCCGTGTGCGCCCTCGGTTGGTGCGCTGCCTGCTGCGCCGCCCCCCTTTTCCTCGGTCGACGCTGCCCCCTCGGCAGCCGCCGCCCCCGTTTCCTTCCCTACCCTCGCCGCCCTCCCAGCGGAGCCGTCCTCCTCCGGCGCTGTTTCTCCCTCCCTCTCCTCCACCCTGGTTCCTCCTCCGGGTCTCTCCTCGACGCCGGTGGGGACCTCTCCTCCGTGCAGCGAGGCCATCTCCTGGGCCCACGTGGCCGCTCGGCGGCCAGCTGTGGTTGGCGGTCCGACCCTGTCGGTACCTTCGTCTCCTTCCGTCGAAGCGCTGCCGCCCTGCGGCGGCCTCTCCGCCGCCGCCCTTCCTCCCGCGAGCTCCGCCCTTCCTGTGTGGACGGCTCCTCCGCCTCCATACGACCTCAGGAGCTTCCGGCGCGCGCTGGAGGCCACTCCCCCCCTCCGCCTCTCTTGACCGGCCCCGTCTCGCGGGCTCCTGCGGCCTCCGTGCCGCCCCGTGATCCCTCGCCGGACCCGCCTCCTCGTCTCCCCGTCAGCCCCCGTGGGCGCCTTCCGGCTCTCCCCCTCTCCTTGGCCGGCGTCCGCGCCTCTCCCGTGCCGGCCTCCCCCGCCGGTTCTCCCTCCGGCGCATCCCAGCCTTTCCGGCTCCTCCGGCAGCCTTTGTTGCTGGGCCCGCCCGTCTGAGGCCCGTGCCTCCCGCGTCTCCCCCCGTCTCCCGGTGGCGTACCCCCCCCGCCCCGGTGGCGCCCCTCCCCCCCGTCTCGGGCCCAGCGCTTGGCTCGCCCCCCCAAGCGTCTTGGGCCCCGCGCTTGACCGCGCCCCCCTCGTGCCCTTCTGTTGGGCGCAGCGCGCTTTCCTCGGGTTGTGTGCCCTTTGGGACACGCGCCCACTCCTGACTCCCCTTTCAATTTTTTGAATTTTTGAAATTTCATTTTTTGAAATTTCAATGGTTCGAAATTTACCCCTTAGGGCTCTGAGCCCTTTATGATTTCCATTTTCGAAATTTTGTATTGCGAAATTTACTCTTTTGTATTTTCTACTGTCCATTCCAGGATTGTTTTGTGTTTTGAATCCTGGCACCTGTAATGCTCATTATGAGCCACCTTTATCATTCAATAAAATGTTTGTTTTGAAAATATATATATATATATATATATATATATATATTTTTATATATATATATATATATATATATATATATATATTTTATATATATATATATATATATATATATATATATATATATATATATATATATATATAAGGATAACTAAGGAAAGTATTTATCCTACTTTTAAACAAGCATTACCTAATATCAAATAATATTGATATCATTACTATATATATCACAATTACCTAGAAAATATATTTAGTAGAGCATTAAGGTAAAATACAACATACACACATAAAATATATCGTCATGGACGTCTCTGGGCGCACTATATGCCAACATGGGCTTAGGTTGGGTTCATGTTAAGTCCGAGCTAAGTTGGAACAACCGGGTGTCCTAAAAATTATAATCTTAATTAATAACTAATTAAATTATCTATAGGGGTTAAGTCGCAACTTTGACTGATTTTCCTAGTTAGAACACACATATGGCTCGGTTTTCTCTACTATGGCTTATACACTAGTCAAATCACTCAACTATACTATCCGTGCCATAATTTTTAGTCATCTTGTACTCCAAATCTTAACCATAACTAAGGCCTCCTATAATAATAATTAATTTAGAAAAATATTTATAAATTTCATAAATCCCTATTTAAGTCAAATAAATAATAAAATATATATTTCAAAATTTTGGGAAGAGAGATTACAATTCTACCCACCTTAAAAATAAATTCATCCTCAAATTTAAATAGAATTGATAAGAAATTAATAACAAGCATTGAACAAAAAGGTAACAAAGTAGAATTAAAAAATTATTAGTTTCTATCAAAATAATTTAAAGCATATTATTATAACTCGAATCTTATTTTAACTAATTAGTCATTCTAGGAATATAACGATATAATCAAGATAATTTCATATATATATATATATATATATATATATATATATATATATATATATATATATATATATATATATATATATATATATATATGTCCCAGTGGCTATAGCCCGTTGGGAACGGTGGAGCACCCTGGCGCAGTGGCGTGGGTTCGAGCCCCCTTGGAGGCATGCCTCCAAGCACCATTAAGAAGTGGACACCCTCAATATATATATATATATATATATATATATATATATATATATATATATATATATATATATATATATATATATATATACTTTTTTTTATCAAAATCTTATTTAAACATAAATGGAAAACTTTTACACTATTTTAGAACCCAAATATTGAACAACATATTTTATAATTCCAAAATTCAAGAACATATATTTTTAGAAAAATTAAATAGCATTTTCAAACTATAAATTTTAATTAGTTTTTGAAATACAAAAATAATAGCATGATAATCTTTACTCGTTTCAAGAGAAAGTATTTCCAATCATGATGTTCAAATAAAATAAATAGTTAGAAAAATAATGATTTACAAATCGCGAAGTGGGCTTACAGATCTACCCACCTTAGAAAAATTTCGTCTTCGAAATTTCAAAGGGCACAATTAGGTACGGCTAAGAATATAATCAAGAAACGAAATTTCAATTGACATGAATAAGAATGACAATTGATATAATCAAGAGAATGCTATAATTCCTGACCAAATTAGTCACGCGTAATCACAAATAATATTAAAATAATAAACAAAAGAAAATGTGATTTGGCACGATCAAAATATATTATGATTGAGTCACGATCAAATTTCGTTTAAGGATGATCAAAGAAATCGGTTTAACATGAGCAATTGCTTAGGCATGATCAAAATATAACCAAATTATGTGGTCAAGGATCTAATCAAGGTAAGATCTAAGCATGCTTGAGGATAGAAGCAAAATAGGATTACCTAAAAAGTCATTGGGCACGATTAACCACTAGCTAAAATTATGTAAGCATGATCAATGATCAAAGGTTAGATAATATTTAACAGGATTAAATTACTTTGATACGAGTAAGATGTAGTTACGATCAAGGCTAACCATGCAAGTTATCCAAGTATGATTAAAATTTGGCACGAGTATGAATATGATTAAACTAAACATGATCAAGGCTGGAATAAATCTAAACATTAGCAATAATAGGGTTTGAAATATATGCACGACGATGACTATAGCCAAATAGTTTAGTCACGATCAAAAGTTGTTAAGGATGATAAAATCCAAAATCATTTTAGCACGACCAATTATGTAGATATGATCATAGAATCATAATCTCGGTATGATTATGAATCTAGTGGAATGGAATTAAAATCTACTAATAGGTTTAAATGAGAAGGAGCCAAATGACGACTCAAGATTAGAAGGTAAGAAAGAAAGATAAGAAGTGAAGAGCTACAAGCTCATTTATAATACGATAATGAGAAATAGGATATCAAATCAGTTTGGAGATAGAGTGCAAGCTTTTGTGGATCATAAAAAATCAATAGTCATATGCCAATAAAAGGTACAGCCTCTATGGTATTCGAAACCCGTATGCATATCTAGAGTCATTTCACCGAGGATCCATGCCTTGCTAGTGTACATCTGGCTGCAGTAAACCCTTGGTTTCATGACCCAAATTAGATATTGTATCGAATATTCTATTAGTCCTACCAATATTAACATACAACTTGAAGGTTAAAATAGGGCTGTGGACACACACAAAAAAGAAGAAGAAGCGCTGTCTTTTCTTATTGGCGCAAGGCACCACAAATCGAGTACGTTTGAGATATCCTGCACTGAGGATCCCCGAGTACAAAAAGAATTCTGGGGAATGGAATGATGGAGATCGAGCGGCAGTTGCTCCTTTACTCCGTTGACAATCCGATTTACAAAAGTGGGAGAAAATCTAAGAAAATTTCTAACTCTCAGCTCACTGGCAAGAAGGTCAGCAATTTTGCTCTTGAAATGCTCTCCGTTCTGTCCTTTTGAAGAGGTATGAGACCCCTACTTATAGTCGTTTTGCACTGAAACGGCTATTATGTGCCCACAGGGGAAAATATACTAATTTTCTATGTGGACGCATAGACTTCCTTTGGGCGCATAAGGTGTAGATGGATAAAGGTTGCATGATCGTAGGTTGATCGTGGGGTTGACGTGGTCGCATGCTTCGGTGCACGACTGCTTGTGGAGACTGACGTGGCCGTATGCTTCGGTACACGACTGGTCGTGGATGTTGACCGAGTCGTGGAGCTATCCTGACTTGGGCACATAGGTTGGAATAGGGCTATGTGCCCCCCTCTGGAGGAGCCATATGGGTGCATAGGCTTTGCTGTGGGCACATAGGTATGGGCGCATAGGCTTTGCTCTGTGAGTGTCATCCACTCTCTAGCTTAGGCGCATAGCAATCTCTGACTTGGGCGTATAGCTCATTTCTGGCTTGGGCACATAGATGCTTCTTGACTTGGGCACATGGATACTTCCTGACTTGGGATGCTAAAATTTTCATTCTTCTACAAGACCCACTTCAAAGTTTTTGATACTCGAACGAGTCCGAAATACTTTGAAAGAAGCATGGAAGACTGTCTGGGCGCATATCAAACTCCTTCTTTGGGTGTATAGAATTTTGCCAGGCTGTCAAAAAGATGGCTGTTGAGATCTTCCTCGAAAATCTGAACTGACAGATTCATCGGATCGGAATTTGAACAGGTCCATCCTTCGTGCGTTGTCCACATCAGCAAGTAGTAGCCGCATAATGTATAAAAGGCCAAGTTTTCGTGTGGACGCATAAGCTATAGTGGGCACATAGTCTATGTGGGCGCATAGCCTTGCCTCCATGCCTATAAATAGGCCTTGAGGATAGAGGAAATTCATTCTTCTCTTTTTCTCAAAAACTGTCAAGAGACCCTTCATCTCCTCTCTGCACGAATCATGTCTTCCAAGGCTACCAAGAGAACTGCGAAGGGCAAGGAGGCTGCACCGAGCGGTTCTCCTTATTCGACAGTGTCCCTGCTATTCTGGGTGAGGCTATGCTTCAAAAATAAAGTCTCGAACATTAATTTATGACGCTCAGACTCTTCTCTGCTTGGGCGCATAACTATTGATATGCGCCCAAAGCAACACGCTTCTGTAAGCATTCATATGCACCCACATAAGCATGCGCCCACATACTGTCATGTGTTATGCGCCCACACGCTGTTGTGTGTTATACGCCTACGCATAATACTTCCATGCCTGAGCACTGTAATGCGCCTGAACTGTTATGCGCCTACATGCTTGTTGAATGTCATGCGCCTATTTGCAGCACATGTGTTTGAGGACTTTATGCGCCCATAGACAGTTTGGGCACATAACCCTTTGGGTGTATAGGATTTCTCCAGCACTTAGTTTCTTTCTCTGTAGATTAAAAGTCTGACTTTCTTCTTCTGTCTTTGCAGTTAACATGGTCGTTACGGAGCTTGGTGGAATCCCTTTCGGCTCTATTCGCCAAGTTCTTGGCACAAGCCTCATAACTAATATGATTAGAAATGTTTATGCCAAGATCAACCATGACCAGCCTTCGGTATGAACGATCACTATACTCGAACATGATAATACTTTCCTGAAGCAGATGATAAACGATGAGAAGCTCTTGTTTGGAGGGGCGTGGAGCTTTAAGAAGCCGTACTTTTTGTTTGGTGACAGCTTAGGGTTTGAAGACAGTGAGACGATACGCATGAAAAACCCTCTGGTGGTCAGGCTAAACAATCAAAGGATATTGTTGCCGTCGATGGATCGCCAGTATCCTTTGTCGGCCTTCACTGATCTAGCCGTGCGACGACAGATGAAATGGGACCTAACCCTCAAACTTCCTGGGGTTGTCTCTGGAAAGATACAGTTCAGTTCTGGTGATCAAAAGAGGGACAATTTTAAGTGTGTCAAGGGCTCTACGTCCTACTCCACGAAGGGGCTGCAGTCCGGTGCCATAATAAACGACCTCCCGACTGACCTTCATCCTTATGCTGCCGACACACTTTGTAATCTGATGATGTCGAAGAGTGTGTCATATCCCGTAGGAAAGATGCGGATGAAAGGTTGGAGGTACCCTATTTTATTTTGGGATAACCTTACTGAATGGGTGCTTTCAACTTATGAAGCCACCCTAAAGGCTGCCGGCCTTTTTTATGCCGTCAGAGCTACTCAATATGGCCTAAATACGAATTGGCCCATGTTCGTTTCTCTGGCGAAGTTGTACAACCATCACACCAGTACTATCTTCACTACGGGCGGGGAGATGGGCCCGGCTCTCCATGAGATGCAGGAAGTATCGAAGCTTCCTTGGGGCACAGAGCTGTATGAAGAATATGTGCCTTGTGACAAAGAACTCCGAGACTTGGAGAAGGAAAACTTCGAGATGATGGACGTATACAAGGAGTTATTCTGCCACTTCCTCATCTGTCACAGGATCAATAAGAAAAGAAGGATTGAGGGGGCCAATCCTCATACGAGAGCCCTGGACGAGCTATATCTTCGTTCAAGGAGAAGGAGAGGATCCGACCTCCTTTACGATTTGTAAGTCCCTGACAAAATCCTGAGATAGAGGACTTGATGGCAGATTATGACATAGCGGAAGCTGAGGACAGCGATGATCATGAGGGGAAATTCTCGATCGGCCAATACTTCTGGCAAGCTGAGTTTAAGCTATCGGAGAAAGCCGTGCTGGACGGCTTTTCTGATGATCTGGATCCGCGATTGTGTAGTTCCTGGTGGTTCAGGGTCTATTTAAAGGATGATCCGGAGCATGATACTTCTGGCTGTAAGCTGCTTTTAGATACCGGCTCGCCCTGCTACCCATAATGGTTTGCGCCATTCAACGGGGCCTGCAAGATTTTATTGGGAACGCAGTGACCCCTGACGGTAGAGCAGACTTCGCCCGTACAGAACTCCTCTATCATTTCTTAATGGGATGGCTGTTGCTGTACTGTCCCAAGTTGATGAATACTGGACCGGTAGCGGACTCTTTGGCGGGAGACGCCTTTTTTTGCCGGTTCCGTGATGCGGACTGGGCCGTCACTGGTGTACTCGCTTGCAGAAGGGCCTTAGGTTTTCTTCAGAACTATGAGTTCTTCAGGGTGTCCCCTCCGTTCGGTAGTGGTGATGCAGGGGATACTTTAGTGGATGAGGGAGCCCATATTACTAGTTTGACTGCTGGGGCGTTCCATTGGCTTAAGTCTATTAGGCCTTCACATCTAGTGCTCAGGAATAGGAATCACACCTATCTGGAGCCTTATTTACCGAGTCATTTCATACGACAATTTAGGTACAGTCAGCTTCTTTTGGGCAATCCCAGACCGCATCTGGAGTCAATAGGGAGCTTAATCGATGGGGCACGTGCGCGGGTTTATTATAATGCCGGATGTACGGGAGCAATTTTTACCCTGCCCGAAGATAAGCCCGAGACCCACCTGCTTTATGCTGTTACCAAATTTTATATTCAGATCAATACCTTTCATCCCCGGTATGATCGTTAGCAAAGTTTGATATTAGGGACCAGGTTTGGCCCCACACCTGCGAAGCGAGCTCGAAAGATGCCAAAGGGCAGCGAAAAGGAGAGCGCCGCTCCAGCCGTTAAGTCGGCCGCAGTGCCTAGATAGGGAGCCGCTCTTAGGAAGCTGACGATGCCAACAAGGAAGGGTACCGAAGATGATTCTGCTCTCCTCGATCCTCCTCAGAAGAGGAAAGCTTCAACGAAACCAGCCCAGCAGACAACTTTTAAGAGGAAGAAGAAGACCGTCGCCCCAAGGCGAGGCAAGGAAGCGGGTGTTGGCTCACCTCCTTTAAGAAGATCTTCCGACAGACCGGGAGAGGTGGAACGGCATCGCGGGCCGTTACCATTCGGGAGGTAGATCCCTTCCTAGACTCCATAGCCGTTTTGGTCAAACCGTTAGAGGTTTTATCACCATTGTGTTTGTCCTTTGTACAGGACCCCGAAGTTGCGGTTGAGGCAGGTGCCTCCTCGTCTGAGGAAGTAGACGTGACAATAGTGTCCCCTCCTCGTCCTCGACCAGCAGACGACGTTCAGCCTTCCCCAGTCAAGGAGGCTAAATCAAAGGATGATCAGGGCAAATGCCCGGATTATGGTGGCGACCAGAAAGCCAGTCCCTCCTACGACATCTCTTTGGAGGCTATGTCTGAAATCGGGGCTATAATGAAAGAGTTGGACGAGAATCAAGTCCAATCGGCTCACTCTCCCACGGGTATGTTATCTTTGCACCTCTCTTCGGATGAGATTTTTTGACTTCGAGTTTGCGTGCTCCTCGTGAGGCTAACTGCCATTGTGTATTCATTTGTAGACAAAGAAAAAGAACCACGCATAAAGATAGCCCAAGATATTGGAGGAGGAAAAGAGGTTATCCATGGATCCTCTGGGGTTACTGGTGTGTAGGATTCTGTCAGTAAGCATATATCGGCTACAGAAAGAGAGGTTGAATAGCCTCCTAAGGTGGTCGTTGCTGAATCTGCTCTCGGTCCATCTAGGGTCGTAGAAGATATACAGCCTGATGCTGCTCGGGGCCTTGACATTGTTCTCCTTGAATAACCTGGGCCTGCCCTTGGCTCCTTGGTAACCAAGGCTGATGACCTAGTCCAAGTTGGCGCTGAGGATGCCGAAGGTACAAAATTACCACTCTTTCATACTCTTTCAGGTTATTCTTTCCGTTGCTGATATATGTATTATTTTCTTGTCAGGTTCGACTTTTTGTCAAGCATCTCTTCCCGGAGCGGAAGATCCTCATCAAGCTTCCTCCCCGATGACCTCCTCCAAAGATGACGAGATGGCCGAGGAAGTCGTCAAAGCTTTCTATTCTATCTTGAAAGTAAAGCTTCCTGGAGTTCTAAATCAAAATGCCGCTTTTGGCCTTGTGAAGGCCGTTGCTGAATGCCAAGTGGCGGTCCTTTAGAGCATTACTGGCTATAAGGAACGGGCTAATGCTCTAAGAAAAGTTCTGAACGACTTGGAGGACCACGTGGCCAAACTCAGGGAAGCCAAACAACGAAGCCCGACGTTGCTATTTTGTGAAAAAGATGAGGCTTTAGTCGCGACTCTCGTGGAGGAGGAGGCTACTTTCCAGGCCAATAAGGATGCCCTTGCTCAAGAGATCAGCGAATTGGCTGATCAATATGAGCAGTTCAACGCCGCGAGTGAGGCTCATGTTACTTCGAAGAGTAATCTTGCTGCCCAAATCACTGAGAAATATAATCATATCGTACAAATCCAAAATGAGATTGCCTAATTGGAGGCCAGCTTGAGGACAGTTGTGTCTGAACAAGAGGATTATTCGGTTCAAGCTGCCATGACTGCCACTTCTTTAGACCAATTAAAAGAACAGCTGGTGAAGTTGGAGGGAGAGCACGCGAAACTGATCCCCTTCCAGGATGAAGCTGCCCGACAGGAAGAAGCGTGCCGTCGTGCTACTGCCAAGTCCGAGACCGAAATTGCGGCTCTAAGGGATAGCATCAATCGGTTGTGTATCCCTTAGATCTTCTTTTGTAATAGGCTCAATTAGCCGTCAAGACTCCTATATCTTTTTTTTTCTCTGTCTTTTGATAGATATTTTTAATAAAGAATCTTTTGGCTTTGAAAATTCATGAATGATGTTTGTGAAATAGCAGAACTAGAGGTAATATGGACGTAGTAAGGATATTTCTGGTGGGTATTCCGCTGGAGAATTGGATGTGGACTCATTACCCATTTTATATTCAAGGTTCTTGAATATAGATAACAAGTTGAAAGAAGCTGCTAATAGAGGTAATATGGACGTAATAGTAGAGAATATTTTATACCTCGACCAGAGGTAATGTGGACGTGGACGGGTATATCACATTTAAATAGGAGTCAGTAAATAATTCAGAGGTCATATGGATGTGATTATCTTTGACGAAAGGATATTTTCGATAGGTATTCTGCTGGGAAATTTGATGTGGACTTCTTATCTGTATTATGTTCAAGATTCTCGAACATAGGTAATAAGTTAAAAGAAACTGCTAGGAGAGGTAATGGGGACGCTATAGCAGAGGATGTTCTATATCTGACCAGAGGTAACATGGATGTGGACGGATATACAACATTAGGTAGGAGTGGATAATTCAGAGGTAACATGGACGTGATTATCTTTGATGAATGTTTTGCTCAGAGGTTATATGGACGTAGAAAAACATTTCTTAATAATCCTACTGGGAAAATAATTATCGAAAAATAGTTCAGAGGTAATATGAACGTGACTGTTTTCGTAAGACCAAGTTCGGGCAGAGTCCAAAATAAAGATAATTCAACTGGGGAATCTTTTTTAGAGGACCTATTATCCATGGCGAATCCAACACTCTTGAAATACGGATAATAGTTAGATGATTTTTCGAATCACATAAACATTGCACTGCACATTTACATGATTAAAATAGGGTATATGTGAACGCTATACATGAAGGTTACACATAATATTTCTTCAGAAACTTGCCATTGATCGGCATCATGAGCAAGTCACCATCAGGTTTGGTTTGTCGATACACACCGTTAGAATACACTGATTCTATAATGAAAGGACCTCCCCATTTAGGCTAAAATTTTCCTTTTGTCTTGTGGGTCATGACTATTGGTCTTCTCACTGCTAAGACCAGATCACCAACTTGAAAGATTCTTTCCTTCACCATTTTATTAAAGGCCCTGGAAAGGCGTGCTTGGTATAGCTCAATACACTGTTAAGCTAATAAGAGTTTTCGTCTAGCGCTTCCAGCTCTTGTAGTCGCAGACGGTAACTTTCTTCGGAAATCAACTCGCTGGCTAAGGCTACTCGAAGAGAGAGAATCTAGATTTCTAGGGAAAGAACTGCTTCACTCCCATAAACTAGAGAGAATGGCGTACTGCCTGTTAGATTTCAGACCGTTGTATGATAGGCCCAGAGACATTCGTCGAGCTTCTCATTCCAATTGTGCTTGTTTGAAGACACGAACTTCTTAAAAAGTTTGATGATAGTCTTATTGAAGGCTTCTACTAATCCATTATTTGCTAGATTATAGGCGGTAGAGGCTACATTCTGAATTCGATTGTTATTGCAGAACCGATAAAATGCATGACTCGCAAACTAAGGACCATTATCATGGATGATCCTACGAGGTAGGCCGAAGCGGTAGATGACGTGATGTTTGATGAAACTGATCACGTTTGACGTCTTTACTTCGATGAGCGGTATAGCTTCCACCCATTTGGAGAAGTAATCGGTTATAGCTAGGATAAACTGATGTCTTCTGGAGGATGGCGGGCTAATTGGGTCGATGACGCCCATACCCCAGGCTTTAAAAGGCCAAGATGCCACCGTCGGGTGTAGAAACTCCAAAGGTTGATAAATGAAATCGGTGTGGAACTGACATGCCCTACACTTCTTTTTATATTCAACATCATCTGCTATCATCTTGGGCCAATAATAATCCATTCGTCTGAGGCGATCTTATAATTTGGGGCCTGGTTGATGTGTACCACAAATTCCGTCGTGAGCCTCACGGAGTGCTTGTTTGGCTTCTGTGTCTGATAAACATCGTAACAGTAGCCCATCGTAAGAACGTCGATATATCATTTTGGTAGCTATATCATAGTAAAATCTAAGGGATCGTCGTTGGATAGACACTGCTTCCTTTGGGTCCTCGGGGAGGATTCCGTAGACGGCATAGTCTATGAAAGGAAATCTCCAGTCTTTGACATCAACGTTCATTTCTGTTGCGTAACTGTGATGAATATGTAAGGCATCTTTCGCACAGAATAACTCTCGACCAGACACTATGATCGAATGCTGAGTGTTAACAGGAATGGTCAGGGAAGCAGCCAGACCGGCTAAAGCATCTGCTTCTATGTTCTGTAATTGAGGCACGTGCTCGATGAATAATCCAGCAAAGGTAGAAGCCAATTCGATCGTCACTTTGTGATATGGGATGAGATCTTCGTGACGAACTTCATAATCCCCTCGGACCTGACTAACTATTAGCTTATAATCGCCGTAAGCTTCTAGATTGTCAACTCCCTGTTGTTTTGACAATTGAAGGACGATCAGTAGGGCGTTATATTTGGCCACGTTGTTGGTGCAAGGTTCCACGAGAGAATATGCAAGGTGTATAACCAGATGATCGGGTGACACAAGCACGATGCCTACTCCGGCCACAATATTTTCTTTAGGTCCTATTTATGACGCACTGTCAAAGAACATTCGCCAAATGTGGATTTCCTCAGTTGCGATGTTAGACTCCACTACTTTATCCAGGATTTCATCATAGAGTTTGGAAGATTTTGGCACCGGATGAGCTGCTAAGAAATCAGCTAATGCTTGGCCTTTTACTGCCTTCTAAGGGATGAACAGTATATCGTATGGAGTCAACAACATTGTCCATGTAGCTAAACGGGAATTAAGAGAACCCGGTTTAGTCATGAGTATTCTGAGAGGATTGACTTTAGATATGATGTGGATAGTCTGTCCAGACACATAGTGACGTGTCTTCTGGATAGCAAATACTAGTGCGAGACATCCTTTTCCACAGGTGTGTATCTGTACTTGGCACCCACCATCCTGCTGCTGAGGTAGTAGATTGCCTGTTCATTTTAGAGCCTAAAAATCAAGTTGCGCCTTCAATATACTGATCAGTGATCAAGTTGCGTCCGAAAAGTCAACTTGTGCCACTGATATGAAGCAGACTGCGCCACCGATCAGATTGTGCCTGATATCAGACTGCGCCTAACCTTTTTGCGCCAAAGCCTACGTGGCATCTGACACTTAATGGTCATCATTACCTGACCATACTGACGACTGACACAACAGAGAACGAGAAAATCTCTTCGAATCCCGTGAAGTGTGCCGTTCAAGGAAAAGTTGGTGGACAGCTGTCATGTATATTTTGTGAGTTGCGCTCAGGTGCAATCTAAACAAAATCCTTAGTTGTGCCTGGGCGCAACCTGAATGACTTTTACTCAGAAGCTGCCATGTGTGTAGGCGCAGCTCAAATCAAGCACAGGTTGACTTGTTGACTGAAGCTCGTGCAACCTGATAAAGTTGAGACAACTTACATTCTAAAGCAGGATGATGTGGTGCACATGCCACTAATCTCTCAAGACGTGTCTACTATCCTGTACACGACCACGCGCATCTCAATCATACGATGCCACGCGTCTAAATACAGTTAGTACACGATTGACAACTGAATAGAAGTTGGCACAACAAGAGGTTGGCGCAATCCAGTATGGCGCAATCCAGCCTCGCGTACATCAGAATAACTGCTAAAATAGTTATTTCCTGAACTCTATAAATAGAGTTTCCAATCATCATCAAGAGAGATCAAGAACTCTTACAAAATTGCTGCTGCATTCTCCAGATGCTACAGTCTTCTCGTTCACATAGTCCAAGGGATAAAGTGATCGTTTTCTGATCAGATTCCTAAGTTGTACTTCTCCAGAATTTATTGTACTTTATACTCTTTTACAAGTTTGGAATAAAACAAATTTTGTTTTTTTGTAAACAAAATGGCGACTCTGCTGGGGACGACTTTCTCCTCCGACGAGAAAGTGACAACTCAATGTGACATTGCGTCGATTGGCAAGACGCAGAAGACTCTGGTTGTTCAAGTCAACCAGACAGCCTACGAGAACATGATCAACACCAAGAGCAATAAGCGCGCGGTGGCTATTGCCAAGAACAGGACTGTGTGGACTCCTAAATCCCCCACAGTTGCTGTTGCCCAGACATAACTCGAGTGCTCAATGATCAAGGTGCAATCTGCCTCAGTGGCTCCAGTATAGCCTATTTCTGTTGCTAAGGCACAATCTGCTCCCTCTGCTGTCCATGCACAGTCTACCAAAGTTGCTGCCAAGGTGCTACCAGTAGTCCGTAGGACTATGGTGCAACCCAAGCAATCTGCTACTCCAGCGCAACTTAATGGAACTAGTCTTTTGGCTATACCCTCTTCTGATTCTCAAGTTTTAAACTTAGAGAATTCATGTCCTAGTGCTAACACTAGACAGAACAAAGGAAAAAGTCCTATGGCATTTTCTCAGTTGGCGCAATCTATGCCTAAAATGATCACACAACAGAACAAAGGGAAACGCTTCTTAGCTAACCCTATTCAAAATAAAGGAAAACACCCTTTGGTCATTTTCTCAAACTTCCCTGGTCTATGACTCTGAGAAAGATGTATCAGATTCTATTCTTGTAAACAGAGGTCCTCGGATCTCTGATACTAGAAAGAATAATGATCACAGAGGTATCTTGCCTACTCCTATGGGGTCTGGCCAAGATCTTTCTACCTTGCAAATTTTAAGATCCAAATAAAGAAAATTGAAGGTATCACAAACAGAGACACCAGGAGCAGAATTTTTAGATTTACGCGCTTATCTCAATCGGCGTCAACCAATATCAGCTTTGGCAAAACGTAAGAACCCTATGCCAAAGGCCAATCTGTATCAAAAGCCAAAGTTTGAAAAGAAATACCCTTCTACCTATGCTAATGAGTTGAGTAAATCTTTGTATACTCAAGGAACCAAACACCTGAAGAATAGGAGACATGTTCCTAACATTATTAAGGAATATGTCCCTCCGACTTTTTCTCGTCCTGTGGTTGTAACTGATCTCCGGCAACGTCTTACACAAAGACAGGAAAATACGAAAATGCTTTCCTCACCTCCATATCGTGCTTCAAATCGCCATTGCCTACGTGAAGTTGTCATCAACTGTTGTTGCCAATCGGCTCGACGATCTGTCTTCGATCGTCTGAACTATGCTTCAACTCCTGAGCATATAATAGAAGACGAAGATGAACTATTATATGCTTATGTTAACATGACTTCTCAAGGCACTGGGGGTAGGAAACGTCCAAGACGTAATGTATGCCGTAATCCTAGTCAACAATACTTAGACCGGATCCATGCATCCAGTGAAGGTGTCTTTCAATACACAAGATCAAAAAATTGACATTTGATCCAAGGTGTCTTTAATCAAGAAGATCTTCCTATCACCCATATGGAAGAGAACTTTCTTTCAGAGTTTGATGCAGATAGTGAAAGTTCTGAACAAACTATCTCGTCAATAGCTGCAAGAGAAGTGACGGCATATACCATTATAGAAGTTCAAGATGCCTCTACATCAATCAGCCAAGAGCAACGAATTATTGTATTAAAAAAATTGAAAACCATGGCATAAATGGTTGCAAGCATGTACACCATAATGGTAGCTCAACATACAGTGCCTTCGATTGTACACCGTATTACAAATCCGGAGCTTATAGCATCTTCTGTACCTGTTAGTCTGGGGATACCGGCCCCTCAGGTCGCTTCTGTGCCAACTCCAGCTGATCCAAGTCAGTCTGGTGTTGGGGGTGGTAATTACCATACTGTTCCTCCTCCTAACACTCCTAACTAGCCCACCAATTCTCAAACATCAGGGGATGCTAATGAGGCTGTGAAACTCTTACGCACTCAGTTTGAGGCCTTCAAGCAGAAGGATGGCCTACAAAGATTGGGCATCAAGCAACCATATCCTACAGAGTGGAAGAAAGTTCTATTTCCTCCTAAGTATAAACTTTCAACCATTATGCTGTTTGATGGTAGCACTTCTCCAAGTCTGATGACTGATCAATTACAGCCAATTGATGCTCTCCTTACTAGAGTGTTCGTCGGTTGTTTAGTCGGTGCAGCATATGACTGGTATCGTAGCTTACCTAATGGTTGTATCACTTCTTTTTCCGGTTTCAAACAAATGTTCTTGGAACGATTTTATGAGGGAGTCAACGACATGACATTGTCTGCCCTCATTAAAATTAAATAGTGGCACAATGAATCCACAGAGAGTTTTATTGAAAGATTCTGCCGAGAGGCACTCAAAATGCCTTTAGGTACTCCATCTGCTGTAACAATAGACACTTGCAAATCAAACTTGTTACCTATTATCAGTATGTGGACGGGATCTACATAATTCTAGGATTGGCCTCCTTTCATTGTTAATGTAAAGGCGACAGAAGTGAGTGCTAAAAAGTTCAAGCAGTTAGGAGTCCGGATGACTCACCCTAACCAAGATGAACATTCTACACCTGGCGGTAGTAATCGCCAGAATAACCGCAAGAATAAAGAAACATTGGCCATCAATCTTAAAGGCAAAGAGTCTTTGGCTGTCAATGTTACTAAGACTGCATCCACCCCATCAGCACCACTGTAAAAGTCAACTCGTCCAAAAAAAGAGTATTCTTTCGACGAAGATGATACGTTGAGCATCTTTGATTACTTGATCAAAAGCAATAAGCTTCACCATCCAGAGGCAAAGCGACCAGAAGAAGTTGGTAAAACTGATCACCCTAAATACTGTGTTTATCACAGATTCATAGGGCATCCAACCAGAGCATGTTATGTGCTCAAAGTCAAAATCTAAGAGTTGGTCAACTCCAGAGCAATTACTCTACAGCAGGACGAGAAAACAGTGACTGCTAATGTGGTTTCTTTTCAATTTGGCAATTTTCCACCACAACTCGTACAAGATGGGGCTGTCCCCATTCCAAAGACTACTCTAGAAATTGTGGATTCATCCAGATATGGTTGCAGAATTTGAAATACCTTCCTCTTCTAAACAAAATAAGCATTCCAAGTCTAAATCAAAGAACTGCAATATGGTATCCTTTGAACCATTAACTGGAGAAAAAATCCTAATGGGCACTAGATCCGGGAAACCTTATCTTCGGGAGTATTCCAAAAATCAAGAAAACCCTGCTCTATCCCCGGATGCTCTTCCTCCATCATCTTCTCCAACTGAAGATACACCGTCTACATCTGAGCCAGTGGCCGAACCATCTCCTCCTAAACTAATATCAGCAGACAAGGGAAAGCAACCTATTCTCTTTGATAAAGTATTGAAAAAGTCATCATCTCTTGGACTTGAAAAGCCTTACAATTTTGACATATTGGCTCAATTGGCCAATACTCCAGCAAGATTGTCAATTTTTGAACTTTTACGTCTCTCAAAAGAAATTCGTGAGACGTTAAGTGAAGCTTTGATGCAGGCTGACACCTGCTTAACTTTTCTCAAGAAGACTGAAAAGGAGCCAGTCAGCTGTGCACATTGTCATAGTGTATTTGAATTAATGCCCAATATCACTTTTACACAAGATGACATGTTGATAGAAGACAATCGTCATGATCGTCCTCTCTATTTCACGGGATATGTGGATACCTTGAAAGTCGACCGTATTCTGATTGATCCCGGGTCTGCACTTAGCATCATGCCAAAGTCCTTATTGGACACTTTGAAAATCTCAGTACATAATCTTTCTACAACTATTACTACCATCCTGGGATTCAATCAAGGAAGAAGTGAACCTTTGGGGAAGATACGCCTAAAACTTCAAATTGGCAATCTTCGTACAAAGGTAACTTTCTATGTTATTGACAATCATGGCTCATACAATGCTTTATTGGGAAGGCCATTCCTCCATGAACACAATATTGTACCCTCTACACTCTAACAATGCTTCAAATATGTGGATAGTAATAGAGAAGTCCAAAAAGAGGTTGCAGATCTGAATCCTTTCAAAGGAGTTGAAGCATATTGCAACGATTCTCATATGTACAAAGAGGAATTCATGAAGGTGGTACTAGCAATGGACACAGATGAAGAACAGAAGAGTATACCTAATGATACTTTGGTGATTCCAGTCAAGGGACGTACCTCATGTCCACAGTCTTCCCAACCACTGACTATTTATCTACCTTCCCATAAGAAGCAACCTAAAGGTGATAGTCAGGAACAAAGGAAGCTCACCTCTTCTGAGCTGTTTGTAATCGATCTTCGTCGCAAGAAGCTCCCTCTTCCTTCTCGTTTTTATTCTCCCCCTCTTGTCATCAATCTGACTAAGCCTACTAAGGCTAAAGTCGCTGTTGTAAATGATGGTGTAAAGATCAATAAAGCATCTCCTTTGCAGTATACTGATGTCTTTGACTATATTCAGTGTTATTTGGATATGCTAGATAACTTTAAGCCACTTATAATAGAAGTCGTATCATCTCGACGAAATGTGGTATCACTAGATTCAATACAAGAGTTGTACTTCTTAGTACCGTCTCGAAAGAAAGATAAAAAGCCTATATTCTTGAACAAGAGAGAAGAACCAAAAATCATGCTCTATAATGATGATAGAGATGATACAGAAAGGCTACAATTACGACGCTATAGTCCACAATCTAAAGCCATCATCCGTAAAATAGACTATGATTTCAGAACATGTCTCAACAATGGTAAAGAAAGGTAAACCCCTCTTCGTATTGCTGTTCCAAAAGGAAAATTACAACAATACCACAGTAAAACGAAATAAGGACTAGGTTATATGTCACCACTTCTAACTCCAGAACCTTCTGAATCTGATGAAGAAGAACGTTCAAATTCTTCTGATTCTATCTCATGGGACTCTGATACCAGCATCGGTCATATTCATAAGGCGATAGTATCTTCTAATATGGTGTCCGCCGAATTCTCAGAAGACGACGAAAGTGACATTGAAGAAGCTCCTGAAATGGATCTTTGGGTACAAAGGATGGACAATCAGTGGGAACTTCATTTTGAACAACGAGAACCACCTACTGAAGATCAACTGGTCCAAGTTAATATTAGAGAGAAAGGTGTATCACGACCAATCTTCATCAGAAAAAATCTCTCAAAAGATGATAAACAAGAGTTACTTCACCTTATTCGTGAATACATTGACGTCTTCGCCTAGAGTTATGAAGACATGCCGGGATTAGATCCTCAAATTGCAACTCACAAGCTTAACATCTTGCCGAATGTCAAACCGGTCAAACAACAACAACGGCGATTCAAGCCTGAAATAATGGATGCAATTAATGATGAAGTCAAAAAGCTTATAGCTTGTGTCTTTATCAGAGAAGAACAATATCCTGACTAGGTGGCCAATGTCGTCCCTGTCCTGAAGAAGACCGAAAAGGTTCGAGTTTGCATAGAATTTCGGGATCTCAATGATGCTTGCCCCAAAGACGAATTCCTTCTCCCAATTACTGATGTTATGATTGACAATACATGTGGATTCGAATGAATTTCTTTCATGGATGGGTTTTCTGGATATAATCAAATCCGGATGAATCCTGAAGATGAGAAATATACTTCGTTTCGTACTCCTTGGGGTGTGTACTGTTATACGGTTATGCCGTTTGGCCTTAAAAATGCAGGTGCAACTTACCAGCGGGTTATGAGCACTATCTTTCGAGATCATTTGTGAAAAACTGTCGAATGCTATGTTAACGATATTGCTGTCAAAAGTCATCTCAAAGAAGCTCACATTCAAGATTTAAGAACTATCTTCAATCTAATACGCCAGCATCAACTCAAGATGAACCCCACCAAGTCTTTCTTGGGTGTCTCTAGTGGTAAGTTTCTCGGCTTCGTCATTACCTCTAAAGGTATACACGTTGATCCCGAGAAGATCAAAGCCATTCAAGAGATGCATCCTCCACGCAACCTAAAAGAGTTACGAGGATTCTAAGGTCGACTTTCGTACATCAGGCGGTTCATTTCGAATTTATCTGGACGTTGTAGACCATTTACTCACTTAATATAGAAAGGTGTGTCTTTCGTTTGGACGAAAGAATGTCAACGAGCATTTGATGATATAAAGCGATATTTAATGAGTCCACCGGTTCTTGTACCACCGATCTCAGGGATACCCTTCTTAATGTATGTCCGAGCAATGGATCATTCATTGGGAGCTTTGTTGGCTCAGAAGAACAAGGAAGGTCATGAACAAGCCATCTACTATCTCAGCCGAACAATGATTGGAGCTGAACATCGTTATAGTCTAGTGGAGAAGGAATGTTTAGCCTTAATGTTTGCTGTTCAGAAGACATGACATTACATCATAGGTCAAGCTATCCATGTCATATCTCGGGTCAATCATCTTCGAGTCTTAATTCTAGGCTTGCCACATGGGCTATATTACTAGCACAATATGATATGGTTTATGTTCCTCAAAAATCTGTGAAAGGACAAGCACTTGCTGACTTCTTAGCAGCTCATCCCGTCCTTGAGACATCTAAACTCTATGATGAGATTCCGGACGAGACATTGGAATCAAATATGATCTCAGAAGAATTTTCTACTTGGAGGTTGTTCTTTGATGGAGCTTCTAAAATTGGACCTGGAGGTACTCTCGTTGCTGGAGTAGGAATTGTTCTTGTTTCACCCGATAGATTAACTATTCAAAGGGCCGATTCTTTAGACGAATCATGCTCCAACAATGTGGCAGAATACAATGCTTTGTTCATTGGACTTCAATTAGCTAAACAATTGATTTGAGTGTCAGAACCATATGAGCTGCCTGATGTGGGTGACAAAAGAGTGTTCTCTACAACATCCAAATTACTAATACCGGTTCTGAAGAAGCTCGCTAACCAAATCCCTGTAAATGTCAATGAAACATGAGAAGTTAGCAGAATCTATCAGCAGCATAGTGCCTACAAACTGGCACACATCAGTATGTGCCTACAAACTGGCGCACATCAGCAATGTGCCTATAAAATGGCGTATATCAGGCGCACATCAACAATGCACCTACAAAATGGCGTACATCAGCATTGCGCCTACAAGCAGGCGCTTATCAGTGTTGAACACTGATCAAACGGGCGTATGATAGCAATATGCGTCTCTAATCAGAGCTAAACATTTGGACCATAGTGTGTGCCTATTTTTCAGAAATAGTTGGCACAGACTTACTAGTTTTTGAAGACGCAGTATGCAAGCAAATAGTGTCAGAATGAAGTAGCGCAAGTGAATCCTTGTGGGAAAACATTTGTTTGAGAGAATATGAATAATTCTTTTTGGATGTCCTTTTTTAAAAAGAGGTTAAAGAGGAGGTGGGTGTGTCATTCCAGGATCCTATTTTTGGGAGGGAATTAAAAATGGGCATCTACAACCATGCAACAATTGCCACGTGTTCTTCAGAAGAAACAGTAAAACGAAGAATTGGTTAAAAGAATATGTCCATGAGCACTATTCGAAATCACAGCCACACAAAATAAAAAATTCTAGGTTTTATTGCATAAAGACGGATGGACCCCTACAGCCAAGGACATAAAAATTAAAAAAGTTGTTCTGTCTAAGAATATTATTTCTTGTCCTTGCCTTCATCAGTCTGACGAAGGGCGGCTTCCATCTCTTGCATGGTGCAGATCCCCGAGCGACGCATCAGGTTGAGAAGTCCTTCTGAATTGGCATGCTCTTCAGAGGATGATCCGCTACTCGAACGATTAAAGACTGACGGAGTTAAACTAAAACAGCTCAGAAAATTTACTGCCCTCAAAGCTGGGTCAGCCTCCAACAAAAAGGTTGTAGGTGCAATATCTTGTCTCGCTTCAGGAGACTTGGTGGTGGTGTCAGCATTGGTCTCCATCTCTTTCTTCTTGGGAGCCATTGAAGAACAGAAGTGAAGACCACAGTACGGAGATCAACTACATATATATATATATCAACCAATTGACTCTTCGTATTCCTAATGGGAAACTGAAAGAAATCAATAAAACCCCGAAAGACGAAGAGAAGGTTGGATACTTTCGAGAAAGGTATTTAATCATGATGACCGAGCATTGATCGGCGCAACCTAACTTCGTCAAAACTTTTATAAAATTCAAAGTATTCCAAAACTTTACAATGTCTTTAAGTTTTGAAAACTTTGAAAGGGATCTTGTAGAGCCTAAAAATCAAGTTGCGCCTTCAATATACTGATCAGTGATCAAGTTGCGTCCCAAAAGTCAACTTGCGCCACTGATATGAAGCAGACTGCGCCACCGATCAGATTGCGCCTGATATCAGACTGCGTCCAATCTTTTTGTGCCAAAGCCTACGTGGCATTTGACACTTAATGGTCATTATTACCTGACCATACTGACGACTGACACAACAGAGAACAAGAAAAATCTTTTCGAATCCTGTGAAGTGTGCCGCTCAAGGAAAAGTTGGTGGACAGCTGTCCTATACATTTCGTGAGTTGCGCTCAGGTGCAATCTAAAAAAAATCCTTAGTTGCGTCTGGGCGCAACCTGAACGACTTTTACTCAGAAGCTGCCACGTGTGTAGGCGCAGCTCAAATCAAGCGCAGGTTGACTTGTTGACTGAAGCTCGTGCAACCTGATAAAGTTGAGACAACTTACATTCTAAAGCAGGATGACGTGGCGCACATGCCACTAATCTCTCAAGACGTGTCTACTATCCTGTACACGACCACGCACATCTCAATCATACGATGCCAAGCGTCTAAATACAATTAGTACACGATTGACAACTGAATGGAAGTTGGCGCAACAAGAGGTTGGCGCAATCCAGTATGGCGTAATCCAGCCTCGCGCACATCAGAATAACTTCTAAAATAGTTATTTCCTGAACTCTATAAATAGAGTTTCTAATTGTCATCAAGGGAGATTAAGAACTCTTGCAAAATTGCTGCTGCATTCTCCAGAGGCTACAACAAGTTTACATAGTCCAAGGGATAAAGTAATCGTTTTCTGATCAGATTCCTAAAGTTATATTTCTCCAGAATTCATTGTACTTTGTACTCTTTTACAAGTTTAGAATAAAACAAATTTTATTTTTTTGCAAACATTCATGATCGCCTTCATTCTTCAGAGCTAATAGGGCACCAAGGGAATGATCCATAGCACGGACATATAACAAGAAAGGCTTTCTAACTATCGGAATCACCAACACTGGGGGCTTGTGAGATACTTCTTAATGTCGTCAAATGCGTGTTGACATTGTTCAGTCCAGACGAAACATACTCCTTTCTTCATGAGCTGAGCAAACGGTTGACACCTTCCAGAAAGATTTGAAATGAATCGTCTGATGTAGGCTAACCTTCCTTTAAGTTTGCGTAGCTCTTTGAGATTTCTTGGAGGACGCATATTAAGAATAGCTTGCACTTTATCCGGGTCAAGATGTATACCCTTTGAAGTGATCACAAAAACAAGGAACTTGCCGCTGGAGACTTCCAGAAAAGACTTGGTTGGATTCATCTTGAGTTGGTGTGTACGCATTAGTTCGAACACCGTTTTCAAATCTTGGAGGTAGTTGCCCTTGAGATGACTTTTAACCGCGATATCATCTACATAGCATTCCACTATTTTGCGCAAATGATCGCAAAAAATTGTGTTCTTAGCTCGCTGGTATGTCTTCTATGCATTTTTTAATTCGAAGGGCATCACCGTATAGTAGTATACCCCCAATGGTGTTCGAAAAGATGTGTATTTCTCATCATTGTGGAACATCTTGATCTGGTTATAGCCTGAGAACCCATCCATGAAGGACATCCGCTCGAAGCCGCAAGTATTGTCGATCATTTCGTCAATGATCGGTAGAAAGAACTCATCTTTTGGGCATGTAGAGTTCAAATCACGGTAATAGATACTGACTCAAACTTTACCGTTCTTTTTTATGACTGGAACAATGTTGGCGACCCAGTCAGGGTGTTGTTCTTCGTGAATGAACCCACTTGAAATAAGCTTCTTGACATCACTCTCGATAGCCTCCATGATATCTGGTTGGAACTGTCATTGTTGCTGCTTAATTGTATTAGCTTTAGATGAGATATTTAGTCGGTGCATAGCAACTTTAGGGTCCAAGCCTGGCATGTCTTCATAGCTCCATGCAAAGATGTCAATATATTCTCTTATAAGCTGTATAACAGATTGCCGTTCTTTACCAGACAGACTTTTGCTGATAAAGATTAGTTTAAAAGATGATTCATCTCCCAAATTAACTTGGACGACTTCGTCTTCAGTAGGTGCTTCACGTTGTTCTAAACGTAACTCCCACCTAGTGTCCATCTTTTGAGCCTATTGTTCGAGCTCGATTGATTGGATATCTTCTACAATTTGGTCAACTGACACCATGTTGACGGACAAAGTTACTTTGAACATGTCTCCAATGCTGGAGTCTGAATTCCTGTGGCAGGAATCAGAAGAATGAGAACAATGATCCGCTTCGACGTCTGATCCTTCAGGAGTTGTTAGAGGAGTAACATAACCCAAACCAACATCGATTTATTGATAATAGTTCTCGGGTTTGTCGGAAGGAGCAAAGTGATGTATTGGCAATCGTCGTCCTTGACCGTAGTCTAGTCCCTGGTCGGCTTTTATATCATATCCCATGTTCTGGATGATATTCTTGGCCTGCCAACTATATCGGTAAAGTTGCATTTTTCCAGAATCGTAGTCAGCTTCAGTGTTGCGATTGAGAGTAGGAAAGTCCAGAACGAACTTTCTTTCGCCAAATTATTCGATCGTAGATGATCAATTCTTCACCCTTCTTTCTAGCTGGAACGATGAAGTAGTGGATATCTTCTGGCCAGACTTTTTCCCGTAGACGAGACATCGTGACCGGCATACAGAGATTTGGTCCTATGCAATGCTCTAGGGCGTACAATGCATCTATGTACTAGTTTACAGATTGGTAGATATCAGAGTAATTCAAAGACAAATCTTTACTTAGAAAATATGCAAGTTCTTCTTCAGGGAAAACATCATCTACTGAAGGTACATTATTTTGAGTATTGTTATACTCATTGAGAGGATCATTGTCCTGAACATGAGTCACAGACTTGATTAAGTTAACCACGTAGGATAACTCATCAGGATTGGGAGGACGGACTTCAGCAGGTTCCACCCGAGTCATTTTACGGAGAGTGATGGTCAATGGTTTGACAATATCAGGATTCTTTTTTTTGACCCGAATTGTGAGAGGCTTTGGAGTACATTTTGGAGTAGTATGTCCTTTGCCTCGGATAACCAGGGGACCGTCATTAGCGGATGAACTCACTTCAACTTCATCGTCAACTTCGTTGCCGTCATCCTTGGAGGACTGAGATTGATAAAGCACCAAATCTTCATAGTAGGCTTCAATACCCTTAAAACGATGGACATCGACAAACTCTGCCTTCACGATGCCATCACTGTTGACGTACTTGAAGCACTGGTGAAGGGTAGAAGGAACGATCATGTTTTCGGGTATCCATGGATGTTCCAACAAGATGTTGTCGGACACATTGGCATCGATTACATAGCAAGAAACCTCTGTTCGGAGATCACCAATCTGGCACTTGAGATGGATCTTGCCCAGTGGATGACTTCTTCTAGCATTGAAAACTATGATAGTTCTATTGGTTGCAGACAACTTCAGCAGAGGGATCCCTAGAATTTGGAGTAAATTTTTAGGGATGATGCTGAAGGAGGAACCTGGATCGATATGCATCCGATCTACCTTAATCGCCCCGATATATCCTGTATAGTACAGAGGTCTATCATGACAATTATTTTTGAGTAACATGTCCTATTGTGAAAAGGTGATGTTGGGCACCACTTCTATAGTTCTATGACAGTGAGGACAAGAGACGGGATCTTCAGTAGAGGCTTGTCTTCAGCGAGATAAGAGTCGGCATGTAGTAATGCCTCACATAAAGCTTTTTGTTTCTCTTTGGAGAGTCACAGTAGATCGAACAAAGACAACCTAGGTGTATTGGCCAGCTGTGCCAGTATGCCAAAGTTCTAAGGCTGATCCATGCCTTTGGGAGCTGGTGCCTTCAGAGACTTGTCAAATTGCGTCTTCTTCTGCTTAGCTTTGTCGCTAATTGAGGACTTAGATGGACCAGCTTCTAAACTTGTGGGGGTAGCAGGAGCTTGAGAAGGCACTGCGTCTTCTTGTGCGGGGTCATAAGTCCGTAGGTAGTCTTCCCAGATCGCGTTTCACTAGATAGAACTTCATAAATGGGAGAAGACACCATATGGCATGATTTTTATTTCTTGCCCCTCTTTGCTTTGGAAGACACCACCCCCTGTGTCATTTCTTGCACAAGGTCTGGATGAACCCATATGATATCACCACGTTCTGAAGTGAGTGGCACCAACGTTGATGTTGAGTCGTGAGCTGGCGACAGGTTGACGATTTCCATTACTACATTGGGGATTGAGACTACGCTGTCTAGGACTTCTGTAGGAGGAAAGTCACCAAATTAAAGAGAGATCATGTTAGAAGATATGACCTTGTCTTCAGCTTCGGGGTTGATAACTTGGCTATCGATAAGCTGTTGTATCTTCTTCTTTAGGACGATGCCATCCTTGGTAGAATGGTGCACGTACTGATGATAAAGATAGTACTTGGGATAGTTGAGTTGGTTCGCCTCCGCAGGACCCGTGGTGGAGGCAATGTCAGTTTATTACCCTTCATCAATGTGTGAAAATGGTAATAACATCATCTTCGTCAAAGGAAAAAGTCTCCTTGGGTTTGTCAGGAGCGTCCTGAGAATTGGAAGCTCCCTTGGAAGTTTCGACCTTCAAGAATTTTTTCCCGTTATGCCCACGGATAGGGATAGTTTGGGGACGCTTGCTTTTGTCTTCAGATTTGGGTATCTTCAACCCCAGTAATTCCAGATTAGGGACATCATTCTCAGCAGCATCAGTAGCCCCGATGAAAGTGGACCATGTATCATACTTATGTATACCCAGACAGAACTTCACTATAGGAAGGAAGTTATGTCGACAAGTATCCATAAGTTCTGAGTCTGGTATACCGAAGGGCATCTTCAATGCTAGTTGCCTGAAGCGTTCGATGAAAGCAATAACAGACTCACTCCTTTTTTGCTTGGTTTCGATGAGGGTGGACATACTAACATGCATGCCACTCTCATAAAACCTGTTGAGGAATAACCTCTCCAAGTCTTTAAAGGAATTAATGCAACCATCAGGCAGACTACATAACTGTAATGCCTGTGGTTCGTATTACGTATTTCTGGAATACGTGTACGTATTTATTCTTGTATTGCATGATTTCCTTGCTTAGTTTCCTTCATGGCTTGGCTTTGTCTATTCCTGGTTCGGGTTGGTTGGTTCGGCTTGGCTTGGTTTTGATTAGGTTTATGATGAACCCAAGGTGAACCCCCACCTACCACCACCTTTGATATTTATTGCCATTCTTCCTTCTCTCTCTTCATTTAATCATCTTCTTCTTCCTCATTTACTTCTTCACCTACCAGAGAGAGGAGAGAGAGGTCTAGGCAAGTGCAACTTGCTTCATGGAGGAACTCCAATTTTATTGCCTCATTCTCTTCCTTACAGCATTTTAACTTACTTTAGAACTTGGCATTTTCACTTTCCATGGCTAGATTCTTCTAGATCTAAGTTTACTTTATTTTCGGATTTCTTAGATTTTGATCTACTTAATCCTGTTATTTCTGAGTTTTGAGGGTTCTATGTTGTAGAGAATCTCGTTCTACCCCATTTTGACCTATGGATGTTCGAATTTGGACTTCGGATGAAGGTTTCATGGAGCTTGGAAGCAAGGATCCTTGGTGTTCTTCTTCTCGAAAGCTTGGAGAAGAAGAACAGTGCTAGACTTGACCATATTTTTATGCGGCAAGTGATTCCGAGCCACATGAGCCTTCATACGATAGTCCTGGCCGCATGGGCTTGACTTGACCGCATGAATATTTCATGCGGCAAGTGTTCTCTGAGCCGCATGGACTTTTCCCCACTTGGCCGCATATGCGCCCTTTTGCTCTTCCGAGCCGCATAGATTATCTTAGCCGCATGAGCCCCCTCTACTTGAGTTGCAGCCGCATAGGCGCGTGACCCCGCTTCCGCATAAGCTCCGCTCCTACCTGCGCCGCATGGACTCGATTGATTGAGCCGTATGGACTCGATTGATTGAGCCGCATGGACTCGATTGACCTGAGCCGCATGGACTCAATTAATCGGGCCGCATGGATCCAATTGATTCCAGCCGCATGGGTTTTGAACCCTGCGCTGTATGGATTCGATTGATCTCAGTCGCATGGGGCCATGAACATCTTCAGCCGCATATGCGCCCGTCATTCCCTAGCCGCATGAACTTGCTCCCTCCCAGCCGTATGAAGCCCACACTTCCGCTGGCCGCATGAGGCCCAACATCTTGGAGCCGCATGCGCCCTCGTCCCCCTGGCCGCATGCGCCCTTGCACTTCCAGCCGCATGCGCCCTCTTGTCTTGGCCGCATGGGATCCAGTGGCCCTGGCCGCATGCGCTCTCCTAATTGGGCCGCATGAGTCTTACCCTTTCCTGACCGTATATGCTTTAGCCGTATAGCTCTTCTATAGCCCTGGATATTGAGCCTGACATGACAGTGACCCGTAGTGGTGCACTCCTGACAAGTAAACCTGACATGACCTGATAGTGGCCCATCGTGGCGCACTCTTGACCAGTACACTTGACATGATAAACCTGACATGATTATCTCGAATAGCTGTTGCGACGGCTACCTGACATGACATGACCTGTATAATTAATCTGGACACCGTGGGCGATTGTGCTTGTACAAATAAACCAGTCCTGTCTTGTATCATGTCTAGGACAGGGACTCCTGAGTACCACGGTCAGGAGTACCTACTAAAATGGACTAAGGCTAATAACTAGATTAATACATTAGTCATGACGAGATTTCCCAGCTACAGGCAATCCCGTTACCTGGGCACGCCTTGGGATCTGTAGCCTGCCGTCGAGTAGGGCACATTTCCAGCACACTGTCATGTGTTGCACCCTTCAAGCTACCTAAGGGTACATTTGTTTCCTGGACGATGTACCCACCTGAATTCAACTCTATTTCTTTTAACCCGGGTAACTTGGATGGACTACAGGGCTTGTGGCTGTGGATGATTCTCGCTGCATCTTGCTAGTAACTAGTTAGTTAAAGTATCAAGCCATAATTTTTGCTTGGCCGTGAAATGATTGAATGGAGTCTAACCAGTCTAGTCTTGTCCTGATTCTGTTCCAGATTACTGCATGACCAGAATGCTTGTAATTATTTTACCGATAAATGGTGAGAATTTCAAGTTCTGTTCAGACGAAGGGTTATAACCCCGGTCCTTGTTTGGTTTACGGGTTGTAACCTGGCTATCGAAATAGTTCCATGGTTATCTCGTCGTATATCATCCTGATGTATTTTTCTTATTTCCAGTTCTTACTTTTATATATAATTGTGCTGATTGCTGGTTTTAGTTCCTAAGTGAAGCTTCCTTTGTGGCACTTGCACTTTCTGGGATCTGACCCAGCTGGTTTTGTGTGGCCAGATTTCGGAGCAGCTCCAGAGGATCTACCGACCTTCCAGCCAGATGGTGGCCACTAGACGGAACCCTGGCAACGAGTGGGTTTATTTTTGATCTCCCACTTTACTGTAAAAATATTCTTTTGAGGCGTTTAGCCGACGAGCACCTGTTTAGCTCGATTGCATTTACTTACTGTCTGCCTACGGGCTGTAACATGATTGACAGATCCTAGGGTTGATCATGTATGACTAAACTCTTGCTAGTCCTAACATTTTATAACGACTAGGTTCATGATCAGCTGAATATGTAATATTTGGTATGCCTTACTATTGTATATTTAATGATCATACTTCTTGTAACCTTTTACTTATTGCTTGTGATTGAGACACTAGGCTTGTTCATGACCTTAAGAGACTGTTGGCTTGTAGATAAACCCTCATGTATCTAGACAGCCGTGACCGTATAGCGAGGTGGGTTGCACTTCAATATACGTAGCTGGCTATGTCTGCCCTCGCTCTCCAGTATTCTGGTTCTGGGGCGTGACATGGTTTAAGTGGTGGCCCATGCAGGTTTTGTAAATCAAGATATATGAGGGTTTACCGAATAGATGTCTCAATCAGTATTCGCCTTTGATCTCTGCTCGTATCTTCTGAATCCCTCGATTCTTGTCCTGATCATATGCTTGTATCGTTGATCTGTCCTGGTCCTTCCTTATTGTTTTCTATGTCGTCTTCTTCAGCGGCATTATTCGTGGTCCTATCGATCAGCAAGGTGGAGCACCTCCCGCGGACCAGCAGCAACCTGGAGATCAAGCCCAGCATTCCGGAGTAGCCTCCAGAGCCGTGCCTTCTGGCGGAGAGCCACCAGTCCAGCCAGTTTAGCCTGCCGAGCCTGATGATGGCACTTTGGTAGGTCTCGTCAGGACCTTGATAGCTTCCCAAGATCGGCGTGGAGATGCCTTGCACCAGGCAGTGACGGATGCTTTGACCAGAGGAGGTCATCAGGGTAACAGCGCGGCCAACAGCTTCAAGCGCTTGAACCCTCCATTCTTCGACGGTAGTGAAGATGCTATCGCAGCAGATGCATGGCTTCATGACACAGAGGAGATTCTAGAAGCAGCCAGGACCCCAGAGAATGAGAAGGTGGCCGTTGTGTGCCTGCAGTTGTTAGATCTTGCCCGCAGCTGGTGGGCAGCGCATGCCGTTGGATTAGCAGCACCCATTACTTAGACAGTATTCAGAGAGAGATTCCAGACCAAGTATTTCGATGCCGTGGCTCGGTATGATCTGCAGACGAGGTTTACCAATCTGAAGCAAGGAGACAGGACGGTCGATGGATATACGGCCGAGTTTTCGAGACTCAGTCGGTTTGCTCCCACTTTGGTGGCAACCGAGTATGATAGAGCCCAGTGGTTCCAGCAGGGACTTCACCTGGAGATCTTGTTAGCAGTCGAGCAGTTTGAGCATCAGACTTTTGATGCAGTTTTGAGAGCAGCTAGGAGGCATGAGTATACCTCCCAGAGGATTGTGGATAGGGCCGGAGGTCGGAAGAGATCTCACGGCCAGATGAATCAGTCTTCAGCACCGGCCCCGGCAGCCAGGGCTTTGACTATTGGAGCTCCGAGGCGAGCGGCCTCAGTAACGTCGGTTCAACATTCCACTCCAACGCACCCTCAGCAGCAGAAGCAGAAGCAATCTTTCGCAGTAGGATGTTCTCATTGTGGGAAGCCAGGCCATGTAGTGGCAGAATGTCGCAGGGCACAAGGATTGTGCCTGGCTTGTGGAGCACCAGACCATAGGGTTGGATCCTGCCCGAATAGGGGTGGTTCATCATCGTCCAACCTTTCTAGCTCTTTGGTGAGAGGACCAGCTCCGGTCCAGCAGCAGCAGTATCCATTGCCGAGGCCCTTGCCGCCTCAGACCCAAGTATTCTAGCAGCAGAACCTCCAGCAGTATGCACAAGTCCAAGCCCAGAGTCAGAGCAGGCAGCGAGGATTTCAGCAGAGAAAACCAGCACCCCGAGGGCACGGTTAGGCTATGGTGATGACCCTGGAGGAAGGATTGGCACCAGGAGAGGTAGTGGCAGGTACTATTCTCGTCAACTCCTTTCCAGCTTCAGCTTTATTTGATTCTGGTGCATCGCATTCATTTATGTTTGCACGATTCACGACACGGATAGGATTGGAGCCCAAGTCATTATCAGTAAGGCTTAATGTACTTACTGGTAACGGACTTGTGGGAGTAGATGGAATGTTTTCCTCGTGTCGGATCGTAGTTAGCGGTAGAGAGTTCCCCGCTAGATTGATAGAGTTCCCGATGGCCGATTATGATGTGGTCTTAGGGATGGATTGGTTGAGGAACCAGTATGCTAGAATAGACTGCCACATTGGCAGGGTTGTTTTTAGCATTCCAGGCGAGTCGGAGTTTTCTTTCTTCCGAGGCGAAGTTGAGTCATCTCCTCCGATATTGCGGATGGCAGTAGCAGCAGTGGAGTTGCCCAGGATAGTGGATGAGTTCCCAGATGTTTTCCCAGAAGAACTTTCAGGTATGCCTCCGGAGCGGAAGATCGAGTTCACTATCGACTTGATTCCCGGGACAGCCCCAGTGTCAGAAAGAGTCTACAGGATGGCGCCGTCAGAGTTGGAGATATTGTATAAGGTGATTGAAGAACTCAGAACCAAGGGATTCATTCATGCTAGTGGATCGCCTTGGGGAGCCCCGATGCTTCTTGTGAAAAAAAAGGATGGTACGTCCAGGTTATGTGTTGATTATCGTACCTTGAACTCAGTGACAATCAAGAACAGATACCCTCTTCCGAGGATAGATGACTTATTTGATCAACTCAAGGGGGCTTCAGTATTCTCGAAGATTGATTTATGCTCAGGTTATCATCAGATCAGAGTCAGAGAGCAGGACATCCCGAAGACAGCTTTTAGATCGAGATATAGGCATTGGGAGTTCCTTGTTATGCCTTTTGGAGCAACCAATGTGCCGGTAGTATTCATGGACCTCATGAATCGCATCTTCATGCCTTACTTGGATCAGTTTGTGATTGTGTTCTTGGATGACATCCTGGTCTACAGCAAGAGTGAGGCAGAGCATGAGCAGCATCTCCGTATAGTTCTTCAGATCCTTAGAGAGCACCAGTTATATGCCAAGTTCAGTAAATGCGAGTTCTGGCTCGATCATATTTCGTACTTGGGTCATATCATCACTCGAGGAGGAGTAGAAGTGGATCCCCAGAAGATCATGGCTATTGAGTCATGGCCAGTGCCCAGCACAGTTGCAGAGGTTCGTAGTTTTCTTGGATTGGCCGGCTACTACCGGCGGTTTATTTTGAATTTTGCTCGAATTTTAGCGCCATTGACACAGTTGACCCGCAAGGATGCGCAGTTTGCTTGGACATCAGAATATCAGAGTTCTTTCGAGCAGTTGAAGCGAGGCCTGATAACAGCTCCTATTCTTACGCTTCCAGATGGGACCGGAGGATTCTCAGTGTACTGTGATGCTTCAGGCAGAGGTTTAGGATGTGTTCTGATGCAGCATGGAAAGGTAATAGCTTATGCATCATGACAACTTCGTGATCATGAGAAAAATTACCCAACCCATGACTTGGAGCTGGCAACAGTGGTGTTTGCACTTAAGTTATGGTTGCACTACTTGTACGGAGATAGGGTGGAGATTTTCACCGACCACAAGAGCCTGAAGTATGTTTTCACCCAGAAGGATCTTAACATGCGCCAGAGGAGATGGTTGGAGCTTCTTGTGGATTATGATGTCAACCTGCAGTATCATCCTGGGAAGGCCAATGTTGTTGCGGATGCATTGAGCAGGAGAGCGGAAGTTTATTTTATAACAACACAACCAGAGCTGTTAGCAGATCTTCAGAAGATGGGTATAGAAGTTGTTCTCCCTTCCAATGTGGCACTGATGGCCAGTATGCAAGTTCAGTCCACTATAGTCGAGAGGATCCGGATGGCGCAGTCGGCAGATTCCAAGCTCCAGCGACTCAGAGCAGAGTGTGAGACAGGCCGAAGACCAGAGTTATGCATTCATAAGGATGGTACACTTCGACATAGTAAGCGTCTTTGTGTACCCAGCGGAGATATCCGGCAGGAGATCATGTCAGAAGCGCACAGTTCGCAGTATTCCATCCATCCCGGCAGTATGAAGATGTACCGTGATATCCGGCAGCATTTCTGGTGGAATGGCATAAAGTGGGAGATAGCTCGGTTTGTCTCTCGGTGTTTGGTTTGCCAACAAGTTAAAGCCGAACATCAGAGACCGGCTGGACTTCTTCAGCCCTTACCGATTCTAGAGTGGAAGTGGGAGCATGTGACCATGAATTTTGTGACTGGATTACCTAGATCCCCAGCTGGTAGAGATGCTATCTGGGTTATAGTTGATCGACTCACGAAAGTGGCTCACTTTCTTCCATTCAGAGTTGGTCAGTCGATGGCTCAGCTAGCAGAGATGTACCTCAGGCAGATTGTCAGATTGCACGGTGTGCCAGTCAGTATCACCTCGGACCGAGATTCAAGATTTACGTCGTACTTTTGGCGTATGCTTGCAAGAGAGTTTGGGAACTCATCTCCAGTTCAGTTTAGCATATCACCCGCAGACAGATGGTCAGTCGGAGCGCACGATCCAGACTCTTGAAGACATGTTGCGGTCTTGCACGCTTGACTTCGGTGGTTCATGGGAAGATCACTTGCACCTGGTGGAATTCTCGTACAACAACAGTTTCCAAGCCAGTATCCAGATGGCACCATTCGAGGCACTGTATGGTAGAAAGTGCAGATCCCCGCTAGCCTGGGATGATATTGGAGAGAGACAGATGCTCGGTCCAGAAATGATTGCCCAGACAGTTAAAGTGGTCAGGCGAGTCAGAGATCATCTTCGAGTTATCCAGGATCGCCAGCGCCATTGGGCCGATTCTCATCGACGCCCTCTCGAGTTTTCGGTCGGCGATCATGTATTCCTGAGGATTTTGCCTAACCGTGGCGTCATTCATTTCGGCGTACGGGGCAAGCTTAGTCCTAGGTATATAGACCGTTTGACATTCTGGAGCGAGTAGGAGATGTATCCTATCGTCTCGCTCTTTTGCCGTCGCTAAGCGAGGTGCATGACGTGTTCCATGTATCTCAATTACGACGGTATATCCCGGACCCGAGCCATATCCTAGATCATTCGAAATTGGTTGTTGGTACCAACCTTTCGTATGAGGAGAGGCCCGTGTCTATATTAGACCGAAGAGAGAAGACACTCAAGAACAAGACTATCAAGTTAGTCCGAGTTGCTTGGGGTCATCACTCTTTGGGTGAGTCAACGTGGGAGCGTGAGGATGATATCCGATTGTGATATCCTGACTTGTTTGACTCGTGAGGTATAATGTCTTCCTTATGCCTCATGCCTTCAATTCCTTGCTTACATGATTGATTGATTGTCTAGTTATAGCTTGCTTGTAATTATTATAGCTTGTCATTGCCCCTCTAGCCTCTTGATTAAATTCCGAGGACGGAATTCTTTTAAGGTGGATAGAGTTGTAATGCCTGTGGTTCGTATTACGTATTTCTGGAATACGTGTACGTATTTATTCTTGTATTGTATGATTTCCTTGCTTAGTTTCCTTCATGGCTTGGCTTTGTCTATTCCTGGTTCGGGTTGGTTGGTTCGGCTTGGCTTGGTTTTGATTGGGTTCATGATGAACCCAAGGTGAACCCCCACCTACCACCACCTTTGATATTTATTGCCATTCTTCCTTCTCTCTCTTCATTTAATCATCTTCTTCTTCCTCATTTACTTCTTCACCTACCAGAGAGAGGAGAGAGAGGTCTAGGCAAGTGCAACTTGCTTCATGGAGGAACTCCAATTTTATTGCCTCATTCTCTTTCTTACAGCATTTTAACTTACTTTAGAACTTGGCATTTTCACTTTCCATGGCTAGATTCTTCTAGATCTAAGTTTACTTTATTTTCGGATTTCTTGGGTTTTGATCTACTTAATCCTGTTATTTATGTGTTTTGAGGGTTCTATGTTGTAGAGAATTTCGTTCTACCCCATTTTGACCTATGGAAGTTTGAATTTGGACTTCGGATGAAGGTTTCATGGAGCTTGGAAGCAAGGATCCTTGGTGTTCTTCTTCTCGGAAGCTTGGAGAAGAAGAACATAGCTAGACTTGACCGCATTTTTATGCGGTAAGTGATTTCGAGCCGCATGAGCCTTCATACGACAGTCCAGGCCGCATGGGCTTGACTTGACCGCATGAACATTTCATGCGGCAAGTGTTCTCTGAGCCGCATGGACTTTTCCCCACTTGGCCGCATATGCGCCCTTATGCTCTTTCGAGCCGCATAGATTATCTTAGCCGCATGAGCCCCCCCCCACTTGAGTCGCAGCCGCATAGGCGCGTGACCCCGCTTCCGCATAAGCTCCGCTCCTACCTGCGCCGCATGGACTCGATTGATTGAGCCGCATGGACTCGATTGACCTGAGCCGCATGGACTCAATTAATCGGGCCGCATGGATCCAATTGATTCTAGCCGCATGGGTTTTGAACCCTGCGCTGTATGGATTCGATTGATCTCAGCCGCATGGGGCCATGAACATCTTCAGCCGCATATGCGTCCGTCATTCCCTAGCCGCATGAACTTGCTCCCTCCTAGCCGCATGAAGCCCACACTTCCGCTGGCCGCATGAGGCCCAACATCTTGGAGCCGCATGCGCCCTCGTCCCCCTGGCCGCATGCGCCCTTGCACTTCCAGCCACATGCGCCCCCTTGTCTTGGCCGCATGGGATCCAGTGGCCCTGGCCGCATGCGCTCTCCTAATTGGGCCGCATGAGTCTTACCCTTTCCTGACCGCATATGCTTTAGCCGCATGGCTCTTCTATAGCCCTGGATATTGATATTTTATTAGATATTTTACATCCATTTTATATCCTTACGCCTTTTGTCCTGAACTTGAAAATCATGAATTCATTTGATATGTTTGGAATTGATAATTGAGCCTGACATGACAGTGACCCGTAGTGGTGCACTCCTGACAAGTAAACCTGACAAGACCTGATAGTGGCCCGTCGTGGCGCACTCTTGACCAGTACACATGACATGATAAACCTGACATGATTATCTCGAATAGCTGTTGCGACGGCTACCTGACATGACATGACCTGTATAATTAATCTGGACACCGTGGGCGATTGTGCTTGTACAAATAAACCAGTCCTGTCTTGCATCATGTCTAGGACAGGGACTCCTGAGTGCCACGGTCAGGAGTACCTACTAAAATGGACTAAGGATAATAACTAGATTAATACGTTAGTCATGACAAGATTTCCCAGCTACAGGCAATCCCGTTACCTGGGCACGCCTTGGGATCTGTAGCCTGCCGTCGAGTAGGGCACATTTCCAGCACACTGTCATGTGTTGCACCCTTCAAGCTACCTAAGGGTACATTCGTTTCCTGGACGATGTATCCACCTGAATTCAACTCTAATTCTTTTAACCCGGGTAACTTGGATGGACTACAGGGCTTGTGGCTGTGGATGATTCTCACTGCATCTTGCTAGTAACTAGGCCTGTGATAACCCTAGTTAGTTAAAATATCAAGCCGTAATTCTTGCTTGGCCGTGAAATGATTGAATGGAGTCTAACCAGTCTAGTCTTGTCCTGATTCTGTTCCAGATTACTACATGACCAGAATGCTTGTAATTATTTTACCGATAAATGGTGAGAATTCCAAGTTCTGTTCAGACGAAGGGTTACAACCCCGGTCCTTATTTGGTTTACGGGTTGTAACCTGGCTATCTGAATAGTTCCATGGTTATCTCGTCGTATATCATCCTGATGTATTTTTCTTATTTCCAGTTCTTACCTTTATATATAATTGTGCTGATTGCTGGTTTTAGTTCCTAAGTGAAGCTTCCTTTGTGGCATTTGCTCTTTCTGGGATCTGACCCAGCTGGTTTTGTGTGGCCAGATTTCGGAGCAGCTCCAGAGGATCTACCGACCTTCCAGCCAGATGGTGGCCACTAGACGGAATCCTGGCAACGAGTGGGTTTATTTTTGATCTCCCACTTTACTGTAAAAATATTCTTTTGAGGCGTTTAGCCGACGAGCACATGTTTAGCTCGATTGCATTTACTTACTGTCTGCCTACGGGCTGTAACATGATTGACAGATCCTAGGGTTGATCATGTATGACTAAACTCTTGCTAGTCCTAATATTTTGTAACGACTAGATTCATGATTAGCTGAATATGTAATATTTGGGACGCCTTACTATTGTATATTTAATGATCATACTTCTTGTAACCTTTTACTTATTGCTTGTGATTGAGACACTAGGCTTGTTCATGACCTTAAGAGACTGTTGGCTTGTAGATAAACCCTCATATATCTAGACAGCCGTGACCGTATAGCGAGGTGGGTTGCACTTCAATATACGTAGCTGGCTATGTCTGCCCCCGCTCTCCAGTATTCTGGTTCTGGGGCGTGACAAAAAACCATTCAAAATCTACCCCCTTTAAGGTGCTGATAAATAGTTTTGACAAGAACGGATCATCCCTTGGTAAGTGCAGAGTCTGCGTGTTAAAGTATGTCATGTGTTGGCGAGAAGAAGTCATCCCGTCAAACGAATTTAGCGTCAGTGGCTTGTAGTTAGGAGGGCAAGTAGCATTCTCCTATTCAGGCGGATAAGGTTGAGATATTCCCATCTTCTGAAGCTCATTTTTGAGCGAGATGGTGTCGAGACGGGCAACAAGAGAATCAATTATATTATGTTGATTGAGCAGATATTGAGAAACGGCTGCTGTACGGTTGTCAAGCGTCATTGGCGAAGGACCACCCCCAACATTTACGGGATTTTGAGGAGACACAACGAAATAATACGCCTTTTGTAGTGAAGGAGGGTTGTTGCTGTGAGCGGGACTAGCGTGTGCTGAGATATTCGGTTGAGGTGAAGGAACAACCCCAGTAGTTTGGACTGCAATGATACTGGTAAGCATATCAGTGATCTTGGTAAATCCCATTTCAAGACTCTCTAGCCGCTTGTTGGTCTGATTACTAGCTTCTTCAGGTCTCTCTCCATCCACCATGTACGTAGATAGCATGCGAGAGGAGACAGTAAACTAGTGCTGATACTGTCTGTCTCTGAGTTGAAAAGGCCCTCATCTTCAGGCATGGAAGGTAGACAGTCACCATCGAACTCAAAGAGGTCATCATCATCTGGAAGGTTACTCCCAGTATGAAGGTCGTCTGCTTCAGATTCTGAGAGAATACTACCCCAGCTGAAGGAGCATCACCCCCAACTTGGGAGTCCTCGTCATCTATAAGGAATCTCGTCCTTGACCGAGTACCCATATAGACTCCTTAAGATGTAACAGCTCGCTGGCCATTTGTTGGCAGACTTCTTCTTCTGTTCGCAGAACTGAGAGAAAAAGTTGGTTTAGTGGTCCACGTTCTTTGATTAGGGCTCCCGTAAGGAGGGCCCCATGAAGCCATGTTGGATGAAACACATAGCGACTTTTCATCATCAGAGCACTGCAATCGTCGAAACACGGACTGCCTCGAAGGCACCTTCGTTGCTTTAGAGCAGCAACAGTTGATGACAATACTGGTACACGGATGTACGCCATGAATTACAATATCTTCCCTCGCCTTACGCTTATGACTTACCATATCGTATAAATCGGTGTAAGGGAGTTTTGCCTTAAAACCCATGTCACTTTGCATATGGGTTTGTAAGGGAAGTTGGCACATCCGGACTTAGTTCATGTGCAGGGACAACCCCCACAACTAAGTTCCGTGATGACCTTAAAGACAGCCCCGTGCTATACGTGTTGGGGCCTGTCTTTTTGCTGTGGGCGCATATACCCTGGAGCATGCCCTTGGACACATGCTTTCCTGAAGTCCTGGCAGCATGCCTGTCCTTCTTGGATGTGGGCGCATAGAACGGGTCAACAGAGCCTGGGCGTATAGCTCTAGGCGCATGGCCCTGGGCACATAGCTCTAGGCGCATGGCCCTAGACGCATAACCTGTCGAATGTAGAAGTCCTCTGGCAGGAGATATGCGCCCACATACTGCGTTGGACGCATAGCTCTGGGCACATGCTTTGAAAAACAGTGTTGTTTTCTTTCAGTTTTGTCTTCTTCATTTGCGAGTCTCGCTGTGTCACTCCCCGATCCTGGAATACGTATTTTAATACGTAAACCGATAAACAGTATTTACCTTGTATTTATACTGTATTTATTATGCTGTATTTCTTCATGCATTTCCCAAAATATTCGACAAATATTATTTCCTAATTTATTTCCTGTATTTGGGCCTACAGTTTTGGCTCATTAGGGTAACCTATTCTTGGTTCACCTTGGTTCATCATGAACCCATGGGTTCAAGATTCTATATAATAACTCAACTCATTCTCTTTCCTCTCATTTATTTTCCTCTCATTTACTTTCCTCCACCAACCAAGGCAAGTACCAACTTGCTCAAGAGATGGATCCATAAATGTTGTTGATGTTTTCTTACAAAATTATTTGTCAGAATATGTTCTTCTCCTTATTCTATACTAGTTTAGAACTTGAAGTTTTCCATTTTGAAGCTTTAATCTTTGTAGATCTAGGTTTTAACCATTTTCGGATTTTCTTGGTTTTGATCTAGCAAACTTCATTATTTTCAAGTTTTGATGGTTCCATGTTGTAGAGAATTTTGTTCTACCCCATTTTGACCTAAGGAAGTTCCGATTTGGGCTCCGGATGAAGATTTTGTGTAGTTTGGAAGCCATGGTTGCTTGGCTCCTCTTCTCGGACAAGTGGAGAAGAAGAGCAGTACTTGACCGCATGAATCTTCATACGACAAGTAATTGAGCCGCATGAGACTCGTTCGAGCTCCGCCGCATGGAAAGTCCTTCCTAGCCGCATATGACTTGCTTGAGTACTTGACCGCAAGAATCTTCATGCGGCAAGTAATTGAGCCGCATAGCCTTGTTCAGACTCAGCCGCATGAGCCCCTGTCGCATGGACTTCGTGCGGCTAGCCTTCGCAGCCGCATGAGTTCTTTTGCACCCAGCCGCACATGCGCTACTGTTTTTGGGCCGCATAAAGCTCATTCATCATCCAGCCGTATATGTATCGCCCATACTCAGCCGCATAGGACTTCGTCTGATCATAGCCGCATACGCTGTTGAACCCCGGCCGCCTGGCGATTGCTCCCTTCGCAGCCGCATAAGCCGACCCCCCCTTCGTCCGCATGGCCTTTCCAGCCGTATGCGCCTTGGGCTCCTTGAGCCGCATGAGCGTGCAGTCCCAGCCGCATGAACCCGTAATGACCCAGCCGCATGGACTCACTCCCTTTGAGCCGTATGGACTTTGTGCCCTATCTTGTTACCTTATTATTATTATTATTATATATAAATATATATATATATATATTATATGCCCATTTTATATCCTTACGCCTTTTGTCCCGAGCATGATATGAGCACTAATGTGACCCCGGAGAACAAAGTGTTCCTTCCTGATACATGTACCTGAATGTCCCAGTTCTTGTTCATGCTCGACAAATGACCCGTAACTCCACGTGGCGTATTTGCAATGATGCATTACACTAAGGAGGGTAGAACATGTTGACATACTGATTGACATGGATCCTCTTTGGGGTACTCGTACTAAAGTATGACTTTAGGAGGATAATCATGCAGGCCACAGTATGAAAGTCCAAGATTTCACCTAGGGTTAAATTAGGCAACTAAATATACTAGATGCACGGGGAGGGCAAAATCCCGAGATCGTGTTACACCAGCCGCCTTGAGATACTGTCTTGACGCGCCGGCTGGTCTCCACGGATACTGTGTCATCTGCAACGAGCGGATGACTGTATCCGATTAATTCCTGCTATATATTATATGTTTTAGCAAGGTGGCCTTGCAAGGGACCTGTGCTCAATCATACCTGTCTACGCGAACCCCTGGGTTGGCTAGCCTTGCTGGAAAGATACGATCTGAGGATTTCTTATTAACATGATGCGAGGATAACCTCGTCCCACTAGAAACTCGTAGACTTGATTGGCCGCGAAAACGACTTACTTGTACCCTATTACCTTCCGTGAGTAACTGAGGGAAGCGGACTGTTATGGTACGTGATCCAACCCATGTTCTTGTTTGATTATTGGGTTGGTTATCATACTATGATAGGCTGTGGACCGATGTTATGAACGGAAGACTTATTCTGGTTGTGAAGTGCTACTTCTGTGAATGACTGAGGAACATGGTCTATCATGGTACATGATCCAACCCATGTTCTTGTTTGATTGTTGGTTTGGTTATTGTGCTACGATAGGCTATCGACCGAAGTCACGATCAGGAGATTTTATTGTTTATATCCTTTAACTTAAGCGAAAGTTATAGAGTACGACGCGTCCCGACTCCATGCGGCACCTTTTGTCCTTGTTTGGTTGTAAGGGTGCCATATGGGTTCGAGGATGTAGCGTTACCCTATAATGGTAGCATAAGTATTACTATTATCAATCATTCTATTAACTGGGTTTTTAGTCTTAACTCTTGTGCCCCTTTGGCGGTACTTGCTATTCGGGGCTGACCCCGCTGGTTCTGTTTGGCCAGATCCCGTAGCAGAGCCTGAGGACACGATCTTCCTCCCTGACATCCATGGTGCATACTAGGAGCATGGCAGTTCGGGGACTCGAGTGGGTTTCTTCTCCACCACTCTTGCTTATACTTTAGCGGCATTTAGCCACCGGCATCTGTTAGCCGGATTACTTGATATTTTGTGTCAGTACATAATTGTAATTAAACAGACTGCAGCTGTCTATAATTTTGTACTCCTGACTCTCTGAGATAGCTAAATTATAAAGCTAGTCTCTCATGACCATTTTGATGAAGCGTCAGGGACGCCTTACTGTTTTATCTTTAATGTTCATTTAATTGCTGATTTGACTTGATTGATTGAGACATAGAACTCTGTGGGACCATAGGAGACTTGATTGTAGCATGTACCCCATAGTCTCTCGACAGCCACGATCGTCGTATGACGTTACGTACCTCATATGGAGTAGCTGGCCTAGTCCGCCTCCGTATTTCGGTACTGGGGCGTGACACGCTGACTTTGTCCAGAGCGTCGAACACTCCGATTCTTGGCATCGTAGTGTTTTCCTTTGCCAAGTCTCGAGTGTTGAACACTCTGTTGTTGATTGCACAAGAGGGAAGTCGCTGGGCTAGTAGAGCCCGGAATGGTATGTGCCCTCTTCGCATTGGGAGCTCCTGTAAAAGGATTATGCGCCCCCATGATGGAGTTCCCCTTCGGTTGCATATCTTCTACGACACTGGCAGGATATACAGCGTGAGCCTTCGGAAGCCAATTCTTGCGAGGCTGTTTTGCTTCACTGATTTCGAGGAAGTAAAGCCGTCCCTTGAGAGCATCTCTTCAAACGCATGCTGATCGAACTTCACGATCAATATCTTCTGAGTGCTCTCCACTTTATCGGTATTGGATTGCGTCACCACCTTCTCGTTAGAGGAAAAGGTAGTCCCCAGCAGAGTCGCCATTTTTGTGGATACACACAAAAAAAGAAGAAGAAGCGCTGTCTTTTCATATTGGCGCAAGGCACCACAAATCGAGTATGCCTGAGAGATCCTGCACTGAGGATCCCCGAGTACAAATAAAATTCTGGGGAATGGGATGATGGAGATCGAGCGGCAGTTGCTCCTTTACTCCGTTGACACTCCGATTTACAAAAATGGGAGAAAACCTAAGAAAATTGCTAACTTTCGGCTCACTGGCAAGAAGGGCAGCAATTTGGCTCTTGAAATGCTCTTCGTTTTGTCCTTTGAAGAGGTACGAGACCTCTATTTATAGTCATTTTGCACTGAAATGGCTATTATGCGCCCACAGGGAAAAATACACGGATTTTCCATGTGGGCGCATAGACTTCCTTTGGGCGCATAAAGTGTAGGCGCGTGAGAACTGCATGATCGTAGATTGATTGTGGGGTTGACATGCCGCATGCTTCGGTGCATGACTGCTCGTAGAGACTGACGTGACCACATGCTTCGGTATACGACTGGTTGTGGATGTTGACCGAGTCGTGGAGCTATCCTGACTTGGGCGCATAGGTTGGAATAGGGCTATGCACCCCCCCTCGGGAGGAGCCATATGGGTGCATAGGCTTTGCTGTGGGCACATAGGGATGGGCGCATAGGCTTTGCTTTGTGAGTGTCAGCCACTCTCTAGCTTGGGCGCATATCAATCTCTGACTTGGGCGCATATCAATCTCTGACTTGGGCACATAGCTCATTTCTGGCTTGGGCGCATAGATGCTTCTTGACTTGGGCGCATGGATACTTCCTTACTTGAGATGCTGAAATTTGCATGCTTCTACAAAGGCAACTAGGACATAGTTTTAATAACATTCGATAACTTACACTTACTCAAAATTACTTCAACTTAGGGATCAAGACACGCCAGTGCGCTGCTGGCTGCAGTGAACCCGCTGTCTCAATAATTCAAATAAATAGCTACAGTGCAATGCTGTCTTGCTATCGTAAGTCAACAAATATTCTTCCAACTATATCCATATGGATATCAAAGGAACTTTTAAAAATTCAAACAAGTCGATCACGATAGAAAAAGGTAAGTATTTGTCCTTGAAGTGAAAGTATCAATTATTTTAAAAATAAAATGATCGATTAGGTATAAATTTTAAAAATCATACGATCGATTAGAAAAATGATTGAACACAAGTGAAGTAAAAATTTCTAATTCTATTTCTCTAATATTCAAGGGTCGAGGGAAAACGTATAAATATCTTAAATTTCAACAAAATTTAACTCAGGATAAATATATGGATAATTGGATCATGTTAGGCTCAAAAGTCAATAAATGAAATAGAATGTTGACTTTGAGAAAATAATTACTTAAGGAAGTAAATAAGTAATAAGGCCAGGGCAAGAAAGAAAATTCGAACATAGTCCAAGGTGAT
Organism: Iris pallida; assembly: GCA_029216955.1. NCBI lineage: Eukaryota > Viridiplantae > Streptophyta > Magnoliopsida > Asparagales > Iridaceae > Iris > Iris pallida. Next base: position 21,769,691 of record JANAVB010041620.1, read on the forward strand.
TAAGATAGGAGAAGTGTAAGTATCTGTCTTTTTTCAAGTATCAAGTCTTGAAAAATAAATGAGCGATTAGGAAAGATATTGATCGAAGACAAAATTAAGGATAAATCTTTAAATGCCTATTATACGGATACACAATGATTGAGGTAAAACTTATATTCTTTAAAATCAAAGACTTGAGATGGATATTTAAAAAATTCAATTCCTTATGGCCAAAGAGAAATAAGCAATACAAATTTCACGATCTGACGATGATGACTAGAGGGGAGAAAATAAAATGGCAAAATTGATCAAGAAAGAGTTGAATCCTAAGAAGTTCTAATTTATTAGGCGAATAGTCTACTTACCTTTTGTAACGCCCCAGTCCCAATATACTTAGGACCAAGTATGTAGACATGCCAGCTGCATACATACGAAGAATACTCCAATATATGGAATCCTCGTACGTATACATACGCTGTAAGAAATAATAATCACCGGCCACATCATAGATTAACTAATCTCATCCACATCACGCAAAAGATAAATGATAGTCCAGATAAGATAAATATAAATGAGTCAAGAGGTAGCCGAGTGGAAACATATCCATTACCAAACAGCTACGATAATAATCTTAAATAAATTGGAGTCCGACCTCCTCAAATAGAAATAAAAGAACTAAAAAAGATGTCCACTACAATAATCTCCAATCCAAGCTAAAGAACTAGATCTCGGAAGATGAGACCTCATCGTCTGCGAAGGAAGGATCAAGTGTCGAACCGTACTCCTTGGAGAAGTCTTGGTCGTCTAAACCTGGAGAGATCACCAGGTCCTTAGCGGGACGTAACAAGATACGTAAAAATATGCCATATAAACTTAATATAAACTAAGATATAATTCGGATCACAATATGTTCTAATACTTTATCACTGAAGCAGTGAACCACACCTACCACCAAACAAGGACAATATGTGGCACACTATTCCATGATAAAATAATGTTCCATGCCCTAACCGGGTATAGGGTTGCCTAACCATTCTATGTAAAATACATTTTAGAATAACACATAATGCAAGGGCAGACTGACTAATTATGACTGACCACAACTACACGGGTATAACTGACGTGATTTGCTAGCATAGTATATGGGTAGAGCTCCGGAGAGTCCATAACAAATACATAGGTAGCACTCGAATGAGTCACTAGCAAGATCGACTCCATCCGACACGATTCGACACGACTCGACACAATATTGCCCAAGCATATAGTATATGTCCTCCCTGTCTAATGCTCCTAACCATGTATCCACAACAGGTTTATACTAATAACTGCTAAGTCTTTTAGAATGCAATTCTATTATCAGTTATAACCTAACATACGGCCTGTACGTACCGGTGGCCAGCCGAGTACGCATGTCCGAATACTATATGAGACTCACAACTTATGGAACACGAGTGTCACGGCCAAGAGAGAAATACCAATACCTCACTATAGTGGATAGTCGTCTAGTACTAAGTCATTTTGCAGAAAATAAATAAAAGCAGTAAAACGACTAACATAATCGCTTGCACCCAAGTATGACTTGGATGCGCAGTTTATAATAAATGAAAAGTAAAGTAAATATGAAACAAAATAAATAAATAAATACTAAAAAAATATACAGAATATTAAATATAGCAAGGTATCTTGCCTGGGAGTGGTAGAAGAATAGCAAAGTCCAGTAGTCAGAATCGTCAGCAATGAAAGTCAAATCCCGCAAACAGCTCCGGATGCTGAAACAAACATAACGAACATTTTTGTTATAAAAAATATGTCTTAAAATGCCTGCCCAAAAGTCCAATTCTGGACACAGGAGCAAAATCATAATTTTGGATCAAAACCATGTCCGTCGTTGGACCCGCTTTGTAATAAAAAGCGTGTCAGTACCTACGACCTCTAAATTCTTCAAACTATATGTTTACGGGACCAGTTTGATAATACAAACTCAAGCATAAGTCCAAAGTTGGATTTCGGTAGACTGTGCATAAATTTGTCCATTGGATCGGATCGAGGGCACGTCAAAAAGGCATTCCGGTCGACCTTTTCAGGATCGGACCAAACTTGGCCTACAGGACCAAAAAAATGATTCAGTCCTGTTAGCGTAAGTTTCGTCTCGAGATGACGACTGTACACTAAGTTATGGCCTACTTTGTGAAGTGGCCGATAAGGGGTATCTCGATGGATACGCTTCGATTTCGTCGTGCACGTACAACGAAATCGAGTTCCATCGATTTCTCATACGTCGATAACATCCATACGCGTCTTTCGATGCTTATAGGATTGCACACAAATATGAAAATTATTAGAAAATGTACTTGCCTGGGGTCTTTTGCTGGTGAAACCGATAATACCATCACGTTCGGGATAGCCCAGTAAGCTAGGGGTAGCACGCAAAACCAACTACATCCAACCACTCAGTAAGCTACAATAGTCAAACTTTCGCAACTTCCGCAATTGTCTCCGGATGCTGAAATAATTACCACAAACATTTTTGGTATAAAAGATATATCTAAAAATGCCTACCCAAAAGTTTAATTCTGGACAGAGCAAAATCATAATTTTAGGTCA